>VXAB01008776.1:130709-455692 GCA_013399175.1 Odontophorus gujanensis | reverse complement strand
CTGGGAAAAAAAAAAAAAAAAAGAAAGAAAGAAAGAAAGAAAAGAAAACAGATACTCCATTGTGGAAAGTGGAACGAGGCTTTTGTCCTTCCGTGGCACAGTGACACAGCAGCGACGAGCTCCCGCTATTTATTTATTTATTGCTTGGTTGGGGCGTTCCGGTGAAAGGAAATATTCCTCTTTCTGTTATGGTGCATTTTGTGAACACCATGAAAAAGAAAAAAAAAAAAAAAAAAAGATATTTTTCATTTGTTTCAATGGATTTTCTTCGTATTTTCACTTCTTGCAGAGAATGTTTTGCTGGTGTCAGCTGCAAAAGTAATATTCACAGAGGGGAAAATAATAACTCCCACCTCTGCCGTCCCAGGTCTCATAGTCACAGTCTTAAGGATTTAGGGGTTAGAAGGAACGTAACATTACCAGGTATTTCCTAACTGAGTTTTGCAGGAGGTTTCTAAGTACTGTGATACCCTTTTGGAGTCCCTGAGTTTGATGGTATAGAGTTGTTAGAGGGCTCGTGGTGGACTGAAGTACCTTAGGCCTGCTACCTTTCTTAGCTACATTTGTATTTTGCTATGTAGGGTTGTAATGTGAGAATTCCAGAAGAGCAGTAGCATAAAAGTGCTTTTCTATTTTTAAAAAAGAAACCCATTCTAGTCTTACTAAGAATTAGAAATTTTTTTAATATCAGTTTTGTAATTTTTGATAAAGTTGTCAATATTATGATTAAATCACCAGAAAAAAAAGTTCCTGTGATGTTCTCTTCGGGGCAGGGACTGTCTCCTCTCATTGCAAAACGCCAAGCACGATGGGATGCCCAGGCTTCAGTGGGGCCGTGGGCACCGCTCTCAAATTAAATAGCGACCAGAACGTTGAATTCAAGGCACCAAAGCCGAGAGAATTCGCAGCCCAGCCCACAAGCCTGGGGCACACCCTTAGTTTGTCCCCACGAACACGGGTTGTGTCTGCAGGTGAGCTGGGAGCTGGTGGCTGCTGAGGCTTTAGCTGTGAGATCCGGGCACGGGGATGCGCCGGGACACGGCCTCCAGGGCCCTCACCATGCAGGATGCCCTGAGAACCCTGCCTTCAGTTCAGAGCTGATTTACAAAAGCCAAAACACGTGAACAGGTAACTTAGCTCCAAGCTGCAAGCTCAGTTCAAACCAATGTCCAGAAAGCTCTGGAAGAACCCTGGAGGCTTCCAAACAGCCGCCAGCGGGGCGGCCGCGGCACGGCAGCGTACTCTGCGGGCTGGGGCTGGCGGGGAAAGCAGACAGCCCTCACTCAACATACCTGCTCCAGACTCAGATGCAGAGCTCAGACCTGGAGCTGATTGCTGCCACGCGTTGCCCTCGTGCTGCTGCCTGGAAAGTCCCACCAGCCTCTGCTGCCCCGTGCTGCAGGCGTGGACATCACCTGCAGATGAGTAAACCACGGTGAGCCGGAACGGCAGCGCCTGCTATTGACTTTGCAGTTGAGAGCTGAGCAGGGTAAGTCAGGCCTCCCCTTCTCTCTCTCTCTGCTGGGTTTTGCTCTTTGTGTATGTATTCAATATTCATATTTATTATGAATGCTGAAGGAAGTTTTTGTTGTTGACTTCAAAGAATCAGAGATCCCATTTGGCTGCAGACAAATAACACGGGCTGGGGAGATTTCATCTCTCACATTTTTACCTGCTGTGAGATAAGAGTTTGGCTGTAATTGGATGCTATTGCAACAGGAGATAAGGGCTTAGGATTTAGAACAGAAATATATATATATATTTAAAAAAGAACAGTTCTTTCTGGAAATTTCTATTCCAGAAAAGATACAGAATCAGAGAATGGCTTGGGTTGGGAGAGACCTTAAAGAGCATCCGGTTCCATCCCCACAGAGAACAGGAAGGGTTTCCCTCTCCATACTGTGGGCACAGCTCAACACAGTGGCACTGCAGAGTGGGAGCCCCCACTCCTTCCTGCAGACAAACGTGGGGAAGCAGTAGTGCAGGTTGGCAGGAGCCAAGGCAAGCAGCTGTGCAGCCCAAGAACATGGAAGAACAAATGCTCCTCCTTCAAAAACACAACTTCTACACGTGTGATTCCACTTCGTGTTTACCTAACAATAAGTGAACGCTCACACAGGGGTGTGTAACTGGGTACAGGAAGAAGCAGCAGAACCTGGCACAGCTGAGAGCCACCCCAGCAACTGAAGCCCTCTCAGGTGCTGCAGCCGAGGGAAGAGGTCTGGAGGAGAGGCATCTCCTGTAATATTAATTCAGGAGAATGGCTCTCCTCCACAACACATCTTCTTGGCTTTTTTTTTGTTTTGTTTGTTTTTGTTTTTAAGAAAGGCATTTTTTCTGTTTAAAAAAAAAAAAAAGCCATTCTTTTTCAGTTCTAGGAAAATAATTTGTTGCTTCTCTCTGATTTTTTTCCTGGGATGAGAAATCATCATAAAAGTAACAAGAAGTACTGGAGTTTGCCATTACCTGCGATCAGTCCTGGAAGTTACTCTCTGCTTCAGGTGGAAAAAAGTGAACATTTACCCCTGAAAAATAAATAAAAACACTATCCTATTGTTACCTCGTTTAATTGTGGCTAAAAGGAGACTATTTCCATGCTTTGGTTTAACACATCCGTAGAGTTTCGGGCAAACAGAACTTATTCTTTGTGACAGCATTGCTACAAAAAGATCTAAAAACATCCCCACAAGATGAAATTACTTCACTTGGGCACAGGGCCGTCCTCACAGTGTTCACAAATAGCTGCCCCGGTGCTCAGCTGCCCGCTTAATTACTGATATGTTGTTGTTGTCTTGGGGCTGGGGGAAAAGAATGTGGGAGAGGCTGGAATGAAATCCTCATCCCGGTCAGGAGGAGGCACGGTGGCCCCGAAGTGACAGAACAAATCCTGCCCAAGCAGGCGGATAACACTCAGCATATGACAGAGACCATCCCAGAAATAACCATGGAGCTCTATTAACCCGCGTGGAAAAGGAAAGAGGCATTGCAAGTACTCGGAAATGCTGACTGGTTTCACAGGGTCTTCTTTTGTGTTCCAGCCCAGAGGAAGGCAGTTACTGCAGAACACAGCAGAGCTACAGCACAGGTGACAAGTGCTAGGTGTGCGAGGGGGCTGCAAGCAGGAAAACTGGTGTGAAAGAAAACAACATAATGAGCTATAGTTAAAAATACCTAGCCACGAATCCTTTTCAGTATCTTGCTTCCACTGTTACTGTTGATCCCACCCTGGGACAGCTGTTCTTAGTTTCTGTTGCTGACAGCACCCGCTTGTCTCACAGTTGCTGTGCCTTTAACAGATATTCAGTAGTTTATGCTCTAACGAATGACATTAATACAAATTCATATCAGATATTAGGAATAAGTTCCTCTCCAAAAGAGTGGTGACGCACTGGCACAGCTGCACACAGAGTGCAGGGTCACCATCCCTGGGGCTGTCCCAGAGCCGTGGGGATGTGGCACTGGGGGACGTGGGCAGTGGGCATGGAGGGGGTGGGAGGGTCGGGCTTGGCCATCTCAGAGGGCTTTTCCAACCTTAATGATTCCATGATCCTACAAAATTAGGAAAATAGAGCACTTGGGACTTCAGGCAACACCATGACATCCCTTCTGTTAATTTGCTTTGGAAGTTATGAAGGTTATTGGCCCTTACGAGCCAGGTGTGGGCTCACACACCCGTATGGGTTACCAGGAACCCCATAAAGCAGTGAGGAGATTAACAGACATCCCCTCATCTCCATAAGCAGAGGGATTGTTCTGTGCTGCTGCGAAGGGCTGAAGCTGTGCTGGCACATGCTCCAAGGACTCCTTTTGTACAATTAAAGTCTGATCACGTACGTGACATTTTAAGTAGAAACTGAGCTCAAAGCAGCATAAACTAGAACAGAAAAGATACTTAAATTAAAAAATAAATAAATATAAATGAAACTATGGTGAAAGACTTGTGATTAGATACCCATGCTTCGAGTCTGTGGCTACTGGTTCATCAGGGGAAGTCTTTGGGGCAGGATGCAGGATAGGGCTCTGTCTCCAGGTGTGCAGCCCCAGGCTGCTCTGCACGCTTTAGGAAGGAACTTACTGCTAGGAACTCCCATCTAGAGAGAAGCAGGAAAGATTTATATACTACATCACATGCTATGGTAGCAGAAAAAAAATGATGCTGCACCATTGGTCTGAATTAAATAAGAGACTTTTCCTTGATAAATAGGAAAGAAGACAAGTGGCGTGGGAGGCAGCAGCAGGTCAGCCAAAGAGCCCTTTTGCTTCTCAGTTGCAGGTGAAGCAAAAAGAAAAAGGACAGCATTCCCTCGACCTTTATGGTTGATAAACGATGATAGAATAGTTGAAACAGACAATAATGTCTTAGAATTAAAATCAGCTTTTAAGAAGTACAAGCTTCAGGGGATAAAAGTAGAACTGTGGTATTTGCAACTGCAATATCTGCAAAGCTGATACTAGAAACAACAGGATGGGGAAGAAACAAACACAGCACGTTGGCTCCTACTTAGACACTCACTTTGCTGAGGTTCTGTGTAGATCTGGAATCCAAGGATGTCTTCAAATGCTTCAGATCCTTTCTGGGCTGAGGTCAGAGCAGAGTGGGAGGTGAGAAGCTGTAAAAGGTGCAAGGGTGTAAGAGCCCTGGGAGCAATCTCATTTGCAGTTGTGCTAAGAGTAATGAGTTTGTCTTAAAATGAGGCACAGGTAGGCATGGGAACACGTGTCCAAACTACATGTGATTGTTGCCAAAATACTTAGGAGGGTCCTGGGAGAATTAGCTGCAAGCACAGTCGTGTTGCAAATTAAATCTGTACAGAGCATTTCTGTCAAAAGAGGAAATCTTAGCACTGGTTTAGGTAAATATGCATTTACGCCCTACAGAACAACAAAAATATCTGCATGTGTACTGATGGATCTCCTTTCCTAAGAGCAGAGATAACGTTACTTCGATTCATGCATATAAGGCAGCAAAGCACAGGAAGCAACAAACTATGAATTATTCAATACAAAGGTCAGGTTTTAGCAGTGAATGTAGATGTAAATCCTTTTGAAAGGCTAAGCACTGCCATTAAGCAAGTCTTTATGACACTACATCTGTTGGCTTTCTTTTATGTCATTTTATTTTTACGTATGTTTGGGTAAAGCATTGGGAGTTTTGACATTAGACTTTTGATAACATTAATTCCCCAACTAACTTCTGCTGTCTGTTGAGGTAATGTTTGATGAAGGGATGAGGTTAAGTCTGCAGCTGCATTAACTACCCAGGGTGTAAGGCTTCAGATGAGAATTTGTCTTTGTGGAGGAATGGTAGTGCCAAAATGAATGCCCAAACACTGAGCACAAGGAGTCCAATGAATGTGACTGGTGGCATTTCCCAGTGTCACCTCCCAATCCGACACGTGCACGTGATATCATACAGGATGGTTTTTGAGTCCCTCTGTACAGATGTGTGTGCAGGGAAAATGCATCTGGATATGAATCTCTTCAGTTCTCCCCTTGAATCTGACATTACTGATGTCTCCAGATTTTTATTTTGAACTGTTTTGATCTTGCTCACAATAGAGAGTGGCAATTCAGTCCCATTTGTCCATTTTCTTCTGTGTTTCATTCTGTGTTATCGTCTTTGTCCCCCAGTAGCTGCACTCAGACAAAGCTAGTTTAACTTCTTGCAGCATGAGGGAACAGTGATGTTCACTGGAAGGGCTGGGAGGTGCCTGTTACTCCAAAAACATACGAGAAGACTGTGCCAGGGGATTCCTATCTGCTCCATGCAATCAATCTGCCCAAGTATTTCTATAGCTCTCATTATCCTGCATGCCTGCAGGATAAGAAACTTAGAACAATTGCCCATTGTCAGTTTATGAAGCAACTTTTTCATACGCCTTCCCCAAAGACTAAATACTTAATTAAAGAAATTAAAATTAATTATGGAATCTGCACAGCGAGATGCTATCGTGTCAGTCCCTGATCTGAGCTCTGGGCTGTGTGGGGCTGGGATATGCACCAGTCCTCAGGAGCAGAGTCCTCTGTGCTTTTACTTCAGAGATCATTTCCTGTTAAGCAATACATAAATGTAAAATAGGCAAAGTGAGTTTCTAACAAACCTCAAAGCATCTCTGTGTATATTTTAGTGATTGCTCATACTGTGTAAGTGAGAGGTGGAAAGCAAGCCAAATTCCAAAGGACATGTATGTCATATTTCTATTAATTGGTTTTAATATGAAGATGTTGCCACCAATTATTTACAGCGATCCTCTCATTAGCTGTCTTATATGGATGTCTTAAGTATCTCATAAAATAATGGATTAAGCAGCAAGAGCAAATGAAGTGCATCACAAAGATAACTCCACCTGCAGCAAAATCAACACAGATATTTAGCAAATGGAAGTGTAATCAGACTACTGGCTATTGACCTTAAAACTTTTAGGAGGTGAACATCTTGGAAATGAGAAATATCTTCAGAAGAGCCAGAGCACCCACTCCACAGGATCAGCAACACGTGGTGTTGGGGACTGGGAGCAGTGGGGCCAGCTGGTGCCTGCTCTGCCTGTACCTAGATCTGATTGTTTTGGAAATTGATTGGTGAATATAAATTAAAAGAACTGTAAACAGAACCACATGTTTAAAACACTGACACTTCTGGGATGTGTTCGGTGGGAGCAGTCACGGGTAAAGGTAAATAATGATGTTGTAGCCATGTAAATGTGAACCTCTGGTTTTGTGGGTTTGGAGTGAAGCTCTCCTGGGGCTGGAACTGTAGAACAGCTAACAAATGGCATCTGTTCCCCTGAGCTCCCTGACAAGCAGACTGTAGGGAGCAGGCAGGGCAGGCAGCACGTCATACAGTACATGACATCATCCAGGCAATGCCTCCGAGCCACTCTCCTTCTCTGTGGCAGTGGCCCAGCAGTCTGATCAGTCTCACTTGCTGAAAAATGATCACCAGTGGAAGAAAAGATGCTTTGCATGCTCCCTTCCTTCAGCCCTTCACTGTCCCTATTACAGCTAAATAGGATTTTTGCATTACATTTTAGCCATCAGTATGAGTTGAGTCCAACTTTTAGGACCTCTTTTTGGTAATCTGAGCAGGGAGTGCTCAGGTTCTTCCTGAAACGTGAGCAATAAATGTGTTACAGAGCTGTCTTTTCCAGCCTCAGTGATTCCAGGATTAAGAAGTTAGCATTATTTTCTGCTTGTTTCTGGGAAACTCTAGGAGTTTGCATTTCTTGGAAAAATGCAAGTTAGGTTTCTTTTAAAGCTCTGATACTAGTGCTACAAAGAGGCATCAGGGGCCATTATTTTCAAGAAAATAAACATCCTGAGTTGTTCTTCTCTGCTATTCTTGGAAATAACTGAAGTTCTAACTGAAGTTTCACATTATTTTTTTTGTCTGAAATTTGAATAAGCTCTTACTCACACCCTATAGACAACTGCATCTGTTCAGTTATTCAGTGACTCTAGAGAAGCTTTTCTTAACACATCCTCCCAGAGCATCTTCTAAAGAGGCATGTTACAGCCACAGTCTGCTCTCCATAGCAAACTGAGATGAACTTCTCCCTGCTCCCAACCAACCCAGCCAAGCTCCTCTAATCAACTGCTCATACTTCCCATATAGGCATATATACATACTTCTTAGGAGCTAGAATTAGTATCTGATACTAGGCTTCAGGCTGTGAAGTCTGAATACAGTAGTTTGTGTGATCATTGTGATCACTGTGATTCAGTTGTGTGATCTTGCTCCAATAAGAGACAAGGAATGGGAACATTTGATTTTCAGTATTGCTTATGTTGTTGGGAGCATTTGCTTTACCACATTACAATCTCTTCTTGCTCTGCTGTCCAGTATTGGACAAGTAGTTTCTTTTCTACATCACTGTGCAATAAATTATAAAACGTTCTGGAAAAAATAAAAATAAATTTTGTCAAAGCTTCATCTTCTGCTAGGACACAATTTAGTGGAAAGATCCTGTAACAGCTTGAGTTGTGTCTTCCCCTGCCACAGTAATTGGCTTTCTGTTTCAAAATACAGACCACTACAAATAATGGTTCTCTCACCAATCCAGAGGTACCTCGTATTCATATCACAGGAAGTTTATAATACTGAAGGGATATGTTGGGTTTCAGTGTTTCATGACAGCTGTAGCTCATTCAGTGGTTGTTATTAAAGAATATTTTTACAGATTACTACCTCTGCCTTTTTAGAATCTTCCAATTTTGCAAAAGAAAACTTGCCACCTTCGATCTCTGCATATGTTACAGACTCTTCTTATTGATGTCAGCAAATGTCATTTGGTGATGGCATTTCTTCTCAGTTCAGCTATTAGTCTTTGTTTTAAGACACTTAATTGTTGCCACAGTCCTGATCTGTTATACACTTGTACTTCAGACAAACATATGTTATCTCGGTTTGTTGGAATTGACGAGTGAGGTATATATTGGGAAGTGGTGTGGGTTTGAAGTGGGATTTGCTTTGATATTTCTGTGCAAATCCATGTGATAGCTCACTGACTCACATAGCTGAAAATAGGTAATGATATCAACTACAGAATTCTTTATAGTTGTTTTTTTTTTCTTTTCCTTTTCTTGCTTAGCTTGCTGCTCCGCAAAAAAATCCAGGTCATTATCCAAATCTGCACTTAGATTAAAATGCCAGATAGCATCGTTCTTACTCACTGATGAATCACACTGGAACAAATTTTGGTCCCACTGAACAAACGATGTGTTGGCTTAGTCATAGATCTGTTTGGCAAAATCACGTGTCATGCTTCGATGAAGCACTTGCTTAAAAGCATTACTTTTAAATATATTCTATAAAATTTGCATGGAAGAAGATTTAAGCCAGTTTATATATTTAAGATTATATCGAAAATTTCTCAAAGCACAACTAGAGAACTGAAAATTCTACCCAAAATTCGGGACCAGTTGTTGTCCCCAAAATACACCAGTTTAACTTGTGTTAATCCAAGAGAAATGAGATGAGTTACAACCACTGAGCATGAGAATATTAGTCTATCCTTTTAGAATAGCATTAATTGCTGTAAAACGTGAGTTGCTAGTGAAACCACATGTTCTGTGTTGTTAAAGCATACTCAAAACCTTCTCCTTACTATTCTTTGCTGGTTCTGTTATTCTACATATGGACACATTATTTACCAGCTACGAGCTGTCACGCTGAGCCACAGCAGGAGTGAAGTCGTCAGAGCCACCACGAGACTGCAGAGCCCGGTGCAGGAGGAGGCTGAGAACAACTCTCAGGCAACTTCTCGCATCTGCAACAAAAGCAACTTCAGGAGCAAAACAGAGAGAGGTAATTTAGTGGATGAAACTATGAACAGATGTTAACAACATACCCAAGCGGGCTGCTGGACATACCTGAGATTACACACGTTTCGTCAGGTCTGTTCCTAAATTAATTTTAAGTATTGTTTTTTGGAAGTGTCTGGTAACAAACAGCTGTTCTGGGTGTGGTGATGCCAGCCTGGCTGCCTGCCACTAACCACACCTACGGGAGCGGGGCGCTCAGTATCCCCACATCCTGTGCTCTGGTGCTGCTGACACCAAACTGACCTTTCTTGAAGATTTTGTTATGTAGCAAGTGCAGGAACTGAGGTTCAGGAACTGCTAGGTGCTACAACAACCATGGGTCTGCTGTTCTAGCTGAGCATTAGGAAGCTACAGAGAACGGGTTCTGTGATGGGCAGATGGTGTTTAAAGTGGTGCCTTAAAATCCAAATGGATTGCAATGCCTCAAGACACAGCATGAGCCTTAGGGAAATGTGGCATCACATCTGATGCTGTAGCAGGCAACTGCTCTTACTTGAGCTGCAGGAACACAAAGCAGTCACAGAGCAGTCTTTCCCTGCCATGGAATGAATACCCGAGATGTCGTTCATCGGAAAATTAATAACCCCAACAATGACCAAAGACCTATGGTTTCTTTTTTCTGGTTGTCTTGTCATACATTGGATCTGTTCCCTTTCAAATTGGTGATCAGAGAAGAACAAAGCATTTTATTAAGCAGGTGCCAGCAGGAGAAGAAAGCCACCTGCAGTAGAACCATAACTTTCCAATTCAGAATATTTTAATATGCTCTGGGTGACATGAGGGCACTGCTTTATCAATAATTGGTCATCTAGACACCTGAAGTTAGAGTGAAACTCATGAATCTGAAACTCACCAGCACGCAAAAAAATCAAGGTTAAACAAGTGAAGTCACAGAAACATTGCTGCAGGACACCAAAAGCCTCTTTCTCTGCAGGGAGAATTGTGTCCACAGAAACTCCTGGTGGTCAGGAGCTCAGAGAGCTGAGCATGTAGTGCTGCTTATTTCAGCACTGCTTCACTGTGAGTTCTTATCACACATTAACCACAGATATCACTGAAGCAAAGGAAGACAGAAAATAAATAGGAAAATAATCTTAAAACTGTGTTAAGAGCTCCCTCCGTGGCTCTTTCCTTGAGGAGAAGGTTTGGTTTGGTTTGTTTCAGGCTTATCACAGTAAGTGTATGCAACTAATGTGTATTTCCATCCAAAGGCAACAGGTAATTCTGAGTGAAGCAAAACATCTTCTGATGGCACAGCACACCTGCACCTTGGGTACAGAATGGCAAGGTCATCTATTTCAGTGACTGCAAATACTTGAGCCACACCTGCCAATGTGAAATTGCTGAGTGTTCGTAAGAAAGGGAATTAGCTAAAAATTAGGGAAAGGTTTGGAGTCCTTCAGAACCAAAACAATAATACTGAATCTTTCTCTCTTTCAGCCTCAGATTTGTCATATAAGAAAAATTCCTTTTTTTAACTTGACTAGCTGGATTCTTATGTGTATTTTCTGTCTCACAAATTGTTCTCACGCATATCCTTCCTAAAACTACTGTCTGTTTAAAATCTAATGAGGCCTAGGGGAGCGTTTTGTTAAAAATAGACTATAAAACTCTTTTCAAGCTTAGGTAAGTTTTACATTACCAGCACTTTGGGGAGGAAAACTAAGATTCTGTGCGTCAGGAGGATCAGAGAGTTTGATACCAACTCTAAGAAAAACTCCCAATTCATGAGCAAAGGCTGAATGCTTGGGGAAAGCTGGAATGGGTTACTTCGGGCTTCTTAAGCATAGAACTATTGCAAAAGCATTTTTTTCTTTTCAGTTGGACACTTCCACTAAAGCTCCAGCTGTTTATTTCACACAATGGCAGTAATTTCCATTTCTGTGTTTCTCTTTTGTTCCTATGAATGATGAACTGGTGACACTATTCATATACGTACTGAGACATCAACAGGACCATACATCATTTTGTCTTACCAGGTTTTTCCTACACTTGGTGTAGCCTGAAACTCTCAGTGTCCTGATATTTAATCTCATGGGCATTATTCACGATGCCAGGGTTAGAAATTCCCATCACACATCTCCACCATGCCCGGATTTTCCTACCATCAGGTGTTGCATATTGCAAGTGAAATGGCTGTGACTGGTTTCCTAGTACTGCTGAACAATGCCTGTCTCTTTCTATATTGTTCCACGTGATATAACTTATCTTTTCTGTTCTTTTCTTATTTTCAGCTATTTTCAGCTGCTCCCATTCCTCTGTATACCAGCTCTCCTGACCTGCCTGTTGCCATGTAGACATCCTTTAAAACAAAAGAAATTATTGATGAAAATAGACACCACCTCTTCCTACCAGTCATTTTTCTACATACACTGAAGAGTTGACAATAGGAACAGCTTACTTAAAAGTAGATAGCCAGCAAGCAGAGATAATTACTCCTAAAAATCCTTCCTCTTCACCACCAACCTGTGCTGGAAGCAAGGTCCTTGCAGTGCCCTCATCCCACTAGCAGGGGTGTTTAGATGCAGGCACTCTCCTCATCCACCTGAAATCAGGTAGCACTGAGGTACCCAAAGTTTCACCACCTCAGCTTGCAGTTATCTAACAGGAATAAAGGTACATCAGCATGCACATCCTTCCACAAGTCCACACTTGTGGCCACTGTGTAACCTCTGCTGCGACTCATCAGAGTGAATGCATGCAAGGAGAAGCACTCTGCCCACGAGCTGCCTTGGCAGAGGACAGCTGGGTAACCCTGAGCCCCCCCAGTGATTTCATTCACCCACAGTGTGATGGCCTCACCGCACCGCTCCAGCAGAGAGATAAATATATAAATATTTGATTTTAAATACTTATGACTGAACAATTTCTCTGCAGGATTTTCCATTCCTATTTGACTATGTATTTTTATGGTGGTTGCACATATATTGCCTTGAGTTATCCATAAATTGCTTTCACAGCTTTCCTATGAAAGTCAAACATGAAGGCATCGCCTTACCCTACTGACTTTCATGCCCTCCTACCCTATTACTCTATCCCATGCCAACAATTCAGTTCCTCTTTTAACCTTTTAAGTCCTGTCCATCTTAATGAGGCTTAATTTTGCAGACAGGTGCTGTTTTGTCCATACACCAAACCCTAGCTCAGGACACAAGCAGGAGGCTCTACGCCTCCAGCATCAGGAGTATGTCATCAGATTCAGCTGTATGAAAATACCCTCTACAGCTCAAGTCAGCATGAAACAAAAGCTTCCAGGGGTGTGACTGGCATTACTCACACAGTGAGAGTGCTTGTTGATCTGCAACACGCACCGAAGTTCCCCATTGCTAATAACTCAGCTTTCTCCCAGCACTGAGTTTGTGAGCATCCCAGCCTGGCTTTCCTCAGCTCTGCATTACAGCCAAGATCTGGTGTGCCTACATGTGCCCCGCTGTGCACGTTCCACCCCACACCAATAATCCATCTTCGTGCTCAAGGATTGCTGCTTGTGCTAACCATGGGCTGCCCTGGGCTCTTCACACAAGCCCTGAACATCCAGAAATGTCTTTTTTAATGAACTCCTTCCTGTCTCTACCCCTGCCTCCTCCTGGCTCTGCATCATTCAAGTTCACGTCCTTAAAATGATGTCTCCCAGGGCAGGCCTTCAGGTGCACCTTGCCACCCACCTCAAAGGGAGACACACTCCTCACTCTTTCAAATAAGGGTTTGACTGTGTTCCAAAAAAACAAGCGGGAAGAAACTGAATGTGCAAGAAGTCAAACTTCTCCCACCTTTCCAGGAGATAATGCCGAGTCATTAGGCACTTAGCTCCAAACAAATCGCTGAGTGCAACCCACAACGTTGCTCCCGAGGACACAATAGCTGGTGTAACTATTCCCTGGAAGCAAGTTGTGTGTTCATCAATATAAGAAAAATTCCGTTTATCATATACATACTGCACATGTGTCGGGGTCAGCAGTGAACAGTGAGCAGGAGGGGGAAATAAAGTATCAGATGTATGTTTGCATAGTAAGAGTCTTCTGCATGTTCAGAAAAGTCTCTTGCAAGGAACTACAGAAGCTTGAAGCTTGGATACACTTTTACACCCGTATGTTCAATGCATAAATGACAAGAGAAGGCTAAAAACTTTTGTTATTGTGAATTTATGCACAGAAAGCACAGTACAAACAGCACTGCCTCTGCACTATTCACTGTCAACGTGACGCTTTCATTTTCCTTTTCACTTGTCTTGGAACCAAGCTAATATTTCTGTCTCTGGGATCACAGCAACGGTGTTGACAGACACTTGTTTTTCTCTTCTTCTTTTCGGTGCCACCTTCCAGAAAAGTGATATGCAACTTGCCTCTGATGGGCACTACGCACGAAAGATGCCTTTCCCACACTGGCGAGGACTGTGACTTCAGATCAGGCTGAACCAAATCCTAACAGCCCCAGAACTGGCTGGGTAGGAAAAATGCTGCCGTTGTTATCAGCATGAAAAATGACTTTATTTGGACCACTGTTCCAGAAAGCAGCGCTTACTGTGATGTTTCAGAGAAGCACGCAGCTTTTACAGGATTTCTGTTCCACGTATTTCCTGGATTCTTACTTTTACCAGTGCATGCAAATGCATTTTTAGATAGCGGACCCAATTCTCCCTTTAAGGTAAAACTCAGCAGAATGATGAAGGTTTTAAAAGGAAAGGGAGCACCCCATGCTGCTGGGGCAGTTTGTCGCAGATTCCACTTCAGCTAAATTCCTGCACTGTTTTGGGCTCTGAATACAAATCCCATGATTTTAATGTTCTGCTTTTTTTTTTTGTCAAGCCGAGCAATGCCACGGGTGTAGCCGGGAAGTGGTAGAATGCACAGGGCTTGAAAATGTTCACACTAGCTAAGGACCTCCTCAAAACACAACGGCTTTGATAAAAATACCACCGAGATCTTGCATTTGCCTTGCAAGCTGTGAGATGTTGGGGTAGGTTTGGGTATGCCCGTAGACTGGGTTTCTCAAGTTTTAATCTGCTAGATTTTTTTGGTGGCACAGTATACGTCTCACTTTTTAAGGCCTACTGTTACTTTCAAAACCTTAGCAGCGTGAATACAATACTCATTATGTACCAATTACAGCAGCGATTTCCTCGTTCCAGGCATAACCACTGGTTTCCTCTTTACCAGTCGCTGCCCTGCAAGGCTGCCTTGTTCCTGGTGGTAAAACAAGTTGCAGTGAGTCACACAGCACGTGCCTTGCAGCAGCGAAAGCGACCAGGAAGAGAGCAGCTCCTGCACTCCCGTTCCTCATCTGGTTCTGCTTAGTGCAGAAGACTTTTTGTTCTGTTTTCTTTTGTTTTGTTGAGGGGAAGGGAGCAACAAGAGACAGCATTTGTGCTTTAAGAGAAATAAGGATCTGTGCTGAGATTTCCTCATATAGCAGGAGGGCTTTGATATTTTATACTGTTTATCTCCCGCTCGCTTTCATGTTTTGTGCTTAATGACACAAAGCTGTTCCCTTCTGCCACGAGGCAGCCTGCCCACCTGGGTGTGAGCACCTGAGCCTGAAGGGAACACACATCACACCTCCACTGCAATATCCACAGAGGACACTGTGCGATGTTTGTGCTGCTGCTCAGGAATCTCCTCTCCAGTTTGCTGCGTCAAACACCAAAGCAGACACCAGTTTGATCATTGTTTATCTTTCTCAGTGATAAACAATGTCAAATATGTTCCAAATGTTCTCTGATAGCATTTTTAATGCTTACCATTTTCAGCACGCTTAACTCTTAGCCTCTGCAGTGGAAGACAAACCTGCTGAAAATGGTAAGCATTGAACCAGTGGTGATTTCTGTAATTTCAGTGTGTGTATCCTATTTGAGCTATGAGGATCCTTATTCCACACACTTCGGTTTGAGAGCACCAATTTGTATTTAAGGCAGTGTTGCTGTATGTTCAGTCTTAGATTGCTGTGTTAAAGGTGGCTAAGGGTTATACTCGATGCCCTGCATATCCTCCATGCAAATGCTGTGTGACAGAGATGGATACGGACACGTAAGTACAAAGAGCAAATTTCAGTTGATGAGGTAAATGTTAACATCTTTACAAGCACCTATGAATGACCTCTCTTAAAATGAAAGTTTTCACAACCCTAGAGGTTGATAGCTGTTGGGCAAACTTATTTTCCTGTTTAGGCTATGTCATCTAAGAAACAAGTGTGTCATATAACTGTGTAGTTCTACAGAGGATAATTCTAAGACAAATATGTTTGGTTTCACAATTATACTGTTGTTAACTTACTTGTTGAATTGAGTCATAAAGGACAACAGTCTCAGTAGACCAAATTTCTCTTTTGACTAAGAATCCAGAATAGGATTACAATAGGAAAGAACTCTCAAGGATTCTTTAACAAATCAGTGACCTCCCCCAAAACCTTTGCAAATCTTCAGGCATAAAGCATAATTTTCTTTTGCATCTATTTCTTGACAAAGATACTTCTAGTATAAGACTCCTAACTGCAGAGCTTCCTGCTGCTTTCTAGCTCAAGAATCTTTCATCATTTTACCCTCCTGCTGTAATTTTGGGAATCAGCTATTTTCATATCTCGCCTTTTATTTTGTTTTATATGGTGTCTGTTGTAGGGATAAGGATTTAAACTTGATTTTCTAATTTTTGTTCAGCTCTTTAGATCTCCCAAGAAGCTATTCCATACCAGATTTCACATTTCTGGCTGATAAGATTTGGTGATCTTAAAGAGGAAAATGCGCAGGGAGCCAGTTCCTTAAAGCCTCTGAATAATTTGAAATAGAAATGGTTTGGAACAGCTGATACATTTAACTCCGAACATTAGCCACTAAGAATGCTTAGTAGCTACTTTGATCAAGCTCTTTTTCCTGACAAAACTCCCTTTGAAATGAATAGGACAGAGGTTTCTTTCACTTCAATAGGAGTTCTCAGACCTAGGGAGAAAGAAGGACTTCATAACCTCTAAAAAGACTCCCCTAGTCCATTCATATATCTCCTGGAAAGCTCAGCACTTTTCCTTGTGCTGAAGTTACTAAGCCAGCCTCCTGGCTACTTTAAGGTTCCCTTCCAGTGAAGCTTTGCTCAAACAAGAGCTCAAAATACTCTATAATGAGGCTGCTGCTCCTGCGACCAAGACAGGAATCCTGAATGTACAATAGCTGTATGAGTGACTTCGGAAATATTTGTTAACGGAATCATCAGCATCACTTTCACAGTCACTCCTTCACATCCTCACACAGTGAATATCTGGAATGTTGCAGAACACAAAGATAATTTTCTGTACACTTGGGGATTATTGCTGTGTATTTACAGTCAAGTCTTCAGCATCCTAATACTCTTGTTACGTTTCAACACTTCAGCCGTTTCTACAGGATGAACTACCTCATGCCTTAGCAGAGGCCATTAATCTCTGCTGAAATCTGTGTTTCTATACAGTCCACACATTTCTTTCAAAACTTCTGATACTTAGAAGGAAACAACATATAAAACAAATAGCCATGACATGCTCGTGACATCATATTTCCATAATGTGCACAGAGCATTCTTGACATCATCATAATCTTGACATCAAAAATTATTCTGTTGCTTGATGTGAGACTAAGTTGTGAGATGTATATTCCAGCAATGAAAAGCAGCAGAAAACACTTGCCAAAAAAAATAACCACCATACAGTACAGTTCTTCAGGCAGCTACACGGTGAGCAAGCATTCCTGGGGCTAAATGTTATGTAGGTGTCTATATTCAATTGTCACAATTCAACTACTGAATTTTGAAACTTGTTGTTGTTGTTGCTGCTGTTTTTTTTTCACCACCAAAAGCAGCTTACCTAGGGGTCAGGTACAGCTCACAATACTTTCTGTAGCTTAAATTATTCAGAAAACCTGAAATGTTTTACGGGATGAGGAGATCTAAGGATGTATGGAAAAGATGTATGGTTCTGGCTTAAAGCTAAGCCACGTCAAGTACTAATGTAAGCTGAAACTTCAGTTTCTGTGCATGTTCAGATATATGCAATGGCTTTTTGCACTACATTAAAAAACAAACAAACAAACAAACAAAAAAACTCCAGCATACTGCAGGGCAAATTACTAAAAGAATTGCATTGTTTGCGGATACAAAATAATGGGATGAGTTTTGAACTAAGAGCCACCTTAAGGGTAAATGTGTTGCATTTCTCTTCTTTTTTTTTTGTTCTTTTTTTAAGCAATAGAAAAGAACAAAACATGCAGAAAAAGGAAAGTCCTTGTCTTTTAACTTCTTGAAGAAGTACTTCAGGAGGAACTGCCTGTTCCACGCAGCTAATCTAACCTTTTAAAACATGTTATCGGTACAGCAGGGCTGTAAGAGGACCCATACAATGGCATCTATACAGAAAATTCATGAACCGTGAGCTGAAAATGCATTTCATTTACTCGAAGTGGAATTCATCCCTTTTACAGTTTGGCAGCTCTGTACGGGAAGTTCACATTTGAGTGCAATTTTAAATACCTGTGCTAACTTGTGAAGCTGGGCCCTGGCAGGTGAGGTCGAATTCAGTTCATCCTTTACTTTAAAAACCCAGCTTAGCAGCTGATAATTAAGACAACTTCAGACAGTTGCCTGGTGTGGGAGCAGTTGCAGAATTTTCACCCTTTAATTAGATCATCACCAAAATGCTAACCTAGCTTCCAAGAGCTATGGAGCTCTCTTTGCTTCCACCTTCGTCTCAATGGAACAGTTAACACCGCTGTCCTTATTACAGCTTTCAGTTTCTCACACGCAGTTGTTGGGCTCTGATTGGTCTCGAGAAGATGCACAAGAAGTGCTGTTTCCAGCTCAGGGTTAATTTCACATACAATCTCCCGATTGTTGCTGCACAGTAAGACTGAGAGCTAAAGCTGCTGCAGAAGTGCATCACAATTACTCTTTGGAAAATGGCAACCATCTGCTTCTACCAACCACGTGTGAATCACTTTGGTGATCGCAAACCAACTTGGAGTGTTAGAAGTTTGGCCACTTCCTATAACTACTCAGCTAAAAACTATATAAATTTTAAGCATTCATGTAAAGCATCTCACACACAGTTTGGGCTACTACAAGCAAGACTGGTATTTAGCTCTGAACTGCTTTATGATGTGCTTCTGTGTAAAAGGGTGGTAATTCCAATGCGAGTCAAGAATTTTCTATGAATACAACGATATCTAAGGGAATTATAGGTCAGACTTACTAGACTGGGATGCACTATCACACTTCTCTGTTCCTTTTCTTATAATTTTAACATTTAATTTGCTCATATTTGTCCTACATAACTGAGGATTAGTCTGATGCTTTCATAGAAGTATGTAACATAATATTCAGATTTCTTTCCTGAGATAATTCTGATCTACGTGACATGAGCATAAAGTTATTATTGTTTTTTTCCCTCCTCTTCCATGTTAGTACATTTGTTTAATCTTCCTTATCTCTCCCTAGCTGTCAGAATTCATCGTTCTTCGTTTTTTAAATCATGTGTTTATCAATAACAGTATACATTTACTGTATATAAAACTACATAGATAACAAATGCACAAGATAACTAAAAATCAACTGCAATTCAGAGACTAAACTTGCTTGGACAGTCTGTTGTGTTGTTCTTTTTCCTCTCAAAAAAAGAAAAATGGAATATAGCATGTTAGATACAGTCGACACTGTACCCCAGAGAGTAACGTGGTCAAAGCTTATCGGCCTAACAGTTCCAGTTTATTCCAGGGGCAGCAGACTGCACTGACAGCTCCTGTAAGATCTCTAAGGTGGAAACAAGGAAAAGCAGCCAGCCCGATCTCAAGATGTCAATATAACAAGGAAGTGATATGTACTGGAAGTGCGATGGGCTTTGCAGGCAAAGTGATATACTGGGGAGGTGTGAGAAGCTCTGGGACACTGGAGGACTGTGGTTTTGTCTGTAAGGGGACTCAGGCTTATTCTTTCAATGCTGAGAACACTCTCCTGAAAATTGGATGCCTTTTTCCTGTTTAGCTTTGTATACTTCAAAAGTGGGTGAAACCAAACGAGAGCAAGGCATTTTTGCAGAAGAGAATGAGTGGACACCCTACTACAGACAACACAAAACAAGAAACTCCTTACTTTGCAGGACGTGGAACTTCTGCCCCTCTTCAAGACTAAACCCATGCAGACAGCAGTACAGGAAATCCTCAAAGAAATAATTCTGAACTGGTATGAGTTTGTTTCTGAAGTATTTGTCTGTAATATTAATTGAAATCCTCAAAGAAATAATTCTGAACTGGTATGAGTTTGTTTCTGAAGTATTTGTCTGTAATATTAATTGGAGTGTATGCCTTCTAACCCTTCTCCTTCTGCACAGCACGTGCCTCTAATTGAAGCCACGTGTAAATAAACCAGTGTGCAGCGGAGCCTTACAGATCTGTTGGCGTTCAGAAGTGACGAAGGGAGCTGTGGACATAATCAGTGCAGTGCAGCACCACAGCACGGACACAGCCACTCACTCAAAGGAGCCCTGAAGGGCAGGGATCTGCAGCCAGGTTAATTTCATCACAGAACATCCTGACTTGGAGGGGACTATAAGGAGCAGTGAGTCCAATCCCAGCTCCCCACAGCAGCACTATATAGCTGAGAGCTCTGGCACTTGGGGCCGTGCCCATTGCCCTCTGGGACACAGCCTTTCCCTGATATCCATCCCGAATCATAGAATCGTAGCAGTTGGAAGGGACCTCTACAGATCATCGAGTCCAACCCCTTCAGGCATGTCAACCAATCCTCCCAACTTCGTATCATCACCAAACTGCTGAGGGCGGCCACTATCCCCTCACCAAGGTCATTGATGAAGACGTTGAACAAGACTGGACCCAGCCCGGACCCCTGGGGGACACTGCTGGTTACAGGTCTTCAACCGGACTCTGCATAGCCAACGACAACCGCCTGAGCTCTAAACCTCCTCTTATCTCTAAACCTCCTCTGTACCTCCACTGTTAACTGAATTCTTCAGAAACGTGCTTTAATCCCAAAGCACGAGGAGGGTACGCACTCGGGTTCACCACCAGCAGCGTTTGCTAAGGCAAACCCCGACAAGCGACCCTGAGGAACCACAGCTCGGGCAGCACATGATCGTCAGCGTTTCCTCGTGGGTTAAGTTAAAACTTAAGTTTAAAAGGTAAAATCCAGAAAGCAACAGCCATCCCCCCCGCCGCCCTCCGTCCCTCCTCGTCTCCCCTCAGCACCGCCCCCGGCTGCGCGCGCAGCTCCGCCTCCTCCCGCCTCCCTCCTCCANAGGGCCCCCCCCGCCCGCCCGGCCCCGGGGTGTTATTGTGAGGGGGAGACAATGAGCAAACTCTCCTTCCGAGCCCGGGCGCTAGACGCCGCCAAACCGCTGCCCATCTACCGCGGCAAGGACATGCCCGACCTCAACGACTGCGTCTCCATCAACCGGGCTGTGCCGCAGATGCCCACGGGGATGGAGAAAGAGGAGGAATCGGTAAGGGAGCCGCGCAGGGGGGGCACCATTGTTTATCAGACACCCCCCTCCCCTCACGGGAAATAGGCCATCGGCATTCACCAAGCGCACTACGCACGCTCCCCGCCGCGGCGCTGCACGGGTTTGACGGGGCCCTGCGCAAAGAGCGCAGCGTAAACTGCTGTCCGACGCCGTAAGCGGGCCCTGCTCCGCCATCTTCTTTGCGTCCCGACTCGCGAGTGTTTTGATTAGCGGGGGGGAGGCCTTTACGCTAGCGTAAGAAGGAGGAAGGCGCAAGGCGCGTCTCTGAATGAGCGAGCGGGCGCAGCCGGCGTAGCGTGCCTCAGCCGCTTCCCTCGGGCGCGGGTTGCGGGTCGGGCGACGCGTGTGACAGGCGGCGTTGCTGGGGGTCGTGGAGCCGGGCGTGACGCCGTGCGGTGCTGGCAGCCCGGCTTTGTGTCGCGGCCGTTTGTCAAGCGTGGCTTGTTGTAAACGACCGCGTTTTTTTCGATAAGCCGCGTTCGGAATGAACTTGCCCGGGGAAATGACGGCGAAGTTTGGGTTGGCGTGGATTCATCCTTCAGCGCTGAGTCTTCTGCGAGGAAAAAGTTGTGGTGAATTCCATGCAGCGAGGGTTTGTTTCTGGCCCGAAGCGTGGCAGTGCGGGATGTGTTCTGCAGGAGCGGTGCTGACACGGGCTGATCAGAACAGCGAGCAGCGTTAGCCGGGCGAGATGTTCCTGTGCCATCCGTGGACAGTTTGGGTCACTGCTGTGAACTGGCAGCTCCGTCCAAGCCGTGGGTCTCGGCCCAGCGTCACACAACCAGTTGTCAGTGTAGATTTATGATTATAACAGGGGCTTTCAGGGGGAGGGAGCTGCTCGGGGGTTCATTTCTGACATCTCCGTTACTCAGCTGTCTCAGGCTCAGCCCTCTGCCGGGGCTGCGCTGAGAGGTGCTGGAGCAGCTGCCGTTCACTCACACGCAGCTCTGTGACCCCAGATCCGAGGGCTAACTTCCAGTGCTGATTTAACTGACTGTAACTATGTATTTACAAACTGTCAGGTCATAAAACTGCTCGATGTATCTGCCTCGTCCCTTACAGCCTTGTTTCTCTAGTAGAAGTGTCTCATTTGCTTTGTCCGCAACTGAGTTTTTGCATCGGCAGTGCACTCTATTACTTTTTTCCCTCTGATTTCATTCATAATATCTTTAAAGTAGTACTACTGTTCAGTGCATCAGCTTAAAGTTGGGGTTAATTGCTGTTACTACTCGTTTCTGATACCCTTTCTGAAGTTATTTGGGTAATGAATTAAAACGGTGCGGAGTCGCTGTAGTTGCAGGCTGGGTGTTGGTCATCGCATCTGGAGCGTGGGTGTGAGCATCTTTATTGGACTTCTATTTTTAATCTGATCCCGATGAAAATTCCGGAATTATTTCTATGGAAGTATCTTAAAGATTTACGGGCACCCAAAGTGTTTTACACATCATCAGCTCTTCTCGCTCACGTGGATGTTCCAGCTGTGATGGAATTAGGCTTCTGGTATGTAGTATGTTTATGTTAGCGAGCATTTATCATTTATCCTGAATTAAACCTGAGTAGGAAAGTGTGTGGGTTTTCTAATCTCATGTAAGAGGGAGCTTATAATTAAGCAAAAGCAGGGAGCTGTCCTTTCGTGGGTTTTAGAAACAGAGTGTGAGTGTTTTGTATTGTTTTTCTGCTGATGAGTTAAGAATTGTATCTCACGAATCTCCTAGGAAGGGGAAAAGTTGCAGAATAGAAAAGTCCTTGTGTTGTTTCTTATTGTGTAGCTGTCTGTTTTGTGATTGAATACATATTAATGAAGAGCACTCTTAACATCTTCTGGCAGAAGAATCATTCATGAGACACATCCAAGTCTTTCAGAAGTGAATTTAACTTTACTTGCCGGTGCTTAGAAGTGGTGGCAGTTGATAAAGGGTAATAATGGTGCTAGTTTATAGTAAGTGGATTGCCTGGTCACAGGTACCTGAACACTCATCTCAAAATCTGCTTTGAATGTTGTTCTCATATGGCTGTGTTTGACACTGCATGACAAAGCTGAGGGGGAAGAAGTGCATGAAAGGCAAAGTAAGGACATGTCAGCATTTTAATAACCTGAAGACAGAGTGGATGAGACACAAATGTCATGCTCAGTCCCTGTGTGATTGTCTTTTACTGATCCTATGCTTAATGTTAAATTTTGCGTGTTTTTAAAGGCTGGGAATAGTTAATTTGAGTAATTTTTTTCTTGTTTTCTCTTCTATCTTATCTCCATCCCTTCGTTAACTCAGTTGTTGTTGTATCAGGGGAAACTTGGGTTCATCATCATAGAGCTAGTGGTGCTGCTGATGCAGTGCTCCTCCTCTGAAGGCAGGAAGCGTTCATTTTACTCAAGTCACGCTTTCTTGTTTGGATAGTTCTGCTGATACAGAGTAACACTGTGAACGTTTTTGCTGATACAATGAATAGAAAGAGTTCAATCAGAAGCTCTTGAAAATATGTGCATGTGTGCAGGAAAGGATCATTCATTTTATGGCAGTGCATGCTTTTTAGAAGGAGAAAGTTGCACACCTATCCTGCATTTGTGTTTCTGTTTGTGTATCCACGTGCCTAAGGAGTTCTCCTGGTTTCTATTTAATAGATGAATTTATAGTCTCTTCATAGTATTTCCGTAGGGGGGCTTCGTACTGCGTATGTGAACGCAAACACATTGGTGTTAGTTACAGGCTTCAGCAACACTCTGCTTTTACCCTTCCTATCTGTTGTCAAAATCTCACTTACGGGTTTTACAGATCCTGCCCTTCTTTGTGCATTGTGTTTGTAAGGAGGTGAATGGGGTTATTGATGTGTTACAAGTAACCATCAGCATACAAGCAAGTGGTTTTGTTTGGTAGCTGTCTGTTCCTTGAAATCGTGCTGACTGACCGTGCTGCCACATGATTTCTGCAGTGAAATTGAGTGGTTGGAGGTGTGTGCAGAAGTTCCTCTGCTACTGCTTGTTTTCTGGTGGTGCTCCAGGTACGCTTTGGCATGGTTACTGGGAAGTGTGCCTCTTTTACGGCTGAGTATGTGTACGGAAGTGCTGCAGGAGGTTGCTTTCAGAGCATAAATAAATAGCTTTAGCTGTCACTTAGCAAGTTTATACTGAATTATGTGTATTAACCTGTAGGTGTCTTAAACAGTTAGCTTCAGCTCCTCAGAGGGAGGTCAGATTCTGTTGCTAGCTGTGCTGCCAACCTGCTTGGCTTATAGGAAGGTACTTCAAGAAAAGCAGTCAAGCAATGAGATGTTGATCAGAAGTCTCAGATGTCATGACCTGGTGCTACTCGGACTTAAAGAGTCCTAGAAAACCAGGTGAATAAGTACATTCATGAACATCACATGAGAAAAGTAATCTTCTTAGATTGAAATAACTAAGCATTTTTTTTTCTCCACAGTTTAGCTTGTGAAACTGTGATATCCTCACTGCGTATCGTCTCTGTTTTCCTGTCCCGTCTAGAGGAGAGCTTTGCAGTCTGTCTGTTCTTCCATCTGAGCGTTCAGTCTTTCATTATAGATCTTCTTACTCATATTTGAGTGGAGATGCTAACTGTTCTGTTTTCAAGCCACTCCAGCTGTACTTTCTCCCAGATGAAGTGATGGGCAGGTTTTTTTATTCACTCCTTAGCTAGTGTGCATGTGTGCTGAAGAGCAGATATGCTGTGTAGCTGCATTGTGCTGCTTAAAGATCAGAGTGGTCTGGTAGGAAGTGTGCCCTCAGCCCCATGAAGGATCTGGTTGAACAAAAATGGGGCCTTTGGCCTTCTCAAGCAGGTATGCAGTTTCAGGAATGAGAACATTCTTATGGAAAAAAAAAAAGTGAATGACAGATAAATTGGTGTAGCTTTTTGGTGATTCAAGCTGTTCAGAAAGATCAGTCTGCACCTCTTTTGTTTAGTTTGTTAGTTCAGGTAGGTTAGAAGATGAATTATGCTTTTTCTAATGCTGAATTTACACTAGCTGATTTTAGTAGGTCATCAAGCAGATGTCATGAGATAATGGGAACTTTGCAGATACCATCATTCTGTGCCACCACTGCACATGCCATCTTGGAATATTAGAGCACTGAGACCTGTGCCTAAGTGACTCTGTGTGTGCACAGAACCTATTCCAACTTGAGATTTGTATGTGGGATGTATGCTCATAACCCACAGTCAAACCCTCAGTGTTGCTTATGAGGGCTGCGTAAAATAAAGAAGGTGCCAGGACACCTCTGGCTGAAGTAGGAGGTAAATGAAAGAGAGCTGAAGTTCAAACCACTCAAATACTCCGTAAAACAAACAAAAAATCCTCAGAAGGCTTTTTCCAAAAGTGTAGGCACAGAAAACCCAGAAGACTGCAATTCCCCACAAAGCAAAGAGAGCAGACGCCCTTGGGGAAGGCAGAAATGGGCTCTGTGTGGTTCACATCAAAGGCTGATGTGCACGTGGGGCAGTGTTAACTCCCAGTGGAAGTTGACTTCTCAGCTTGAGTTCAGCACCTTTGTGTTTACTTGTTTACCTGCTTACTTGTGTGTATTTGGGGCTGATGGGCTTGCCAGGGTGTTTGGTGGTAGGTAGCGTGATGCTGTGTTCTAATCCTTACAGATTTTTCTTGTTTCAAGCTTTCCTGTCTTACATTTTTCTCCCCACTCTGAAGCCTGTTGAATCCAACAGTGCTGTTCCTTGCAAGTGCACTTTCCAGCTTGGTTTCCCAGCTGTCATCTTCTGTCCCTGCCTCCTGTGCTTTTTACCTGCAGTGGCTAACAGAAGCTTCCTTTCAGTCTGCAACTTCTACTTTTTAATGACCTATTTGTTAATGGTGTTACAGCTGTAGTGCTCTGTAGGTTGGATTTTGTTAGCTGTGGTTGGGAAGGAAAATCCCTGCTGATGGGCTAGGATCCCATCTGAGCAGTTAGCTCCCGGGTGACCTGTTGAACTCAGCTTTTCATTTGCTCTGGGTGTAATTATGCGGCTGAAGGTAAACAGTACAGAGATTTGCCCTTAAAACTCATGATCAGTTTATTAGGGCTTATCACATTAACACCTATCAGCTAACCTGTGACAACTGCTTCGAAGTATAAGTTTAGTCTGTGACAAATGTCAAGTCATTTATCTTGCCGTGTGCTTTCAAGATACAGCTGAGCCTTTCTAACTGCAGTCTGCAGTAGGGACACTGCATCTCCCTGCTTCCTCGGGCTTCTCTGAGAGCTGAGCCCCATCGCACTGCCCAGCTGCCAAAAACAAGTGTAGTGTGCTCCTAGGGGAAGTGGTGGGAGCAGGTGGGGTGGCAGGCTTGGGAGCGGAGGAGCACTGTTTTCAGTGTCATCCTGAGGTTAAATGGGTTCAGCCCTATCTTAACACCACACTCTTAATTTAGATAAAGTTGCATTTTGGCTGCAGGCTACAGCCCTCTGCGCGGGGTCAGTTCATGCTGGTCTGTGAAATGTGCCTGAACTCGTTTGGGTGTCACTGCTGGGAGCAGTGGGATCCCAGGAGCTGGCAGTTCACACCGCAGGGTTACCCAGGGCTTTCCCTTGCAGGGAGGGCTCAGGAGGAGGCTTTGTGGTCTGAGGCTGTGCTCTGTAACTTCTCTAATGTAGGTTGGAGTAGGTTTTGTTTTTATCTCCCCTGAAGAAAAATACTTGGAGCACCTTCAGACGTGCTGTGATTTCGTGTTGCTCCTGCTTGGCAGAATTCAGCAGTAGTCAGCTCCGTGCAATTTCCGTGTCAATTGACATTAGTTGAGATGTCCTGTTCAAATAACTTAAATCAACAAGCATTAAATCTGCTTGTATTAATCTTGTCCTTAATTATTTTTTTTCTCAGGAGATCATTTTGATGGCTGCTAAACGTTGAGGAGGTTATTTGGAACTAAACTAACCCACCATGCCTTGCTTTTACTTTGAGCGGTTCTGTGCCTTGGTGTATTTATTACATTCTAACTGTTCACCTTTTCTAGAGATAAGTAACACATTAGTGTTTACATAAACGGAATTACAGTTAAACCTGAGGTGTCATAAAAGCTATTGGTACTGAAGATCAATGGCAGAAGTGATATTTCTCTATCCAAAGGAGAAAATTGAAACTAAATCATTGCGTATAGAGAGGGAAGTAGAAAGAAAATCTTGTCATGAAATTAAAAGCAATGCCATGTGAAATTGTGGTGATTCGTGACGTTGAATCATTCAGAGCCAGTGAAGTATTTTTAATTTTAATTCATTTTGCAAATTACTGTTTAGCATTGTAATAGCTCCCTTCTAGCTTTGCTGAGGGTGTTAGTTTAAAATGCTGTTCCTGAATGACAGCGAGCAGAAGGGACGAATCTGTGGGAAAAAGACATCTCACCTCGTGTTATTAGTTTACATTTGTGCAGTTCTGATTGAGACGGATGCACTTGTACCAGCAAAATGCCTTTGGTCTTTCATTGCTTTAAATGCAGAGAGCTGGTGAGCTGATGCCAGTGTGGTATCCTCAGGACTAGCAGCGTGGCACAGGAAAACATCCCCAGCACCTACCATAAATGTGAGGATGGCACTGGGCTCCTTCATCTGCTACACTTCTTCCTCTGGTGTGCTCCACACCTCACCCATCCACCTACTTCAGTACCATTTTTCATTGTAAGGTGTTTTCTCCTGTCTGTGTCACCTGAAATCCCAAGAAGCAAGGGCTTACATGGTTTGCCTTGGGAGGCCATCCTCCCCTTGGTTAGATGTCAGTTTCCTGACACTTTTCCTTATCAGTGAAGGATTGTTCTCTTCCTTTTATCTCACCCCCTGTGACACCGAGTATTTGTAAACATTTCCTTCCCCCTTTCCCTGGTTGTTTTCTGTTGTTACATTTTGATTTGTAATTTGGTTATCTCATAGTTCTACCACTTCTGTTGCTGAGGCTCACACTTGTCTGCTGAACCAGTTTGAATTGCATAACAAAGGCTCTTTCTGCTTGGAAGCGTTCTGGTGGTGGTTCATGTGTAGTAGGAACTCATTCCTTGGATAAAAGCAATACAGATTAGAAAACTAAACACAGAGCTTGGTAAGAGAGAGGGCAAGTAAGCAACAATTAGACCTGAAACCTTCCAGGAAATGGTGTCTCTGGAGAAGATAGAATTGCTATGCTCCTTTAGTACCCAAGCTCTTGGTGGCTTCATTGCTACTACTGTAAGTTCTCTTTGGACACAAGGAACTATTTTATTTTTGTAATGCATGTCTGTCATGTAAGCTGCAATAAACATTCCTCCCTCTTGATCTCTGCCTGTTGTAATCGAGGAGTAGAGGGGAAGGCTGGTTGTGAAATGTCAGTCTTTTAAAATACTATTGCAGGGTAATCCTGTGTAAAAATGAGGGATAACATGTATGTAGGTGTGCATCTTGGTTTGTCTGAATGGTACAAATGTATCTCAAGCTGGACAGGAATACATTTCCTGAATGTTAAGCTGCTTGTAGCAGTTTTCTTTTCAAAGGATGCAAAGGCACCTGGAAACAAAATGCTCCTTCCTGCTCTTTTCTTTCTTCTTTTTTCCCATAAGACAGAGGTTTCTTGCGAAGTACTGTGTCCAGTCTCTCTAAAAATGGTTTTAATTTGATTTAATCCATTGCAGTACTACAGCAACAGTTCTATTTTTAGCAATTCACATTTTGGCAGACAGGAACTTCACAGAATTAAATCTGATTTTGAAACAGTTATCTAGGAAGACTTTATTTTTTGACATTTTATAAGTGGTGAGAACTTTGGGTCAGTGAAGTGTTCACAAGTACTGAGCAGTCAAAATAATTGTGTGAGAGGTTGTGTATGTTCTTGTATACCACTGCAGTTCCATTCAATGAGGAGATAGTTGGGGTTTCTCACAGTCATTTCATGTCCTTTATTGTATGAGGTACTTGAAATTGCATTGCTTTCTTTGTTACTTTTAAACTTCAGTGTAAGTTGACTATTTTTTTGTGCTCTGAGGACGATTAAAGAGCTGTGAAAATGACCACGCTGTTCTCATTGATCTCATGTCCCCTGTACCTCCACCAGTCTTGTGGGCTGATTTCCCCTCCTCCTTGTGTGTAGCCATTTTTAGTGCTTAAATTAGGTTTAGTCAGACTGACAGAGAAAATAAAGGATTTGGGGGGACTTTCTTTTTAGTCCTGATTGAATTTTCTTAGTTAAAGTCCACAGCTCCTTTGCAGACCTATGTATCTAGATGCCAAGCATCATCCAAGGAAGTTGGGCTCACTCAGGTGTTTTTCATAGCCCTTCTGTTGTATCATTTCAGCCTCCATCAGCATTTTTGAGGTGATGTTCAGGTGATTTGTCTCTGATCAGGTGGTTTGTGCACATGAAATCAGAGCAGCTCATCTTTGACTTCCAGGTGGCACTGGTATTGCTTCGTGAGTCTGTGGGTGCTTGGGAGCTGGAGAAAGGAAGGCAGTGACAGACAAGTGTTGATTCTTTTTTCTTTTTGTTAATTCTTTCATTAACATTGGAGAAGAAATGCCTTCTGAGTAGTTAAATAATAAAGATCTCAGCAAATCTTCCCCAGTGTGGGGGTTTCTGTGGATCTGTAGGGTGAAGTAGCGCAATGTGGTTCACGTTGCCTCCTTTTTCATTGAGCTGTGTGTAGCAGCAGCCTCCTAGTAGTACTTTTCTTCTGTAGTTGTAATTTGACAGTGATGAAGGCAAAATGGTATGGGGAGTGAGGAATGAATCTTGTATTTTTTTTATTTTTTATTTTTAAACAAATAAAAGAGGAAGGTGGGGAGTTTGCATTGGAAAAATGTGACCTGGCCAGCAGAGAACTTGAGAAGTGGTTGTGTGAGCCCTTTCTGCCTGCGAGCAGGGAACACCACGCTATATCCTGCTGGCTTTCTGGAGCTGCTTTCCACTGACAGCCAGAAACCGTGCATAGAAACCAGGGGAGGAGTTCTCATCCCATAAAGCACCCTGCTTTGAGTACGGGGTTTGAATGTGCCGTGTAAGTTGTGGTCTGCCCAGCTTTCCACACTGCCCTGTAACAGAGAGAACCGTAACCCGAGGAAACAGCACAGATGACTGAGCAGATTCTGTTGGGTCGGGACAAAAACCAATCCAAACAACTTTATGTGCTAATGCACTGGAATACTTACTTTTCAAAATAAATTGGGAATGAAGCTGTGAGTTTCTCTAAGATGTTGCTGTCTCAAGGGTGGAAATCACTGTGCTGGTTTCCTTCTTTGTATGTGACTGTTTTGGGTAACTGCTTTCATTCCCAGGGCAGAGGAAGGGGAAGGAAAAGAAAATAGGTAAGCAGGCACCCTGACTTCTTTGGGTGTCCACCGGCTCCTCAGTGCACACACTTTGAGCCTGCTGGCTGCTTGGATCCACTTTCTGTTATCGCTGCGTTAGGGCAAGGTGTCAGACTTACAAATCATCAGTTGTCACTTTGCTTCTGCTAAATTGATGCGTCTTGGAAGTCTTCTGTTTGTGTTTCAAATCATAAGCCAAAATGCAGAAGCTGGTTAGCTCCTGTCAGCTCATCCACTGCTTTTATGGAGGTAGAACAGCAAGCTGTCCTGTGCTGGGGAGTGAAGGAGCTGCTTCCTGTGGTCTGGTTTCTGGGGCAGGTAGGACTGTTGCTTAAAGCAGGGCAGCACATTGGTTAGCAGAGCCTTTGAGCTTCAGAACACTCTTCTTGAGGCACTGCTTACAGATGTCACTGAAACCTTTTGTTGGATCTGTGGTTGAGACTTTGCAAGGCGAGTCTGCTCTCTCATAGCAGAACTTCTGTTTCTGAATCCATACGCTAAATATAAAACTGCTAACTAATAGTAATTTCGGGTTTGAATCTAGTGTTGGGCAAAACTACTGGCTGCGCTTTGGTGACGTTTTCTCATGCTGCTTTTGTTTGTTCTAATTCCTTTTTTGGTTGGAGGTAGAAGGGAAGGTGGCCCTAGGTCAGCAGAGGAGCAGCCCCTTCAGAATAGTGTAGAGCTGTTAACAAATTCACTTTCTCTTGCCACTGTGCTTACAGTTGCAATGGACTGCTATACAGTCAAAGCCATTTATCTTAAAAGAATCAGTGTTAACATCTCTGCTGTGGTATGTTTTGTTCCTCTTATGTCTCACTAATGTTGCTACCAGTATTTCTGTCTTCAAAATATCCAAGGTGAGTAGTGTGACCTGAAGCTCTGTAGTACCGCAGCAAGCTGTCTCATGGGGTAGACAGAAATGTAAGCAGATGTGGTTGTCAAATTAAAAACATACAGATCTACAAACTCAAAAATAACAATAAAAAATTGGAAAGGTGATCTAAAGGCGGTGCTGCAGCTTTTCTTTTGAGGAGCTTGGTTGTTATCTGTGCTGTCATTTGAAGGGAGGAAGGGGCCAGATGTGTTCAGTACATCCTGAAGTTGTCTCTCTGAGGGTGCTCTGTCCAGTGAGGAATTGCTCTTTGTGGTTTCATAATGAAGACAGAGATCAGCTTTTCAGTGTGAGGATGGTGTTTAACCACAGTGATATTCAGACATACTCACCCAGAAAATGAGTGTTTACTTAAAGCACGATGAAACTATTTCAGGCAGAGTGCTGTGGGAGACGGTCATGTGAACTTAAAGGGTAAAGGAAAAAGCAAACTGCTGCTTGGGACCCAACGTTTCTGTTGGTAAATAATTTTCTCAAGGGGAGAAATAGGGTCTGGTATTGATTGTTTCACTTAAAGCATAACAAGAATAGCCATAAAGTTACAACATGCTGTTGTCAGTGTGGATGATGTGAATGGAGACAGAGGGGTCCTGTGCTTGGACAACAGTTTTGCTTTAACCATATACTAAACACTGAGGTATTTCTAGCTCTGTTACCTTGGTGGCCAAAGAAAGAGCCCCAAGTACGCAGAGCTTTTGGTACTGTGAGCCTTGAGAGCCTTGCATCTCCCCTGTAGCAGAACCAAGTGCATTTGAAGATACAGTGCGTGTCTTCCAAAGTAATAAGCAGAGTGGCAAAAGAGTGTGCTGGTTGCTGAACGCATTGTTAGACCTGTCTTCAGGTTGAGTCAAGCCATTTAATTAGCCTAATTTATTTATAGCTCTTCAGAGTATGTTTGAACAGAACAGTTTCAGGAGCTGGGATCTGTATTTTCCTTAACTTCACATTCAGTAGGAAGAGTTACTTCTTTTCTAATTGCAGAAGTAGTGTATTCTACCTGTTTCTTTGGAAGCTCTGCTGATTGAGTGACAGTAGTGCTTCCAGAGCTCTTTGTTTGAAGGCTGTGTCATACTTCAAGACATTGTATAGTGAAGGGAATGCTGACACCTATTTCCAGCCTTTCCTTGGGAACTCCCCGCACACCTACCAGCAGTGCTGCGGAAACTGAGAATGGAATTACTCATCTGTGCTGTTCAGTGGGCCACGGAGCAACATGCAGAGCCTCGGTTTTGTTGCTGTCTGCCCTCCTCCATGCTTTCCATGGAAGTTAATCCTTATTTACTCATCTACTCGTTCATTACTGGAGGCAGCAGTTGCACAGACAACCTCAGCTCGCCCTTGCTGCCGGCGCTGAGCCGTGCGGTTACAGGCGACTCCAGGGATGCCCACGAAAAACAGCTCAGTGATGAAACAGATTGTATTTCAGCTGAATTACCTGCTCAGCACTGTGAAGCTTTCCAAGACAGTTTCATGGTGGGATGACAGATTTATTCAGCATGCTTTTAACTGCAGCGCATCACGCCAGATATGTGATCGTGCTCTGGTCTTAGTTCCAGTAGTGTTTGCTTGGGTGCCTGATGGTTTGATTTAACATTGCTTCATCTGCTTCGGGAGATTCCCAAAGCTACTCTTCCAGTCACTGATTTGTTATGTTCTAATTGCACAGAAATTGCACTATTTTCATTTCTGCTATGTCTTTAATATTAAAGAGTGCATAATTCATTAAAAAAAAATTGATGTATTTTTAAGGATAGGCTTTGGTTCACTGCTCTTTTCGTAAATAATGTTGTGCTGAATTAAAGAGGAAGAAGTCTTGTTGAAAAGATTTCCCAGATGTGATGCAGAACCTGCACTCTTGCTGCTGAGGCATAGGTTGCCCTCCTGGGAGGTGCCCCATATGTTGGGCAGGGTGGTCCCTGGAGCTGCCTAGTGGGTAGGATACCCCCAGGGAACCAAAAAGAGAGCACCAAAGACTCTATTATGCTCCTAGCTGCTGACTGCATGGGAGTGGCTGGAGGATAACCTGAAACCTCTGCAGCAGTCCCAGCAGTATTGTGTAGGTCTGGGAGAGCTGAGCTTTAGAACGGATCTCAAAGTTGATTTTCTGCTGTGTTGTCTTTGCTCCTCTCAAACTTTTGGGAGCTGGAGGTGAGAGCACTGCTGTGCATGAGGACTGAGTGTGTAGAGGAGGAAACTTATGGGCTCCTTGCTCCCTGGGAGAACAGTAACTAAGCTATGAGGCTGCAGCTCGTTCAGTGTTCTGCCAACATGGAAGGATGACTCAGAACTTAGCTTTCTCTGAGTGAGGGGTTGCAGGGATTTAAGAACTCTTCCTGCTGAAGGCTGCTGCTCTATCTCTTTATCAGATGCATAGGAAGCAGTCAGTGTGTGCCAGCTTAGCCATTCCAGGTTTTTGTAGTGATTTATGTGAGCTCTGTCCTGCTGCTCTCCAGCAGGACAGAGCTCACATAAATCACTACAAAAGGACAGAGCTCACATAAATCACTACTCTGCCAGCCTCTGGACCACGAGGCGCAGGTTAGCCCAGCTCCCAGGGGTTGGTGGGTTTCACTGAGCTAACTAATAACATCATAGATGTGGAAGATTTGTAGATAAACACGTTTACTGTGGTCTGCATTTCACTTGAAAGGATTCTGTGGCCATTCTGTCTCCTGTCCTCTGAGAGTGAAATGAAGTGGTACCTCTTTAGGGACTCCACGCTTTTGAGTGTTGCACTGTGAGGACACTGTCACTTAACTGTCTGAACTTCTAAGGAAACAGGCTGGTAGGGGCTGCTGGGAAACAGGAATGAGAAAATTTGCCATTCTTTTAATTTGAAACTGTTTATAATTACACTTTAAAGGACTTAATATATATGTTAACTGGTCTTACATGAATTTCTCGTTAGTAGCTTTTAACGTGTTTGGTTTATACCAGCTCTCACTTCCTACCTCAGTTGTTTTGTGTAGCTGGAGTGACCTTTTGCAGTCTGGCAGAAGGTATGTGCTGTTGCCTGAGCAGTTTTCTGCTCATAGTTACATTCACTGGAGCTCTGAGATCCGGTAGGAATCCCACATCTGTCACTAACCTGGAAGCAAGCATCTTGCTATCCTATCCTCTGAATTACAGTGAAGCCTACCTCTTTTATCTGGGATTTGTGTGCAAACCTGGGGAAACAGTAGGAGAATAGGCTGACTGTCTTTTAAGTACTTCTGTAAATAAACTCTTAACTTTCTGTCTTGCAGGAACATCACTTGCAACGGGCTATCTCAGCACAACAAGTTTTCCGAGAAAAGAAAGAGAGCATGGTTATCCCAGTTCCTGAAGCAGAAAGCAATGTGAACTATTACAATCGTTTGTATAAAGGAGAATTTAAGCAACCAAAGCAGTTCATTCACATTCAGCGTAAGTTAATGAGTGTTGGGTTTGTTTTTCCTTTGATTCAGTTAAAGTAATCTTCAAACAGGGATGATGTTATACCATATTCAGAAACTGAGAGAACTCAGAAATCCAGGGGGGAATCTGTGTATGTGGTTTATCTTGTATCCAGTTTATCTTGTAAATTTCTGGGAGAATTTAAGGATAAAGGTGAGGTTTTTCCTACTGTATTTGTTTATGGGCTCTGTACTAATTTGTATGTTCATGTGTGGGGAACGGGCAAGCCTCATCTTCTGTCAGTGCACACATTGATTCAAAACCCTTTAATTCAGGAGTTCAGTATAAATGGAGATGAAATAGAGGAGATTTTGTAAGGAAATCAGCCCTACTTCTACTGGTTGCAACAAAGTTCTGGGAAGTTGAGTTTCATTTAGGCAAGTGGGGACGTTCAGGCTATTTGCTGTAGCGTATGTGACTTCTCCACTGCCGAGTGTTGTTTTTTGTTTTTTCCTCTTATTTTGCTAAAGCTCTTTCCTTTCTGTTGGGAGCTGGGTCTCAAAAGATCTCAAGTCCTAATTAATTAATCATAGTTGTCTCTGGATGTTCAGTTGACGAGTATTTATGTTTCAGTAGCTTAGTTGTTCCTTGGCAGGCAGTCGTGTTTGCCCTTTGCAGCGTGTCATTCCAGGGAGTTGTTTTGTGGCTTGGACTTCCCTTGGAGTTAGTCTCTTGTAGCAAACCCTCAGATTCGGTTACCATGGTGGTTTGTTGCTCTGTACACTGAAGCACAAATTCAGTGCTGAGTTTCTGCAGGGAGAACTTCTTTTATCGCCAATTCATGCTTTTGTTTCTTAGTTACATTAAAAAGACTATTGACAGAGGTGTGCTAGAACATCTTGAAAAGGAAGTACATTCGTCTTGCTTGTTTTGGGTTTTGTGCAGACGTGATGCTGGGAAGTGTCAGTAAACTGTTGTCACATTTTTAGTTGCCTCCAAGAAGAGGCTGTTGATCTGTAAGGAGATTTGAGCAGAGACAGCGTTGTGTTATGCTTGTCTGCCTTCTGCTGTTCTTGTAGATGCAGCTGAGCTTGAAGTCAGGCAAAGATGCTTCAGCTAAAACGTAGATGTCTACTGAAGATCCTTATGTGATTTCTTACTAGTGTGATAAAGTCCCCTATTTTTCTCAAGTGTTTACAAAGTGAAAGGCTTTTGGAAATACAGAGAATCTTAAACGTATTGCGTTATAGATAATGTAAGTTAAAGGAAATGAAGTGTTCTTTTTATTTTATTTTTTTTTAATAGAAGAAACAAACTTGCAAGCAAGGCAGGTTGGCTGAAATAAAGTTGCTTTTCTTTGGACATTGCCAGAAACACTGTTAAGACTGTTAACAAACAGGATTAGAAGTGTTAAATATATCATGTCGGAGTGTACTCTGTCTTGCTAAGGCTTGGTGTTTCTGGGTACCTAATGGCAGGTGTTAGAGCTGAAAGTAAATATCAGGTAATTTTCCCACCTAGTCTGACTGCAGTAGGTGTGATACAAAGCTGCTTTATGCTTACAGTCACTGCTTAGCAATTGTTCCAACACTGAAAGCAGGGAGAGCATCGGTACTTGCTTTGGCCATGGAAGTTGCATAAACCATCAGGTGACAAGAGGCCGTGTATTACATTCCATATTTGCAGTTATCACAGAGAAATTATGAACAACCTTAAGTAATTTTGCAGCTCATCTTATAGATGAGTTGTTAATCTTTGCTAGAATTAATTCTTTTATTTGCACCACTAGCTCAAACTAGAGGAAAGCTTGTTTTGTAGTGAGACGCACAGAAATACACAACAAATATCCACCATCAAAAAAAAAAAGAGGAGGTCCCACAGCTGAAACTATTGCATGTGAGTTATGTTTTAAAATAATTTTGTAAAAAGAGTAATGATAACCATCTAATGCTTTATTATAGGTAACAGAGCCAGATGTTTTCAAATGCAGTTTTGAATACTCTTCATTATGTTGTATGAGATGAAGTCTAGTTACTCTGTTTAAATAAAAATAATTACAAAAAAAAAGGTAGTAAAGTGTGTATTTCTCATAGTTTAGAGTTACTTTTTTCTTTTTTTTTTAATTAATTACACATTCCACATTTCAGGGGCTGTAGCCTGGCATGTAAAGGTGGGTACCACACAAATACCCACTGCAGAGGTGTGCTGGTGCAGGTGGGGAGTGCTGGAAGCTCTCTTTCATTCCAGTGTTACAGACCTGCCATTGAGGTGGTGGTTTGGTGCTTTGTTAACTACTTTGGCTGTAATTACCATGATGTGGTTCTTCATTTGCATTTGGTCAGCACAGATGTAATTGCTGCCAACAGTGTCAGTGCTGCTCCTCTGCTTTTAATGCAGCACCCTCCTCATAGCGGCTGTGCTCTGGGGGAAGCTAACCCAGGAGCAGATCTGGCAGGAAGCTTATCTTTGGTTTGCTTTGGTTAGGTGGACTTGTGGGTTTCTCATTTCTCTGGCTCGGCTCAGCGTGTGGTTCCTGGGGTTGGTACAAGGAATGTGAAGGAACGCATGGCTGCTGGGGAGGGAAAGCTGGTGGAAGCATTTGGTTTAGCTGTAACTCACACCTAGGTCAGCGTAATGACTGCTGAACCACAGCCTTAATTTTGTTAAGTAAACTAAATTAGATAATTTAGCCACACTAAACCCTATTTTATGTAATTTAAACAAATTACATTTCCATAGTTGAATATGCTTAATACGTAGAGGAGCTCGAGTAAACAAAAGCCAATCCCTGTCATCAGGAGTGGTTGCAGTGGCAAAGGGTGTAAACTAGGATGGTGGTTTTGCAACAGCAATTAGAAAGCCAACAAGTTCTGAGTGTTTATTTGAGGTGAGGCTTAGTGATAGGATCGTGGAGGCCCTTCTCTTCAGTGCACCATAGAAACATGCGGCGTGGGGAAGTATAGATGCTATGGAGTAGGAAATAGACATTCATTTTTCAGCCACAGGAGTCTCCCAAGGACTGCTAGGAAAAATGGATGTAGAGAGCTGGCTTACAACTGTGAACTGTTGCATTGGTTGGCTCTAAAATGCTGGCCACTAGCAGGGCATCTGAAGCACTGTGCTTGCTGGGGCTGGCTAGTTCTCCACTGATTTCTGTAGGCATGAATGAGCAGCTACATCTGTTGCTATGGCAGGGGCAGAAATGCAGAGTGATTAATGGTCACACTGGGTAATTCAGACCACCTGTGTATTGAGGGCAGCCAGCTGCCTTACTGGAGGGCAGCTCCAGAATGGAAACTGGCTTTTCCTGGAACCAGTGCAGCATGCTGTGTGCTTGGAAAAAGCAAAAGTAAGGTGTAAGGATGTCACTAAGTGTGGTTGAAAGAGCAGTGATGGACATACTTCAGGGAGAGAGGGTGCTTCTGTGGGTGTCCCAGAGCTGTGACGTGCCAGCTTGGGGTTGATTAACTCTTTGTGGTTGTGTGCAGCAGCTGAAGAGTGATAATCATGCATTTCCATTGGAATGCAGATGTTATTTCCATTGCCTCAGCATCGTTAACCTGTGGCCTCCATGTAACCTTTCTTTCATTTCAAGTGAGCTGTGTTGGTAAGCACAGGTCGTGACAAACAGTGTGCAAAGTGCTGCCAGATGAAGGAGAGCATTGCTAGAATGTATGGAAGGCAGAGTGTGTGGCACAGGCTGCTGCTGCTCTGATGATACCCATATGCTTTTGTGGAGCAAAATGTGACTAGATCTATTCAGTGTTCCTGACAAGTACATACTGGATATCTTTTATCTTCTGTGTCTTGTCATTTTGATTATGTCAAAATATTTTTGTGGAGATAATGGTGTAAAGCTTTTCATTTTTGTTTTTAATGATTATTATTTCCTTTTTTTCGGCTCTCTTTTTTTTTTTTTTATCCATCAGGTCTCAAAAATGAGTGCTGAGATTTTATTAGCAAATTATTTTTGAAGTTAGATGGATTCGACTTGTTATTTTGCCAGTGGTTCTATAGCTGATGAGACAATGTAACAGCAAAAGGAGGAAGTTCTGATTTCCTTCCTTTTCCACTGCTTGCCCCATGTGCCTCCAGCTGTTTCTTGTGCTTGCTGGATACACCTGCAAATGGGTTCAGCTCACTCCCTTAGCAGAAAGCTATTCGATCTCCCCAGGGCCCTGTTGGACTGAGCTGAATGTGCCTGCCAAATGACTGGGACATGCATGGCTCCTGTGGGACAGGTCACCCTGTTTAGACATGTATTTTAAATAATACTCTGGCTTAGTTTTTATCTCAAAACTTCAACTTTCTGCAGGCATCACTGAAGCAGCAGGATCCAAGCAGCAGAAACTGTCAGTCTGATGTACAGCTGCAGATTGTTATTTTTGTTTAGAAGAGGTACTGTGGGTCCCAGTAAGACTGGAATGTCTTCATACAATCTGCATTGAATTAATACTAATAATTCAATTAAAACATAGCTGTACTGCAGTAGTAGAATATTTTTTTCTTGGGATATATTTCTAGAGTGTTTACAGTATTTGTTGAACCAGAGAAAGGAACCTTCTGATTAAGTGCTGTTCTCAGAATTAGTGCAGTGAAGGGAGGTGGTAGTTCATTCCTTGTGGAAACAGTAAGGGATTGCTGCCTGGTGCTTCCTACTTGTTGTGTCTGAGTGTGAGTGCCTCTCTGCAGCTCTCATGCAAGGCCAGATAGATTGTTTTGAATGCTGGTAGTGGTTAAAGCTGCATGGGAATACAGAAGGAGCACTCTTGGGCTGGTCTGATATGTGGAAGGAATGCGTTACTTATTGCATAGTAGTCAACTGTCCATACCGTGTGAAACAGAATGCTCTAAAAGCTATTTTTAGCGTTATTCTCATAGTTCTGCTGTTTTCTGCATCACCTCAGAATACTCTAGGAACCTTGGGTGCAGAGCTCCTTAATGCTGCTGCTCAGATATAGCTGTGATTTAAGAAGAGATAAGATGGGGCTTTGATTTGTTGCCTAATGCACGTAGAATATATGTCCATAAGCCTTCACTGCTGTTAATACAGTAATTTGTTGGTTGAATTGTTTGGATTTTTGTAGTTAGTATTTCACCCGTCAGAGTTTTCACATGAAACTTTAACTGGACCTAATAAGAATGATTGCTGTGCAGGATTTTCTCATATTCTCTGTGACGTTTTCTGCTGTGGTATCGGAATGATAATTCCGTTCTGCTTTTCATAGGACCAGAAACATTGCATAATGAATACGGAGAATGAGTAGGGTGATCTGTAATAAAGATAGGAGCCTTCATGTAAAGTCACAAACTTACTGTTTGGAGAACACAAAGATTCACGTTCTCTATCTGGGATTAAGTTGGTTTTGGAGAAAAAGTAATACCTGACCTGCCACTTGGATTGGTCTAGCATTCACCAAGGGCAGCTCATGCCCAAGCAGTCTGGTGACCTTCTGTGCTGGAGTGACTGCATCAGTGGACCAAGGAAGGGCAACTCATGTCGTCTGCATGGACTTACGGTATGGGACTGTGTCAAAGGCTTTCTGCATCCTTATCTCTAAATTGAAGAGATGGATTTGAAGTGTGGGCTGTTCAGTGGGTAAGCAATGGGTTGGATGGCTGTAGCCAGAGGGTTGTTGTCAGTGGCTCTTCATCCTGATGGAGACAGGTAACGAGCAGTGTCCCACAGGGGTCCATCTTGGGTGCTGTGCTCTTCAACATCTTTATTGATGATTTGGACTGTGCTGTTGAGTGTACCCTCAGCTGTTTGCTGATGACACCACGTTGAGTGGTGTGGTCGATACAATAGAAGGGAAGGGATGCCATCCACAGAGACCTGGATGGGTTTGAAACGTGGGCCCATGAGAACCTGATGAGGTTCAATAGGGCCAAGTGCAGAGTGTTGCACTTGGGTTGGGGCAGTCCTAGATATGAGTACAGACTGGGAGGTGTGCTCCTAGAGAGAAGGACTTTGGGGTCCTGCTGGACAAAAAGTGGGGCATGAGCTCTCAGTGTGTCCTTGCAGCCTGGATGGCCGGCAGTACCCAGGGCTGCATCAGCGGAGTGGTTGCAGTGGAGTGGGAGCAGGGATTGTCCCCCTCTGCTCTGCCCTTGTGAGGGCCCATCTGGAGTGCTGTGGCCAAGCCCGGGACCCACAGCACAGGAAGGGTACAGAGCTGTTACAGTGGGTCCAGAGGAGGGCCATGAAGATGATCAGAGAGTTGGAACACCTCTGTGTTGCAAAGTGGAGGGAGCTGGACTTGTTTCTCTTGGAGAAGAGAAGGCTGTGGGAAGACCTCATTGTGACCTTCCAGTACTTGAAAGGAGCTTACAGACAGGAGGAGGACCGACTTTCTATACAAAGGTAGATAGCAACAGGACAAGGGAGAATGGATTTAAACTGAAAGAGGGAAGGTTTAAGTTAGATGTTAGAAAAAAAAATTCTTCACTCAGAGGGTGGTGAGGCACTGGCACACAGTGCCCAGAGAAACTGTGGGTACCCCATCCATTTAGGCACTCAGTGCCAGGATGGATGGGCTCCTGAGCAGTCGGATCTAGTGGTTGGCAACCCTTCCCACTAGGTGATCTTTGAGGTTCCTTTCAACCCAAGCCATTCTATGATTTTACACAGTTTTGTATTTTAAACAAGTTTACCTTATTAAATATTTTAGTAATTTATTTTAGATGAATTAGTTAAAAATGGCAACAAATTGTATTGAAACTTCAGTACTTTTGAGAGTTGACTAGAAATTATCTTAATTGTTAAGCATCTTACTGTAGAGGAGCTGTATTGTAGCAGCACTAAGAAGCATTTTTTCTTTTATTTTGCAAAGAGATGTTAAATTTTGTATGCTCCTGTGGTAGTTTTTGTAAGTAAAGCTTTATTTTCTGCCTCCCCTTCAAACCACATTAAAAGAAAGGAAGTCTTTGTTGATTTATAGAAAGACTAAATACCATTTTAGTACTTTTATGTGGGCATACTTTTAGCAGAAAGAGAAAAGTATCACAGTGGAGATCTTCTCATTCTGTTGAAGGTTTTTTTCTTTTTAATTTCTGACTGTCGGATGCATGCTTCTGTATTCACTTGTTTTATGCCTGTGTGTTTTTGTTTCAGCCTTTAATCTGGACAATGAACAACCAGATTATGATATGGACTCTGAGGATGAAACCCTATTGAACAGACTAAATCGGAAGATGGAAATCAAGCCGCTGCAGTTTGAAATAATGATTGACAGACTTGAAAAAGCCAGTTCTAGTCAGGTATTTTGCTATGTTAAGAAATGGCTAAAGTATTCTCACCTGTGAGTTTTCTGGCTGAGTAGTTCTCATTCATTTTTCAGTTTTATTTGCTGCTAAACTGGAGAGGTATGCTTGTGTGACTGCGGGCACACAGAAGTTGCACTGCTATCACTTGTTGGTATTGGTAGCAGGAAAAAAAGGTGGAGGGTGGGAGTGTGGGTGGGTGTGTGCTTGTGTGATGCCAGTAGGAGCAGCTGGTTTTAAATTCTAATTCCTGTCCGTGATGTGTTTGAATGGGACAGCTGAAAGCCTCTACCTTCACCTGTATTGGCATGGAAGAAGCTGTCAGTGGTTGGTAGGTGTACAGATCTGAATGTAAGAGTTCAGATCTTTGTTTTCCTTGGCGGAGTGGGCACTGACTTCAGTTTGAAGGTTAGAAGCATGGACAGTGAAACAAATATTTGTTAAGATTGGACTCTTGTGATATAAACTTCAGTGTTGTAAGGAGGGAGCTATGCTGTAGGAGCATGCATGTACTGCCAGTTATTTTATCAAATGGATGCTAGTATTTTAGTAGTTAAGTTTTTGAGGTGTTCAGGAGACCACTGCCTGGAGAATGGTCTTTCAAAGCCAAAACGTGGCTCAAAAACTACATCAGAAGGACCAGGTTCTGACAGGCAAGCTTGAAACAAGTTATTTCTCAGCAAGATGGGCGTTATGTGGGAGTGAAACATCCACTGCAGGATCTGTAGCTCTACCACAGTTGCTTAACCTCATGTAGTTCATTGTAAGAGGCAAGATCCTGTGTTCTCTGCATCTTTTGGAGAGCTTAGAAAGGATTAAGCGAAGAGATGCTACTGTGTGAAGAAGATGGAATGTGAAGAAAAAATTGTTGAGTAAATTAAATGGTGCTTGTTGGGTGTGTGGCATTTGGATCTTTTAGAACTTTGCTGTTGGTACCTCTGTTCTGGCTTTCAGTTAAAGCAACTGGTTACACTTTTCATTCTTTCTCTGTATGCTGGCTTCATTATTGGTTGCTTGAGTTAAACTCAAAAACTGGAAGACTGGTTTGATTAACGAGGCTGGTGTCTATTCTCATTAGGCCAGATACAGGATTGCTTTAACACTGTGTGTTGTTATAAGTACAGAGTATTAGGAACCTCTTCTTCCCTCACCCTCCTCCATAAGCAGGTCCACTTCTGTTTTTAATCTCTTTCTGCTGTAGATTGCAAGGGTTTTGTTTTATTCGGGCTGCAGCTACAGCTTCTGTAGAGGCAGTGATTAGACTTAGGATATCCTTATTTTTCTCAAATGTGTAATTTCTTTTTCTGAAGTGTAGGAAATGAATGTCTATGTGTCCCTGGGCTGTCATAAATATGGAAGGTCATTGTCCCTTTCTGTCACAAAATAAACATTTTGGGGATGAAAAATATGGTAGTAATTTGCTTCAGAACATATTTTGACTTCTGTGAAAAAACACAACATCAAACTGCAAGCAATGAGGTGTTAATGAAGTCTCACCAGTAAGAATTTTCTCCTTTATTTAGGGGAATGAATAAAAGTCAGTGATTATCAAATCATGATCTGCAGGCTAGTAAGTCATTTAAGCCCTGTGCTTGTAACTGTATCAACAGTGTTTTAGTATTTCGTGAGCAGATAAGTTGTAGACTTGTGCAAAGAGCTGATCAGGCTGATCCAGAAAGTCAGGAACTGTTTGTTTAAGTTAGGACAATCAACTGGTGGCTTAAGTATTTGGATTTAGATGAATGCTCTTTTCTCCTTTGTGCTAGAAAAGGATCGAGTTTATTTAGTGCGCAGAGTGCTTGAACGTGCAGTGACTTTCTTCTTGCTTTACCCCATCTCATCTGTGCCTTTCACCTTTTGTCTTTTAGCTCGTTACACTTCAGGAAGCTAAGTTGCTGCTAAATGAGGATGACTACCTTATTAAAGCTGTATATGACTACTGGGTAAGAAAGCGTAAGAATTGCAGAGGGCCATCTCTCATCCCTCAAATCAAACAGGAGAAGAGGGATGGCTCCACCAACAACGACCCTTATGTTGCCTTTCGGAGGAGGACTGAGAAGATGCAGACAAGAAAGGTAACTTGCCAGTTTCAATCCTACGTGGCTAGGAACCATTGTGATTCCTTTCTGACAGGTGGCAGAATCAGTCCAATGCTATCTGCAGTTATGGATACAATTGGTTGTGTGTATCAGTGTAGGATTAAGGATCTCAAAAGAAAGTCCTCTCAGCGAGGTAGTGAGAGATGGTATATTTGAATGGATCTCACACAGATGGTATATATGTGATGGTACAAAGAAATAGTACAAAGAACAAAGGCTCACCTCAGATGACGAAGGCTCGCAAGACTCCACACGGGAGGGATCTCCACGAAGAGATCCTTCCCGGGTGGAAGCCAGCCCTTAAATGGGGCTTGGGGGGAGGTGGAGCCAGGCTCCACCCCCCTCCAATCACACAGGTATCAGTACCTTCACCTGTGCCCCATGGCTGACTCACTGCTCACCTCAGGTGATCAATCAGTGGCTCAGGCTGTGATTCAGTAGTTTCCCTACAATCAGTAGTTGTAACATGGGAGAGCCCACCTCCATTTCAAATCTGTTAAATGATATGGTCAGTTGGTAGTATCAGTTTTCTGTGTGTATTCACAATTCGTCCATTTTATGGGAAGCTGGAAGTCAGAGAGTAATTTATAGGCTTGCATATTGCTTTGGTGAAAAGGGAAAGCTCTCTTCCATTTACCATCCAGTAAACAATTCAGGTTTTATATTTGTAGCATTAACTAGGAGGTCTGATGAATTAAAATGCTGAATAATTACAAACCTGTATGTAAACGCACACAACCTTATTGTGTGCAGAGGCAAAGTTAAAAAAGCCTTTAGACACAAAGTGAATACCTTCTTCTGACAAACTGCCCCTGGGCTTGGATGCAATCTGAGTAGAGAAAACATGGGGAAAGTCACTGAAGAGCTCCTTTTCAACTTAAAAGATTTTATTTGAGTTTTGTGCTGCCTAACCCAGCTTATGAGAAGTTTCTTCTGATCTCATTGGCTCTCACGTTGTGCAGCGTAATGTAACTTTTTTTTTTTCTGTTGCTGAACTGGTGCTAGTTATGCCCAGTGGATTTTGGTTTTGATGTAAAATTTGCTTAATCTTTCAATAGAATCGAAAGAATGATGAAGCGTCTTATGAGAAGATGTTGAAATTAAGAAGAGAGTTTAGCAGAGCCATAACAATTCTGGAGATGATTAAGAGAAGAGAGAAGACAAAACGCGAGTTACTGCATTTAACATTAGAAGTTGTAGAGAAAAGGTAAACTTGCAAATTATGTGACTTATAGCTCTAAGGTTTTACTCCTCATCAAATAGATTTGGAAACAGCTCCTGTGATTTATTCCTGTATGGATGCTCATCTTCTGCACGCATGCGTGGCTGAAGGCATATATTGCTTATGTAGACTTCAGAATCTAAGGCAGGTTTTTATGCAGCCTCTTTGCCTGTTCCTTGTTGCTCTGATGTTTCCCAGTGGAAACGCACTGTGATATTTTCTTTTTTTTTTTTTGAGGTACCATTTGGGTGATTATGGAGGTGAAATTCTCAATGAAGTGAAGCTTAACAGACCTGAAAAAGAGATGAGCACAACTCCATCCACTCTTCATAATGGAAATCATCACAAAGTTCAAGAATGTAAAATAAAGGTAATCCTCTTGCTTCAAGTTTCCTGTTACCTGTACCCTGTAGGTACAGACTGATGGGTTTGCTTTGTTTAACCATTAACTTCTTTCTCATTTAAGTTCCAAAACACTTGGCCCTCATCCACCAAACAGCTTTGTGGTAGCCTTTATTTTTTTTCCCCCAGTTCTGTCCTTTCATTGTAAGGTGATGTGAACATGAATGCTGTAAGCATGCCAAAGGACAGCTCTGAGATGGCAAAGCAGTGAATTACTTCTTTTCTCTTTGACAAGAGATTCGAACACTGCATTTTTGTGGTAGTGTTGTCCATGAGTACTGGTTAGCCCTCAGTGTGAAGGTAGTTTGATATACAGCAAGAATGCTGGCGGATTCTAGGAGCTATTCCGAATTGTTAGTGTCTTTGACCAGTAACACTTCCAGACAGAAGAATGTAACTGCTGCATCTTCTTGACAGCTGAAAAAAGTTGGAATGTGCTCATGCTTTAAAAGCTCTGACTTGAATTTGTAATGGTGGTAGTAGTCTGTCATTACTGAGATGTGCACGCTTCTCACTTAGGTAGGTATCTGTGCCATACACTTTCTGGATGTAGCAGAAGAAGAGCTGTACTGCAGAGGTTTGGCTGTGTTGTTACTTATTTTTGGAACAGCTCTCTTGTTATCATTGTAAAACAATTATTTTGTAGGAAAAAGGCAACCACTGTTGTCATCTTGCTTATACAAATTTAGGAGATTATTTGGGGATATGTATTGTTTAATGATTGTAGGTGCTTGGGTTTTTTAAGCTTTCTTTGTTCACAGTAAGTAGAGAGCTTTGTTGTTTAATAGGCAGGGAATACAAATCATAAGCACACAAAATGAAGGGATGTACAGGAAATACCCCAACAAAGGTGTACACTGTGAGATATCTGTAGGAAACCACTACTTTCTGAGTGGTTTCTTAATTGCTTTTATGAGACAGTATGATCTGTGAGCTTTGTTTTTGCTTGTCTTTGTGACTTGATGGCTGTTAACTTCAGGTGATTATACAGCGCTGAATTAAGATGAGGGTTTTTTTGTTGTTGGCTTTTTTTTTTTTAGAAATAATCTGGTGTAAGATGTGCTGTAAAATGCTCATCTTTAAAGCTGAGGAATTGAAGCCCTTTTGAAGTTTGTATTTAGCACCTGCGACACCCAGTGGTCAGTGGATGTGGTACAGATCCCTTCCCTCACTTCTCTGCTGGGAATTGCTGTGCCTGCTGTTTCCCATCTCCAGTTTATGAAGCTGATCTCCATTACTGGAGTTAGTTTGAGTCAGACAGCTACTGAAAAGTGGTAATTTGGGGAAAGATTAAAGGTTTTTTTTTTTGTTTTTTTTTTGTTAGAGGAAGCTTCTCTGGCTTTTACTCATTAATGAAATTGTTGGAAGGGAAAGTAATCTTTAATTGGGGAGTTTTGAAGTTGTAAACATACGTGTTCAGATGACAGTTTAATATTGCTGCAGTTGCTTACTTGCTTGCTGGAGATTTATGATAGCAAAATCTTAAAAACTAAATAAAAACATTGCAAGAGCTAGTAGCATTAACTCTTAGAAGAACCACAAGCCATGTGAGAAACGGAAAACACGGAATGTTTCTTGTGAACAGATTTGAGCAATTAAGAAAACCGTAACTTCTTGGCATAGAAAACAGAGCCCTCAGAAAGTAATTGGAATAGACTTTCCAATTACAGTATCCTGAGGGTGATGACAAGAAAGGAACCTCTTAATGTAGTCACATAGAATGGAAAGCTTTCAGTTTACTAATAAACTTCTGTAAAGACAATGGGGGGGGGGTCAAGTTTTGAGGTTTTCAGATGTTTTGAGTAGACGTTGCATTGTATCTGAAATTGTCCACAGGTGCAGCATGTTGAGAGAGGCTCTGGAAGATGAGCAGTCACATTTTTCTGAGGCATGAGGTGAAGAAGCAGGATTAATGACATGATTTTATTTGCTGAAACTTTGTTTTTCACCAACAGCATCCTCATCATTCATCTCTAAAGGAGGAGATATCAGATGTTGTACGTCAGAAGAAGAAGTATCTGAAGAAACCGAAAATGGAGTGTGTGGTGACTCCTCAGCAGCCCTCTGCTGAGCCCTTGCCTGTTATCAACAAGAGTGATATCAAGCAGTATGACTTCCACAGCTCAGATGAAGATGAGTTCCCACAGGTAATAGTCTGTTATGACTTCTTTTTGCCTACTGAATGTGGAGAACTCAGCTTTCGGGCATATGGACAGTACAGCCTGCAGTGGAGAATGACTGTGTTGGACAGTTGATCTTCATGCAAGACATTTGCAGAAGCTATTTGAGTTTGTTTCCTTTGCCTTCCAAACTGTGTTTTGGAGAACTTTGTATTATATAAACTGATGCTTATAAAATGTATTAAATACAAACTTGTATTTTTATACATTTTTACTGTATTAGTCATTTGGTTACTATGTATTAATTGTATATTTTTAAGATCTATATTATATACGTATGGCAGTTGGAAGAATGATTTTACTTTCTGGCTTAGGTACCCTCACCGGTATCAGAAGCAGAGGAGGAAAATGATCCTGATGGACCTTGTGCTTTCAGGAGAAGAGCAGGATGCCAGTATTATGCTGTAAGGCTCTCTGCTGTTGCATTTAGTGTGTTGGGTGTTTTTGTTTTCATTGACATCGTGTTAATGGAATAGTTCTTTTATTCCCCCTTTCACTCTGAAAACCGTAATGATTTGGTGACTCCAGAGAAAATCTTAGAGTTTTTCATGAGAATATTTCTCCTTATATTTTTCCTCTGACTTCCTAAGGTAATACAGAGCACTGCTAGCAGGCCAATTCGGCCACTGTTTCAAAGGGAGGGCTCTACCCCCTACATGCACTCTGCTCAGTTTTCCTAATGGTTCATTTGTTCTGCTCATAGAGCTCATGGGATACTCCTTGTCTTAGCACTCAGACCTGGGCACTGTGTGGAGTTGGTTGGAAAAGCAAAGGGGTTCAACCTGTACAGAATTTTTTGTGTGGTTAAATCTTTCTTTTGAGTTATTGCAAGCTGTAGGTATGTCAGAAGAATGTTACATTGCAATTACAACAGTGAGCAGAGGAGAAAGTGTGATTAAATGTTCTGCTGTCTTCTCAGAACCACTGACCGTGAAACTTCATACTGAGTATGAGTTTGTAGATGGGGAGCTGTTCTCTGTGGAGGACCAGCAGAGGCAGTGCAACATGTGGGGTCTGGTTTTACCTTGCTTGCTCCTGGCGTGAGGAGTGAAGTTGCATGGCAAGATAAACTTTGTAACTGCGTAGTCTTTAAGGCTGCCTACAATGCAGTGGGGGAGTAACTTAGTTGCTAGGTTGTCTGCTTCAGAAGCCGGATCAGTCTCCCTAAGTGCTCAGGTTGAGAGCATGGACATCTCCCACAAGTTGTGCTGGAAGTTGTTTGCGTAACACAGATGTGTGCTGACGTCTGCTTCCGTTCCTGCCATGCGGGTGTCTTGCAGTTGTGGTCACTTAGAGAACACCACAGACAAGTCTGTTTTTTCAGTTGGCTTTCCTTTATTCTTTACAGCCTCGTTTGGACCAAACTAATTCTTCATATGAAAATTCAGAATTGGCAGAATTGGACAAACTGAGGTTCAGGCATTGCCTTACAACCCTTACCATTCCAAGGAGGTGTATAGGATTTGCAAGAAGACGAGTTGGCAGGGGTGGAAGGTACATTGCATTATTTTTACTCTTTATTTCCCTTCAAAGTATAAAAGTATGTGGAAAGAGATTATTAATTTCTTTTCTTTTCTCCATCTTTTTAAATCAGGGTTATAATGGACCGAATATCCACAGAACATGATCCTGTCTTGAGACAGATTGACCCGGAAATGCTGAATACTTTTTCAAGCTCTTCCCAGACTTTAGACTTTTCTTCTAATTTTTCACGGACCAATGCTTCCAATAAACATTGTGAAAACAGACTGTCCCTTTCTGAAATACTAAGCAATATCAGATCATGTCGACTGCAGTGTTTTCAGCCAAGGCTACTAAATCTACAGGACAGCGATAGTGAAGAATGTACCTCAAGGAAACCAGGGCAGACTGTGAATAATAAAAGAGTTTCTGCAGCATCTGTAGCTTTATTGAACACCAGCAAGAATGGCATATCAGGTAGGCAAGGATTTGAATTTGTGTATAACTTAAAATAAGTTCTGGTGCTTTTTTCTTCTTAGGACTGGACTGATACCACTGTAACTAATGATGTGTAACTAAGTCCGTTGATAAAAGGCAACTATTTTATATTTCTTAGGGGTTTTCTTAAGTTCTCTTCCTCCTCCTTAAATTGCGGTTTAGATGGGATCTTGATAAAGTTCTGGACTTAAACAAGCAAGATGTGGAGGGGGGGATTCTGTTTGTATGTCAGGATTGCTTAACATGTAATTTATCAACCTAATGCCTTTAATGAGTGTAAAGGGAAAAGCACTGTTTTATTGAGGGGAGCATGGTGGGTGGAGAGCAGCGGAGACAGGGAGATATTTTTGGAGTTCTTTAAATCTTGCAAAACCACCTTTGTAAACCAGTAGTGAGTTTGTAAGCTTACTGAGCAGGCATAAAGAAGGTTCATGTCTAGCTCTCACACTTAATGCAGCTATCTTTTACCATTTGGTCTTGTGACCTTACAGCTCCAGGTGAGCAGGATGGCAATTCATGTTTTACATTTATAGTAAATGAATCTTCAGGAGAATCTTCACAGACGTATACAACGTATGCAACACTATTCTGATCTTTGTACACCTTTTGTTGCTGATTTGGATATAGAAGCACTTAACCTGAAATAAAAATTATCAGAAGCAAAAAATTGCTTGAAGTTTACATTAGCAGTCTCAAATACAACTAATTAGTGAAGCAAGTGATTTACTTAAAACAAGTGACAATATTAAATTTGATACCAGCACAAGAATATATGATTCTTTGAAATGCTGGGTGGTTGGAGATGTGCCAGAAGAGATCTATTACTGAGCATCAACAAGCAGTTGAGTATTTTCCCACTACATTGTGTGCATTCAGAACTTGGTATTGTAAAAGAAGATAATGAGGTGACACAATGGGCTGATTCTAAATCCTGTAATTAACATCATGTGGATGTGGAAGGAGCCCTTCTCTTTTAATGTCAGTTGCTGCATAGTCATTGCAACCTTTAGATTGTGCTCTCTCATCAAGGGTTTTGCACACGAATATTTTTATGCTGTATGAACAGAGTAGACATAATGTGCCATGGTTATATATTCTATAATTTTTTTTGTAAGGGGCTGGAGGGTTGCACCTGTAGTAGAAAGGGATGGTTCTGTTATTGATAAGAATCAAGAGAAAAGTGGTGTTAAAGCAAATACAGACAACAGAAATGAGTACTATTTGTCAAAGTTAAGGATGTGAAACATGGACAGTACATTGGTGTGGAGCAGCAAAGAATTTGCTGACAGCTCTTCGTGTAACAAGAGCAAGTAATACTGCAGGATTTCTGTTTGAATGAAGAGTATGGTGACACCAAGGAAAGGAAAGTTGCTTGTGAAGATACATGCAGAGTTAATATTTCCATAGAATTTCTCATGGTAATGTTAAATATCCATAGGTTATCTCAAGATTAGTTAGATGCAAACCTTTTGAGGCTTTAAATGCTGCTCTGGAGAGATTTTTTTTCTTACTGAGGATGGGGTCCACATGAAAACTAGGCGAGTATTTTGAGGTGTAAGTTGATGCATCTGAGAGAAAGAGGTTAAGGAGATTTGTGAAATATCCATACCTGTACATACAAAGGAAAATTGGAGCAGTGAAGGGATTGGTGGGAGGGTCTCTCTGTTTTGGTAGTGAGCTATGTATGTGTGAAGGGAAAGGGATTGGCTCTTGTTGACTGTTACCCAGTCAGCAAGACTTAAAGAAATAAAATGTTGATGTTACGTGGTGAATCGGTGACAGCTCATGAGTGTGGACTAGCATTCGTGTGCTTTGGGATTTGAGCTTCTTGGGGGTACAGATAACCACCAAACATATTCTAGTGGTGGTAGAGACTGTAGAGAAATTCATACATAAAATCTGATGGCTCTAAGCCACTTTGTAGAGGAGTGGTAATTTACTGGTATAATCCTGGTGATCTGTCTGAAGACTGAGTTTAGATGTGAGTAGAGATGACTCAGTAGTTGAAGTACACTGTGCAGGCAGATGTTTGGTTTAGGAAGACCTTTTTCTTTCTGGATTCAGACTACAAAGCAGATCCTGTAATTCTGTTGAAGGGTCAGGTGCAGTAAAGCAGCAAAATTCTTTACCCTGTAACTGAGCCAAGAAGAGGCACTGCTGTTCTACATTTGCTACTTAGTAAGCAGTGAGAGAATTTTAGAAGGATGGGTCAAAATGTGGTTGTGCATTAAATCGACATAGGTACCGTTGCTGTTGGGAGGTGGTTGTGGAAAGTAATTTCATGACAGATTTACCTTTGAGTGTAAAGGAATCTCCAGAGGAGAGATTGACAGTAGTTCAACTGATGGATAGGGTTTTTTGTTTTTTTTTTGTTTTTGTTTAGTTCAGAAGTGAGTTGGGGGTGCTTGCTTTGGTTATTTTTATTTAAAACTACCTCCACATTATTGTTTTATCAATACAGAAGTAAAACTATTATTACACCTATGTTTCCACAAATGCTAGGCGTTGTGCAAACAGAAACAAAGACCTAAAATCTCTATGACTAGTTTTGTCTTGAGGATATCTAATCATTGTGGATGCAGAAGCTCTGTTCCAAGCTAAGTTTTCCTCTTGCTTGTGCTCTGATGGCAGAGACAAGGTCCCAGAAGCAATCTTATCGCTTCGATCAGTTGTGTAAACTTTCAGCAGGCTGACATGCCACTCCTGGGAAGTGAATGTGGTCTCTTTGCCAAAGCCAGCTCTGGAAGAATTCTGCTTAATAAATGAGATAAACTGATGATGAGGATAAGCAGTGAAAGAAGGATGTTGCGAGGAGCTTGTTGATGGTGCAGCTTACTTTGGCAAACTAGTACTTGGCTGGCTGGCTGGATTCCTAGACTGCAGCTTGTCCTGCTTGTGGAACCGTAGTGAGAATTAGGCTGTAGGCAGAATCTTCAGCACTTTGCCAGCATGCTCTGTGTCAGCTGCCAGTGCCCGTGAGCCACCCAGACAGCTCTCTGCTTGGTTGCTGTGTCCCTAGATACAAAAGACAACTGGAGATGTTGTGTTCTGAGTTATTTTGCTTATGGAGCAGGCGTTTACTTTTTAGAGGTATTCTGTTGAGGATTAAATACTACATAGAAGAAATTAGATTAATGAGGTACTGTTCTGGTGAGGCAGCATGAATGATGATCTTTGATTAAAGCTCCTAAGAGCATTGATGACATAATCTAAGCCAAAGGTGTCCAGGTGAGGAAAGCAAAAGACTCTCACGTTGACTTTTTATAGTATTTTGTGGTATTTCAATACTAGACAGACTGTGATTAAATAGAAATCCTCATGTTTAGCAGTGCAAACTGAAATTCTGGTCAATAGAAGCAGTTATGAAAAGCATGGAATGCTGGCGCTCAGCCATGCCTTGGGGTATTGTAGAAGTTGGGTTTGTCTTTAAGAGCCTTCAGTTGTTTGATTTGGCAAAATGAGATGATAGTGAATGTGCTAATGAATGTCTGCTTTTTTTGTAAGGTTAGCAGCAGAGTTCAGTGTGACTGAATAAATCCCTGCTGATAGCTCCCAGCCAGGCCAGTACCTGAGACATATGAATGCTGAGTAAGCAATTAAGATGCTGCTACCCTGATCAGCCCTGTACCCTGCAGCTGTGTTCTGTGTCCTCCTGCTCTGTGTCAAACTGGGAGGGGAGCTACAGGGCATATAAGGTGTATGCCAACTCTGAACTGGGTGCTGGTCAGTTTGACTCAACAACTTTGAGTCAAGATAAATGCCCGTCCTGAAGACAGGTAATAGCTAATTAGGGCTAAATGCACTTCAGGTATTTCTGTGCATGATGTTGGCTTGTTCTTGAACAGAACAGAAGGCATTACGGAACTTGGTGCCTCAGAACTTAAAAATAGAGTTGCATACATACGTAATGTTCCTTAATGCTGTTCTTGGCTCTGTTGCCTTTAGTAACAAGACACGTTTTGGGGGAGTGTTGTGAGGAAACTTAGCAGGTTTAGCTGACTGAACTTTAAGTGCTTGTAGTAATAGGGCAGAGTCTTCAAGGGAGGCTAAGTACAGCTAACTGTGGGGTAAACTTGATTTTAGAATATATTGGAAATAATGATAAAATCCCAAGAATCTAATAGGATGAGTAACTTATCTCACTGAACGTTTGAAGTGCCCTCCCAGCCTGGCTGACACTTGTGTTAGTGCTGAAGCAGTAGAGGAGTAATCTCCCATGTAATTCCTGAACAGTCAGTCTGCATTTCAGCTCTTACTCAGAACAGAATTTCAGCACAACGGTGAGTACTGCAGCTAGGAAACAGAAGAGCCAGGCCCTGAAAGACAGCTTTGTTACATGTTGTTGTCTCACTGTCTCTTGGAGAGATGAATGGTATTCCTGCAGAATCCAGGTGTTGGAGATGGATGACAGCTTCGCTCTTTGAAATATATAGTTCAAAATGCTGAAGTGTATTTGATGGGAGTCTTCAACAAGTGAATTCTCTTTTTACTTACTCCTGGGAGAACTTAGTTCTGGAGTTGCCTTGACTGCACAGAACTCAGGTTTAGCATTAAACACCTGATGGTATTTTGACTATATCGTATTTGCAGTTCTTGATGTGAGGATGAATATTGAGAACTGCTTTTCTTGACTCCACCATTCCCATACTTGCTGGAAGTATGATACTACTGGGTTGCAATAACCAAATTCTCATGCATGAGCAAAACAGTCACTCAGCTTTTTTTATTTTATTTTAAGGAAAAAAAGGTTAATAGAGAAAGCTCTTTTCAGGTCAATCCTAAGCATTTCTTTCCGGGGGAAAAAACCTGAAATTAGAAGGTCAGACTGGATTTGCAACATAAATATGAGGTATAACATTGTGTGGGACATGGAGGTCAGCTTTGTTATTGTATATAAGTTTCATACCCATTCAATAAGGTTTGGTGGAGAGCTGGATGCCAACTATGTATATGTGACCCACTTACACTAGTACCTGCAGAATGCTTTCTCTTTTCACTGTTGACATAGGCATTCTCAAGTGTTAGGCACGGGCTTCCTTTAGGTAGCATGTTCTGGTGTCAGAAAAGAGGGCATGGAATCTGTGAATCCTTTTGTTATGAATCGAACCAATGTTAAAAGAACACACTGAGCAAATTTAGCTTGGCCTCTCTGTTATGTAGTGATGTGTGAAGATCTTTACAAGCATCTGACACTGTATGTTTTCACCCATTTGTTCTCCAGCACTGGCCCAATCTTGCATCTTAGGTGTAGTTATTCTGTGCAGACCTATTTAACGCTGGCTTCCCTTTCTTTTCTGTAGTAACAGGGGGTATCACAGAAGAACAATTTCAGACACATCAACAGCAGTTAGTTCAAATGCAGAGGCAACAACTTGCCCAGCTTCAACAGAAACAACAATCTCAGCATTCCTCGCAACAGACACATCCAAAAGCACAGGTACTGTACCTGACATTGTCATATGCTCTTCTCTTCCTTTTGCTTACTGTAATTTTTATCTAAGCTAAATATGACACTTCCATAAACACATAAAGTTTTAGAATGAATGTAGAGCAGGTTTTGATCGAGATGATTTTCCTGTTTGCTTCCAGTGCTTGGAGGATAATTTATGCTGCAGCTAGTGCAAATACCTTTCATATTTCTGTTTTTTTTGGGTTTTTTTTTTAATCAGGTGGTGTTTTAAGTTTCAACACCAAAACCTCTAGTGTGTTTGTTTGGTGTGTGGTTTGGTTTTGTTGTTTTAGTAGAGTATCATGGCTGTGTTTTAGAAGTTGAGAAAGAGACTTCATGTTTTTGTGTTGTGTTCGTGTAGAAATAGCCAGTGTTCTGTCAAATGACACAAGTAGTCACAGAATTTAGCTTGCTGTATGTGTATAAGTGCTCCAGAGAGACTTCTTAGGAAAACCACTTCATGTAATAATGTATGTATGTAGTTATTTTTCCAGTCCCTCCACCTCCCCCTAGTTCTCCACACTTCTGTATTCTATACATTTTTCATCTGTAGCCCGTTGCAAGGGAAGAATGTCTGTTTTCTGTTGAGTTTAGTTGTCTGATACTTTCTTGAAAAGAAAATCTAAAAGCTGCTGTCTAGGTATAAATTTTGTAAGCATTTTGTGTCTACTTGCCTGTGCTGTTTACCTTTCCCCAAGTGTTCTCTCCTTTGACTGATGAAGGGTTCTGTAATGGTGGCTACTGATTGTGCTTTTTTGTAAAGCTCTGAGTTTGCATACTTAAATAAAACGGGTGAACTCTGGATTTTTGAAGGGCTCCAAACATCTTTGGAAGGGACTTTCTTAGTTAACAGAGAGTGCAGAATGACAGAATGATACAGTCAGGCATTTCTTGGTGTCTTTATAGTACTTATTATTCTCTCAGGGAAACTGGACTATGAGAATGTATGTATGTCCAGAATTCAGTAGGCTATTTCACTGTGATATGAATTACTCCTTGAGAATGAATGTGCTGTGAATGCTGGGAATTCTGTAGATTTAGGGTTACTGTGTATTTTCTATGCAGAGACAGAGGAGGCAAGTTACACTCTAGTAATCATCCTAGAGGAGACTTCTCAAATACATTATAAAGAATGATAGGTCACACTGAGAACTGCATTTGCCATTAACTGACTGAACTGGACAGGACTTAGCACTCATTTGGACACTTCATCTTTTCATCAAACTTACCGTGTGGAAATATTTAATATTGCAGTGCCTTAGGTTACGTTTAGAAGTGCAGTACACATAGAAGATGCACTTATTTGCTGGTAATTATGCATTGCAGCAATCCAAATGTCATTCTTCACTTTGTACTCGGATAATAAAAAAAATACTTGATTTTAATTCCCGCAGGGCTCCAGCACCTCTGACTGTATGTCAAAAACACTTGATTCAGCCAGTGCCCACTTTGCTGCATCCGCAGTGGTTAGTGCACCTGCTCCTGGTCGCAGTGAGGCAATGAAGGAACAAAATGCCAGCCACAACAATATTAATGGTGTTGTCCAGCCTTCAGGTGAGGATTTCTTAAAACTTGTGGCAGAGTGAAGAACATGTCAACTGATCTTATTTTATTTCTCCAAAATCATCACTTTTACAAGTTTTTGTTCAGTGGCACGCGTGTCAGTTTGGTGGTGAAACTACCAATGCTCTTTGATCCTTAGAAGAATGTTCTTTTTCTTTTGTAGGCTCTATCTTTTAACAATCTTTTGTGATCAAAGCAATACAAAGAGCGTGAATGTGTAATTAAAGAAAGGCACCAAGTGCTTAAAAAAAATATCAAATACTTTAAGAAGAATGTAGAAAAATTTGCTGTGTTGATCGATCGTTATCTCAGTTGCTTATTCAAACAAATCTATACTTATCAACTGCTTCTACTAATTCTTCTGATGTTACTGTAAGTTTCAGATTTCATGGCACTTCAGATTCCTCCCACATTCAAGTGAAACTTCAGATGTTGGCATTCACTGCCTTGCTCCCAGTGCCCTGTTTCAGAACCTCCCTGACAGGAGACAGCAATGCCAGTCATGTTGGTGCAGTTGCTGTGTTACTGGGAGAAAATGGTCTTTGAAATTTGACTGTCGTAACAAATAAAAGGCTTTTATAGTAATTTGTTTTAATAGCTAATGATGTGATTAGTTTTGTAGACCTTCTGCTAGGCTGGGTTAATGATGAAATATATAGAAGGGGGGAAAAATAACCCAGTGCAACACAGCTGAGTAAAATCAATACGCTGGAACTGTTCCAGCATAGAAAAAGACAACTGTGTGTAACTTGCTGAAGTATCAGATCTGAGTGTAATGTTTTGAGGGATACAGGATCAGGCACGTGGTAGTGTATGTGCCATGTATCAGCGTGATAGCTTTACGGTTGATGAAAAATATTGCAGATATGCGTACAAAACTAGATTTGTGTTACTGTGTCTGATTTTAGCTGGGACTTGAAGCATTCAAGTGCAGGCAACACTGCTCTGTAACCCTGAAGGGGTACTGTGCCTCTGGCTGTGTTACCTGGAGGGAGGCTGGTCCCCAGCACCCCTTGGTGTTGCCAGTCTTTTGCTTTTAAATCTAAATGACATACTTATTAATTAATAACATTTGCTTTGCAACAGGAACCTCTAGAACGTTGTACTCCACCAACATGGCTTTATCATCCAGCCCAGGGATTTCAGCTGTACAGCTTGTAAGGACAGTTGGCCACACCACCACAAACCACTTAATTCCAGCATTGTGCACAAGCAGCCCTCAGACACTTCCCATGAACAATTCTTGCCTGACTAACGCAGTGCACCTCAACAATGTCAGTGTTGTTTCTCCAGTCAATGTGCATATTAATACAAGGACTTCAGCACCATCGCCAACAGCCTTAAAACTTGCCACAGTTGCTGCCAGTATGGACAGAGTGCCAAAGGTAACTCCTAGCAGTGCCATCAGCAGTATAGCAAGGTAAGTGAGGAGCAAGTTAGAGCACAGATTCCTGTTAAATTTGGGCTGCCTGTCTCCATAGATGTGCCCAACTCTGCATAAGAGCTCAAAATAGAATCATTTCCCCCATCTAAGAGAGAACTCGGTGTAGTGTCAGCCTCACAAAAACATCCAGCTGCTGGCATCGTCAGCATGGCTGTGACAAATGAGTAGAGCTGATGCAGCATTATCTTTCTGCAGATTAACACCCAGATAACTACTGCCAATTGGGAGCGTGCTCTAGTTTTGGTGAATTTCCATTGTGTTCAAGTGGCCTCATTCTAACCATTCTTATTTGTCCCTTCTTGTGTGGCACTAATATTCAGGCTGGCACGTCTGTTTTATACATTCTTGTGTGTACATACAACATTGTACACATTCTTTTGTATTCAAAACAGAGAACATACAAGCCAGCCTGCATCTTACTATATGTGTCTTATAATATCTAATTGTTCTCATTTACCAGTATTTAGTCAATACTGAGGTGCTTCACAGGAGTGACAGGAGTTTGTAGTTGCTTCTGTTTTCTGAACATGGGAGTATTTGGGCTTTGTTTTAAAGTTCTCTGCTGGATTGTATGGTGTTTTAGAAGAGGAAAAAAAAGGCATATGTGTTGATAGGCCAAGAAAGCAGAAAAAGGGCATTAGCTTTGTCCAGTATGGATTATTTTCTGACGTTTCTGGAGATGTTAAAAAGAGCTTTTGAGATGGAAAACCACATGTATGATATAGTCACTCTGCCAAGAGTGGAAAAGCTGTTTTTAAATTAGCAATTGCTTTAAAGCCTGCTTCTGTATCATTAGCTCTTGTTTCCATCAAGTCAGAGAGGTGTTTCAAGTCAGCATATGCCTGAAAAAGAACCTGTGCTGAAAAAGACCTGGGGCTCCTCTGCAGGGAATGGTAATAAATTCAGGAAGAAATTAAAACTTCTTGTGCTATTGCTGAAACTGAACTGGGAAGAAAAATAATTCACTAGTGGAATAATTGGTAGTTGATGCAAGTCCTAATGGCATACCTGGACTCTGTTCCTTCAAAAGACTTATTATTAGCCATAACTTAGGCTGGTAATCTACAGTTAAATGCATTGAAGTTGGGACCATCTCGGTTAATGATCTTGTAGAAGGAACTGCGATGTTAATGGATTAAAAGCAACTCTTAAATGCCAGCATTTAGTTTTAAATGGTCTGTTTCTGTCTAATGTGCATGTTAGGGTTTGTCCTCAGTCCAAGTAATAGCTGTGTAATAGCACAGAGCCTGTAAGAAATCACTGAAATTGCATAAGGAAATATTTGCATTCTACCTGTAATTATATAATGCTTTTTTTTTTTGTTGCAGAGAGAATCATGAACCAGAACGGCTGGGTTTAAATGGCATAGCAGAGACAACAGTAGCCATGGAAGTGACATAACCTCAAATCAGTGTCTCAACCTGTGCTAATGGTGTAGTCGTTGATATTCCAACTGAATGCAAAATACAGCACTCTGTGGATCACAGAGAACTAAAATGGACCTAAATGGACTATCATTATATCGTGTATTAAGTCGATATATAATGTAAATTTTGTAAAATTGGGGAAATCACTACCTTGTAAAATAGTTTATTTGTATCATCAATATTATTTCTGTTACTTGAATAGTAGATATTCATCATCATGCTTTTGCACTTGAATTTGCAACTGAATGGATTAAAAAAATAATTCTTTAATGGGATCATGAGCATGAAATGGGATCCTGCATCACTTGTTTTAACTATTTATTTTGCCATGTTTACATTTTGTATCTTGTACAAATAAATCCAACTTTGTGTCTAAAAAAGAAAAAGTTAAAGATTCATAGCTAGGAGACAAAATTCTTGTAATTTTTTTCTAAAGGAAATGTAAAGTTTTCACTTGGTTCATTTTGTTTCACAATTTGACTAGATGGACTTTTTGGTAAATACTTTAGTGGCATTTCACTGTCAAATATGAAGTTCAAGGCAAAATAGTATTTTCTATTACTGTGCAGGGGAAAGGGATGGATCGATACATGCAAATTTAATGTAGTAACTCACTTTTCCATATATTTTGAATGTATATTTCTATTTATAATACCAGTTTATAAAAAATAATTACACAGGAGAAAAAAAAAAAGAAAATTATGCATCTAGCACATGGAAAATTGTGCAGATAAGAGAAAATTTTCAACCGATCACATTTTATCTGAAGACTGCATATTTTAACCGGCTTTAAAACTGTAACACACCACGTAAAGGATATTTTACCAGGTATGTATTGCATTATATATCATTGCAATAATTATTGGATGTCTAGATATCGAGCCATCCCAGGTGGTGGGGGGGAGGGAGGGTTGTGGCAAGATCGTCTTTTCAATTTTGGAGAGTTTTCCTGTGGCTACAAGGCAAGTAACGGGTTGGAAAAAGTCTGACTGTAAGCGTTGGACACCTTCGTAGTGTAGTGTTTTAGTGACTTTTTTTATACGGTTCTTGTAAATTAGATACGTGTAGTGGTGTTTCAGAATGTTTGTTTATGCACTAGTTCAGACAACTTTCCCTGTTACTTGTTCTTGATAAGTGAAAACTGCAGGGAAATAAAAATACATATCAAAACATGGACACGTTGCGTATGTGGTTATTTCACAACAAGCAGCGTAAGCGTGAGTTTTAGACACCATTAGTGGTCTTTGGGTGATGACTTTGGCTGCAGCACGTGTTATTTAATTCCGTTGGTCTGTGTGGTTATTTCTTAAAATGTACAACAGGGGAAGGATTGTCCAGAGCCTGAGCCTTGGAAATAATCAGAGCGAGGAACAGTTGCTTGTTCTGCTGACGGAACCTCAGGTATTTTCCTGAGCAAGTCATTAGGATTTCCTGCTCTTTGGGTCATAGGGTCAGAGAGGTTGGAGGGAACCTCAGGGTGTTGCCTGTTCAGCCCCCAAGGATTGGTTTTACCTTCATGAGGTTTGACCAGGCGGTGATTGCTGGGTGTCGGGGCTCACACGGCATGCCTGAACTTTGAGGGGAATGAATTGTAGCTACAGTTAGCTAGGTTTGTCTCCTGAAGGACAGGCTTTGGCAGAAACAAGTATGTCATTCCACAGCTCAGTTGTGGGGGACCATGCAGCCTATGTGCTGGAGGTCTTACACCTCTGTTGCTGGTGTTTGGAATGGACTGTCACCCTTGTCAAGGCTGACGTAGGCTTAGACACGTGCTCTTTTCCAAGGGCTGCTCTCAGATGGACTGCAGCCAGTATTGCAGTGCAGTGTTTTGTTTTCCTGCGAGCATCTGAAAGAATAATGTGTGCACCTCTATTTAAAAAAAGTAGAGGTATGATTTTTTGCTATCTGTCATACAGTCAGTATATTGATGTTAATTAAGTGCTTGCATGAAGAGCTTCTTTTAATCTAAGTTGCATTTAAACATGTTTTAGCTTAGGTTCTGACAGTGAAAAATGCTCACGGTTGAACACACTTCAGAGCTGTAAATTTGGGGAGTTTGTCAGACATCTGGATGTCTAAAAGTACTTATTTTTTGCTTGACTGATGCTTTATTTTCTCTTCACTATCGAGTCCACAGAGAGAGAGGACATCAGAAAGTATCCTTTGGGAACACTTGGAGGAACTCCTGATGCTTCAGTGGTTCCTGCCTTGATCAGGCAAAGCATGACAGCAGGTTTGGGGTCTCCAGCACAAGGGGGAGGCACGTGCACATTCATTGCTCTTTCTGCATTGTGCCTTTGTTGGAACTTCTAGTTTCTGACACGTTTGATGTGCATACATGAGCTTTTCACATATGAGGTTTTCTGTAGAACTCCACTTCTGGGAATGATTATGTAGTCTGAAGTAGGAATCTTTTTTTTTTTTGGAAGCAGAAGTGTTGCAAATGGGAGCGATAGCTAAAAATAACTGTATTCTCTAATGCAGCCCCAAAGCCTTTTTTGTGGTTAAATAAAAATGGGAAGTAATTTCTTCTGCAGATTGAAAGCTGCATTCTTCTCAGGAGCACTCCTTTGCTTTCTGTACTGTATACTCTTCCCACTACAAATGTAGATCATTTTCATGGTAAATTGGACTAAAAATATCTTACGATTGCCATATATCTGTGACTTCACGTTGTCTAACCCTCATCTAATTACTGGAAAGCTGGCACTTCTAACTTTTAATAGATTCTGGGAGAATATAAGATGGAGAAAAGGATCTCAGGCTTAAAAGGTGAGTGTGCCATGTGTTGAATGACTTCCATTTGAAGCATTGGCATTGATGAATAGTGAAATAGAGCTCTAACAGTCTGTGAGAATTTCTGGTCATTAACTGTGGGCCTCAAGTGCCAGAAAATGGACAATACTATATTCTGTAGAAATGTTGCTCAGGTAAGGTTATTTTTTTTATTTTATCTGTAGCAATTTGTATTGGACTTAAAGTGTAACATGCTGAATCTTCCTTTAAATGTCAGATATTATTGAAAACAACCGTTCTATTTTATTTAGGTTTCTCTAACGCTTTTAATCTGTAGATAGTCTAATGAATTTTAATGTGTGCTTAACATTGTGATTTTGAGTATTCACCTTTTGAAGCCAAGTAACAATTGTTCTACCCGAGGGTAGGAAAATGTGCTCAGGTGGAGTCAAACTGGATTTCAGTCTGCTCATATTTGGCTTCAGAGCTCGACATTTAAAGCTGAGAACCTCTGGAGGTCCTGTTTTGTCTCCCAGGCTGTGTTTGTGAGAGCCTTGCAGTTGCTGGCAAACCACATGAAGCAAGAAAACTGTTCCAAACCAACTCCAGCACCATCTAGGAGTTTACTGCTGTTCCTTCCATTCCTTCCTGCTGTACTGCAGGAGCTCTCACAGCATGAGAGTGCTGAAAGTCTGCAAAATTACTACCCAATTTGGTTCTAATTTTGCCATAGGACTTGCCCTCCTCTCTCCACACATCACTGAACCAATATGCTTTTTTACAGAACTACCTCTTTTCTTTGATCCTGGACAGCAGGCTGTATGTGCAGGTTGTTTTTTTCCCCCCTAACAAGCAAGATACTTACTACACTGTGCTGCTGTTGTGCTGAGGCTCTGATTTCAAGGTCTCTTCCTTCCCTGCTATTCCATTTTCTTCAAACCCCATCATAGGGAATGAAAAGGAAATAGAGAACATTTCTATTGCAGTAATTCTGTGTTTTTTGTCGTTTTTAAATCAGAATCCTCAGACAGTGGGGAGGATTGATTCATCCTTCAGTGGAGTCAGCACCGTGCTCACAGCCAGTCAGCCTCTCACTTTCCAGTACCTCTCAGGAAGGACTGCTCAGACCTTTAGGATACAGTGTCCCCGTAGAAAATCACATCTTCAAACAAGAAGTGCAGCAGGCAAACTTTGTACAGGCTAGTCATGTCCACAGACTTTCTGTGTTTGACTTCAGGGGAACAATCTCAAATCTCAGTTCCCTCTTTTCTTCTGTTTTTAGGTTTTACGATATTCAGACATAGAGGGATGGAGAATTACCTTTATGAATTAAATGTTTTCGTCTTCGTAGTAAACTGCTACTTGAAAGAGAAGGGGTGGGGGGGAATAGGGAAGGGGTTTCTAAAGTGTTAGAGGAAATGTTTCCTGTGTAGCTGCAGACCAGACAGTACGAGTTGGGTTTGCTCTTAAGGTCCAAATGTTTATATTTGAACGAGGGCACACGGAGGGTAATGTTTTAGAAACATGAAGTATGGGCAGTTGCAGTCCATGAGCTGAAGCAGTCCTGGGTCAGCTTTGCAGAGGAGCTCCACTGTGGAACTGCTTGTACCTGGGAGGCTCCCTAAAGCAGGCAGCTGGTTTGATTCTTGGGCAAAGGACAGGTTGCTTCAGGGTAAGGGTAGCATTACCTGAAGCCATAGCTCATGGGCCTCTAGGAGGTGTTAAGGGCAGGGGGTAGGTAGGCAGCCCAGCAGGGTTGTGCTCCCTGCACTAACTGTGTTACCAGGGCTCTCCTCTGCGGGCAATCTGTTGCTTCTTAACAGAGTTCATGTTATAGACACCCAGTAATATTGCTGCAATCCAAACCTAGTGAACTTTGCTAAGCTAACAGCTATTTGTACCATGCTATAAGTGCATAAGTGGCAGCATTTCTCTTGAAAGTCAGCGTAGCATGAGAATAGCATATGTATGAAATGGGAATATATTTGGGTAAATATTCTACCAAGCTTTACTTACATGACCAGAAGGTGCAAGTAAAGATGTACTTCTGAGAAAAATGAAGTCAGTGCTATTTTCTGTTTGGTAAAGTCCTTTGGCTGTGATAAGCCTGAGAAAGACTGCAATAGTTGAGTGACTCTGTCGTTCTAAGCACACAGCTTGAGAAGTACTTAGCTTGAGCCTTATCCTCCTGCTAGGGAATACAGAGCCTTCTTAGAGGAGTGAATGTGAAACGTGGATGAAGAGGCATGACTGCCCAAAATATCCTGTGCAGAAAATGGAGGGATGTCTTGAGCCTTATCTGTGGCAGAATAGCTTTTCCCCTGCACCCAATATACTGCTTGGTTTCCTGAGATAGGATTGTTTCTGTGACTAAGAACAGGAAAATCTGTTTAGCCCGATCTTGTTTCAATCCATTACACTCTGATTTAACTGTAATACAAACGTAATTACACAGGGAGGATAAAGTAGAAAGATCAATTAGAGAGCAAGGAGTAAACGAAGGGGGGAGGCAGTTAAGACTACGCTATAGCAGATAAGAGCAAAATTGGAGCAGAACAGATAGATCAGCCTGAATACTTTGTCTGACTGGAGTACACAGCCACCTGCTGCCACTCCCTCAGAGTTCTGACAAATAAAACACTGACTGCAGCATTTTACCTATTATACCTCTCATTTTTGCAAGGTCTTCTCTATTCAGGATTGCATATGGGGGGAAAAAATAATAGTAATAAGCTAATACTGTTCCAACCAGTGGAACTTGAGTCATGAAAGCAAAAATAGTCTGTGAGGCAACAGTCCACTGAGCAAGGCTGGGCACAGCTAATAGTCACACATTCAAAACCTTGGTACCAATTCAGGCTTATTTTTGATGGAGATGCTGATGATAACTCTGGCAGCAAGGTCCTGCTTGGGCGACCCCATGTGCCCTGCCTTCCCCCATGGGGACAGGCTGGTGGCAGTGAGCTGTGAACTGATGGCAGCCTAGTGCTTGTTTTCCCACCATCACTGTGAATGCTTCACTGCATGTTCCTGAATTAATGTTATTTCACTGAACCTTGCCCTGGGGATAAAATGATGCTTAAAGTAGCAGCATCCCCCCTTGGTCCTGATGATGATCTGACTAGACTAGTCACTGTGCTTTTAAATCAACTGCTTTGTAAACGACACCAGAAGATGGCATCATCTGCCTGTAGTGCTGTTTAACTCTTTCTGGGCTTTCATGCGTCAGAGGGTTGGTTTTGTTCTCTGCTTTAATAGTGTTTTTGGATAGTGGAAGTACTGTTACCCCTCACATTAAAAGCTGAAGGTGTGAAGGTTTAGTGGGTTTGGGGTTTCGTTTGTTTTTGTTTATTTTGTTCCTGGATTGCAGTGATTCCTTTGGTTTGTTTTTATGATATAAAAACATGACGTTGTTACAATAGGTTTCTGCTTTTGAGGAAGATAAATCTTCTGAGTTGCAAGCCTTTTATTTTGGGTGTTTCAGCAACACAAAAAGATTATAACTTGGGAAAATATTTGAGGAACAAAATGCTTGGCTGTTTTTATGCAAAGTAATAAAAATCCTTTCTGGAGCAAAACTGCTTTTACAGATGGGTGAGCACAAAACTGCATCATGTGAATAATTTATTTGAAGATTTATGTGTCTCCTTAACGTACAGAGATATAAATACTTTAGAGTGGGCATATCTTGAAGTGTTTGGCAACTAGAAGACAGTGGCTGCTCTCACACACCCTGCTAGCAAAGTTCAGACATTTCCAGGTGGAGTATTTTTTGTCTGGCAGCACTCTGTTTCCAAACTCTTTTGCTGTAATAGTTCTGTTGGAGTGCTCCAGGTGTTGTTGGAATGTGAAATAAGGAAGCATAAATGTAACTGAAGTAAAAGGATTGTGGCTTGTAGCAAGAGAACTGAAAGAAACCTCTGTGGCCCCGATCAGCAAAGAAATTATTATGTGTCAGATCAAAGGAAATGTGGCTTAAGGAGAAGATCACGTTGAGTACTTAGTGTTAGTTACACAGATCCTGTTATTAGTTGAGTATGGTGCCTGGACAGTCTGTAACTATTACCAGGCCTCCTTTGCCTTTGCTGATGCTTGGGCACGCAGATGAGATTCTGTTCCTAACTGCTTTCTCATCACTTTCCATTTTGCTGCTTGCTCTTTAGTCCTTGGCTTCTCTACGTACTTACAAACCCAGAACATGTTTAACGAGGAATGAGTAACTTTTCTCTGATGCCTTCCTTGCAGCGTCTTCTGATGTCTGTGGGATAGTAACTGTCCTTTTCAATTAAATTTCCTTTTATCCTGTAGGTCCCAGCCCTTTCAGTACCTCCCACAATAAATCCTTTAGCACCTCTTTCCTTACAGACGCATATTGGCACTGATGACACAGGTATAACATCAAATTTCATCTTGATGGCCTTTGCTGATGCACCAGGATCAATGGAATCTACATTAAAGCTGCTCTCCCTGCTGATAAGTTGCTCCCCTGGCCAGTACTGATGTCAGTTCATTGTACTGCATTGTTAAAGACAGCAGAAATTCAACCTTGTCATTCTTTTTCTCCTGAAGCTCTTTCATCTCCCAGCTCTACAGCTCCTTCCTGGAGCCCAGCAGCAGTGAAAGGAAGCAATGTTCTTTTGGCTGTGGGGATAGGAAATCACTTTTCACTTCTAAAATGCCCAAACATCTATTCCTTTATTCCCATGGGGCCATCTCTCTATTGGAATCAACATTTAGTGTTGTTCAGTACCTCTGCTCACAGTTCCTCTTCTTTTTTTTTTTTTTTTTAATCTTAGCTTGGTCAGGCTATCCAGAGCAAACTGGAGTAGGCTCTCAAGCTTAAGGAAATTCTGATTGCTCCTGAACCTGACTGAAAAACTAACATTCTGACTTGGCTGCTGAACTCTGTAATCTGGAATTAAGCAGTAAGAACAGCAGGTTAGTGACAATACAGTATTGTGTGCAGTGCAGACAATGCAATATTGTTTCTGATAGTGTTGCTGAGGAAAGATGGCTCTTCAGAGCATTCTCACCGATGGCAGATTATACCTACTCTAGCAGGGAGATACAGATTTGCCTATCTTGCTCCACAATGAACTCTCAGTAATGGAGGAAAAATACGGATTAATTCCTTTATGACTAAGCCCCTACTTGTCATGACTTACGAGTTTGCTATTCATGGCAAGAGCTTGAAACATAAGAGAAAAGAAAGGGCTGAATAATTGGTAATCCATAGGAATAAATCACATTATATAATAATGCCTTATCACATGCTGCACATTGCTAACTCTCCTTGATGTAATTACTTTTAAGAAGGGCACGGGAGCCTTTGTAGCAACTCGCTTGCTCTTTTCATAACTGCATCAGGTAATGAGGACAAACAGTGTGGCTGCAAGAAAGAGAGATCTCCATAGGAATATCAAAGGTCTGACTGCTGGCAACGTAATTGCACGACTGAGGCCAACTGGGTGAGATGGTACTGGAGGAATCTGGGTGCAGCATTTGCTTGGAGCTGCTGAAGCCTGGCTGCCATCTGTGTCCTGTTGCTTTCCGTAGAGCAGCAACAGCCATTGCATGCTCCTCAAAGCTTCTGTGATCCTAGGGAGGGGTAAGGACCCGTCCCTGCCATGCCCGCATCCCTCAGTGCCACATCCACGGCTCCGGGGCACCCCTAGGGACGGTGACCCCCACTCCCTGTGTGCAGCAGTGCCCGATTGCTCTTTGGAGAAGGAACGGTTCGCGCTCCAGGCGCCTTTAATGCGGAGAGCTGGCTCCTCAATGTCACAGCGCGTTGCCCTTCTCCCTCCACCCCGAGCCAGCTCAATTAACAGATGGAAGAACAACAGATTTATGACCCTCTCTCTTTGTTCCCTTCTGCCGCACACCCCATCCAGCTCCCGGCCGCGGGGCGGCACAGGAGGGGCGCGGACTCCATCCCCCATCAAACCGCGCGCGCGCGGGCGGGGCCGGCGGTACTGCGGCGCGGCCACAAAGCCCCGGGGGCGCGGACGGGGCGAGGTGCCGCTCCTGCAGCCCGGCAGCNCCAGCAGCCCACCCCAGCGTGCCCCTCAATGCCGCATCCCCACGGCTCTGGGACGCCCCCATGGGCGGTGCCCCTTCCCTCAATCCCCCCTCCTCCCCGCTCCCCTCCGGGGATGGGACCGGAGGCGATGCGCTGGTCGCGTGGCTTGCGAGGATGCTTTATTAAAAGTTTGCGTCTATCGCAACTTTCACGCAGGAAAAAAACAACAACAAACAATCGTCATTAAAAAAAAAAAATGCTCTAAAATAGCGATGGCGGAAGGAGGAGGAAAAAAAAAATCGGGGAAAAAAAAAAACAACAAACAATCGTCATTAAAAAAAAAAATGCTCTAAAATAGCGATGGCGGAAGGAGGAGGAAAAAAAAAATCGGGGAAAAAAAAAAACAACAAACAATCGTCATTAAAAAAAAAAATGCTCTAAAATAGCGATGGCGGAAGGAGGAGGAAAAAAAAAATCGGGGAAAAAAAAATCAAATAAAATCGAGCCCTTTGTGGGCAGCAATGGCGAAATGCCTCCTCAATCCGTTCCCTTTCCATCAGTGCCTCCCGTGCACGCAAGGCATGGCTGCGGGCTGCAGGCCTGCTCTGCATGGGCACCAATCCCTTGCGCAGCCGTTTGCTTCTCATCTCCTTCCTATTTGCTCCTTAAAAGCAGGTTAAGATGCTTGCACTTCGCATCCCCCTTCACGGTGTTGTTCTTGTCGGGAGCAGAATTCGGGCTCGTTTCGTTCAGTTGAGGTGGGTGTACGGGTGCAAACGCTCAGCTGTGAATCTAGAGGTGGTCGCGTGGGTGATGGTGGCTGTGCTGCTTTGGAGATGGTGTTTGTCGTGGGGGCAGGAGGCGATTCCTTCAGGGAAGGCAATAAGGAGAAACAGCAGTGGGTGCCGGGGTACGCTTTTCCCTTCTGTTTGCAGAGCAAAACCGGGATCTCTTTTGGATGCCGGTATCGATGCATGGTGTCAGGGGAGGGGGAGGAGACCTCGCTGTGTGGGCTTCCTTCTGAGCAGCAGTGCTGTGGCCTCAAAGCCCTTGGAGCCATTGCACAGGAGGAGAACGAGCCGAAACCCAACGCTGTTTCCCTGGAGCGTTTGAGAAACACTGCAATGCAGCTTTCTGTTGCAGAAAGAAGGATTCTGTTAAAATAAAACAAGGAAAACAATGCTGAGAGCTCGTAGGGGCTCCGTCATCCCATCAGAAAAATTGGAGTCTGAACGCGCAAAGGAAATATCCATTTGCACTTAATGTGCAGGAAAAAAAATGAAGTTACTTCTCCTTCCCTAAAATGTGACCGTGGGAGACACTTTGCTTCTGAACCCCTCACCGCCGTCTCCTGTTTTCTTTGTGCCTTGAGCAACTTTTCCAGCAAATAAAAGAAGATCAGAACAATTGCAATGGAGGAAGCGTCGCAGCGGGCGCGAGTTCCTCTTCCACATCAGGAGTGAAGCTGTCTGCAATGCCTGGCTTGGTTTATTTCAGAGCTCCTCACCAGGAAGGCCCTTGGGTGGTCCCCTGGCTCGGTCCCAAGTGGCTGCACGCCTTGGAGCTGGGATGTGACCTCTTCTATGGATGCTTGTGTGTGTTGCAAGGTGTGGGCCGGCCCAGGGCGGGCAGAGCAGGAGGACTGATGTGCCTTGCCTCGTTACCTCTGGGATGAAGGAAACAGTCAGGAGAATAACACAAAACAAGAGCATATTTTTATATTTAAAGTCACGAAGGAAAATAAAAGCCTGTAAGATATGTCCTGTCTTTAACCGTGGCAGCTGAAGGTGCCGGTGGGTAAATCCATTGCTCTCTTTTTGCGGTTAGCTCCATCGTAGTCCCAACAGACCGTGGCTTCATTTTATGTTTCTGCTCCTCTGCAACCTCAAGGTGACTTTCTGATTGATTGTGTTGGCTGACGTTCCTAGAAACTCGTTTTCCTTGCCGGTTTACCTTCACCCAGTCTGGCTGGAGAGCGTGCGGCCATTTGCCCCAGCGAGCATCTCCAGGTGGGCTCCTCCGTGCCCCCCATCCCTGGCCCAGTGCCCCTGTGTGCTGCGTGGTGTGGGGCGAGCCAGGCCTCGCTGCAGCAGCTTGCTGCTCCTGCAGTGGGAAATGCTGCAGCTCATCCGTGAACCGTTCCACATAGCTCGCCATTGTGCTCAACAAAATAAATGGTCACCTGATCCGCCGCCCCGTGGTCCTTGTGGTTTTGCAGTGTTGTGTTCTGCGAGGTAAAACAAACCGAGAACTGGTGGCTGGTTAGGGCTGGAATCTGAGCGGCGTTTCTTATGCTTTTGGATGTGGACTGTGTTCCTGTTTACAGTGTTGTTCTGCGGGGAGGTTACCGCTTATTTCAGTCGCTGAGCGTGTTTGGAGATGTCAGGAAGTCAGCAGAGTTGGTAGTAATGAAATAAAAGGCAGGTGTGGAGATCCCTGCGGGCTGTGAGCAGCTGTCGTTAAGAGACCTTCAAAACCAACCAGCTGACCCAGAGCCACGGGGTAGCAAGCAGGTTACAACTCCAACCAGAGCCAGAAAATACAGTGAGAGCCCACCCTGTGCTGTACGCTGTGCTCCTGACAAAGGCAGGCATCCCCCCCTGCCTCGTGGTGCACAGGCAGTCTGCTCACAGGGGTTTATTCGTGGCACAGCCGTAAATACCTCCTGCACGGTGCTCCTGCCAGTCTGATGTCGGATGTGGGGTGAGGTGAGGCTGCAAATAACACATCGTTCCCCTGGGAGAACGCTTATCCATCGGGGTGCTTGAGCACTACCCCTCAATGCCCTCAGTCTTCTCTCCAGCTCTGCTGAGCCCTGTGCTGCAGTGAGGACTGGGCATGTTTTTAGGGCGCAGCTATGGGATGCCAATAGCTGGCGTAGCTAAGCACTGTGCTCATATGGAACTGACGGCATCCAAGGGCACTGAGAACCAATGAATTCCTTTGCAGGAATCGTTTCTTTCCTCCCCGCACACCATAAGCTTCTCCCACACCCAGACAGAAGTTGCAGCAATCTCTAGCCTGCTGCCTTTTCCTGTTTAATGGGCAGACACACTGTGATGTGCTGTGCTCAGTCCCCGTGACTACGGACTGTGCTGCTTTCAGGTCAGGCTGCTTCCAGAGAAGCAGCAGCACAGACTGACAGATCTGGAACTTTGGGTGTGTGTGTGTGTGTGTGTGTGTTTGTTTGTTTTTTGGGGTTGATTTCCCTCAGAAGCTTAAGCTGCTCAGTGTCTCAGGAGGAAGATAGACAACAGTATGTTAGTTTGTTTGGGAAGCACCAGTGCAGCACAGCTCCTTCCACACGACGAGGATGTCCCTTCTGTACCTTGCCCAATAAAGGGTTTAATTTGCTGTTGTATTGGTGATGATGGGAATAAGGTTATTTAATCAAAATACAAAGTTTATTGTTTCCACCATAGCAGCTCCCCGTTGGCATTTTCTCAGAGCACTGAAGGCTTTTTAATGCATTTTTCCCATCCCATTTGGATATCTTTCTCTCAAAATATCCATCTTTTACTTACCTGTCCTGTCAGAAATACAGATTCCAAACAAAGGCTTTGGAACTTAAAAATATAGATGCTGTATCTCCGTGAGGTAGGTTTTAAACATCTAGGAAACACAGACTTGTGTCACTCTACTTAAGCTGTCTTTTTTGCTCCAATATCCCCTCTGTGTTACACCGAGGCCACTTTGCTGCGTTCAGCAACGTGCATCCCTTGCTCCAGCTCACTTGCAGGCTTTGTTTTCCCCCATCCAGAGATGCAGTGCTTAGTCACTGCTGTTTGGGCTCATTTCTGGAAGTGCCTGCTCCATATGATGCTGTCGGATTGCCTGGCATTCGGGAAGTCTTCTTTTTCTGCGTGGTTGGAGATGATTTCTGGTGAGGCTTCCTGCCCAGGGGAGGACAGTGGAGGAGCTGATGGGGAGTGATGTGCACTTCCATCTCCACCCATTGTTCCAGTGCTTCAAGCTGTGCCAGGAGAACGCAATCCACTGCAGAACAGGGGATGAAAGGCCAATTAATGCCTCCGCTATTAGTACGACACCCTCAGTGTTATCTTTGGAGTCCTTTCCATCATCATGAAAGCGACCCCAGCCCTTGGGATGTGTTTCATCCCAAACTGGTTCTGAAATACTCCGTGTATTTCCCATCACTGACACATTCCCAGCGTGTGGGCTGCCAGGGCAGCAGCTGTGCCTGAACTTCCACCCCTGCAGCTCCCACCGCTGTGCTGTCATCAGGGTGGGCTTTTCTTTCTGCTGAGGATGAGGTTAAGTGGCATTGAAATCTCTTGTGTCACTGGGGAACGCTTGTCAGTTCTCTGGTTTGAGAACCTCAGTGTGCATACGCTGCACTGCCTTGTTCCATGGGTGCTGCTGTACCTGGTGGGAAGAGCGAGCTGTGGGTTCGTGCTGAAGAGGAAACAGTGGCACAGAGAGGGCTGAGGAGTGGAGTGATTTGTTCTCTGTTTCATAAAGAAATAGACATAAGCCTCTTCTTGTCTTTTGGCTTCTGTGCCTTGGAACATCCTGGTGCCTGATGCATTTCTCGATGGGTTATGTGAGTCATTTTTATCAGGAGATCCGCTCTCACAAGGATTATTTGTTTAATTAAAGGACCCCATCTGAACAGAAGGTCATCATGAGCACAGGACATGTTGTGCCTGTTCCTGTTGGATCCCTTGAGCTCCATGCAGAGCCTGGGTGTGCAAGGTGGGGTGGCTGCTTGGGCTCACCATGCACATATGGGAGCAGCAAAGGGATCCAGAGCTGCTCAGTGGCTGCTTGATGCCTTTGGCTTCACTGCAGCAGTGCTGATGTCTGCTTGTCTAGCTCCGTGGGAAGGTAGCAGCTGTGGAGCAGTGCTTGCCCAGGTGGTGGCTTTGTGAACCAGGGAAACATCTTGGTCAGGTTGCTTTTTGGAGAGTGAAAACACTGCGTGCTTAAAATCACATTTGAAACAAAAACCTCAAACCATCCTAAATGGGACTGAATCTTAGAGTGAGGAGCATGGCATTGCTGATGGAGTCCTCTCCACAGCCATCTGTGGGAAAGAGCCAAGCCATTTCTAGGTATTTATGGCCTCTTTGGATCCTGGCTTTTGATGGGACATTCTGTAAGTGCGTGTGATTGTTATCGAATTCACATTATGAAGTTGATAATTGGTCCCACGACAAAATGTACATTTTCAAATTATGCAGTGGACCCCAATTTAAAACAGGAGCGTTGGGTTTTCTTTCCCCCCTGAGCAATGAGCACTCTGAGATAAGAACCTAAATATTTGATAGTAGTCCTCTTGGATGTCTTGGCAAGGAGTGATCCATCCTTTCAGTGCCTCGCTGCCTGCTGAGAAGCCTCACCTGCTGCTGCATCACAGAGCAGCAGTGCAGTGAAAAACCTCTTCTTTTGGGGCTGCCGTTAGACATTTCTGCTGTGTGAGAAGGATGCCCTTCTGAAAAAAAGAAACAACCATGCATTAAACAGTCCAAATACCTGAATTGGGGTATTTGGGTTAGTGAATATTTTTAGCAGGGCTGTTAGCCCAACTCGGGCTTTTCAGCGGTCGTAATCTCTTCTCCCAACTGCGCAGCCCTGAATTGCTTGAACTGTTTTTAGGCCAGCTGTGGGATGTGGATGGCACTGCAGCTTTCTTGAAGAGCTCTGCAGTTTGCTGTTGTTCGTTTGGATTTTTTGGAGCAGATTATTAGTGCTCAGGAAGGTTTGGGGCTGCTTTTGAATGCGTTGCTCTGTAGTACAAATAGCAGAGCAGCTGTGCTTGCTGGCACGCTGAGGGAGGCACGGGGTGCAGCTGCAGGATGTATTTCTCCGTGCCTTTGTCTCTCTGTTGGACTAGCTCACAGCACACAGTCCTGTTCCCACCAGAGCAGCTTCTGTCATTCTGCTGGAGCACACAGAGACACGTTGCTGTTGGCTTCCTGGGGTTTGCTGGTGGCTGGATCAATGCTGTGTGCCCTTTATAAATGCAGTGACCCCTGCAGCCCCGGGAAGCCACACTGCTCCTAGTTTTGCTGCTGATGTCTTTGTCTCTGCCCTGTTCTTGTCATGCTGCCTGCATCCCCATCCTCCTGTCCTCTGGTGCGAGTTTTGTCACCACAGCAGTGACGAAGTACCTTTGCTGAGCACTGACCTGTTGGTCACAGCCTGCTAATCCGCATTGGATCCATCCTCTGCTCCTCTCCCCTTTTTAGCTGCACTTTGTTTTCCTCTTAAAACTTCTCTGCATGCTTTCATATTTTCTCACCGCCATAAACACACAGTGGGAAACGCCGCTGTCACTCGATAAGCAGATCTGCTCAATTACTTTTCACTTCGTGGTATCTTTTACAGTTCAACTTCAAAGGAAAGTAGTTCAGTGATGCAAACATGCCTTAAAGCAAAGTTAATCTCACTATACCGAAGCGTATGTATATACTTGAGAAAAATGTTTTCTTCTGTTGGCGATAAAGGATTTATTCTGTCCACTGCTTCCTTTATGTGCAGCCCAGGTTCAAATAGTCACCCAATGATGTACAACTGAGATATCCCTTCCATCTCTCCTCTCTGGGTTTGGAGGTTTACATTTCGGGGTTGCCTGGTGCTGATGGGTGGATCAGCAGGGCTGGGCTGTCCCCACACCTGATGGAGCAGGGATGAAGGTTGAGTTCTGTCAGCAGAATGGCTTGTCTCTACACAGGGGCAACTGGATGCCAAGGGAGGCCATTATGATTATTTTCCCACTCCTTTTCTGCCAGCTGGCCATCCTATGCCTCTGCTGCAGGTTGTTTCTGCTGGAGAGAAATGTAAATACAAGTTGTGATTTACATAAGAAGTATTGGTGCTGGCTTTGTGTGAATTGACCTGCAGGCTGTGACCCATTCTTTGCCTCGCTTGCTGCGCTGGGCCAAGAAAGAGCACACGTGCTTTTGCTCACAGTGCTTTTGCTCACGTGTGAGGGCATTTACTTGTGGTCCCTTTGGTGCCTTGTGAATGTTATAAGTGAATGCTGTGTGACAGACCAGATTGTCCCCTGCTTTGAAGATCTGGGCATTGCAGAAGGAATATTTCAGTGTTACTAAATCTGGTAATAGAATTGCTGTCAGATAACGATAGCCAGCACTGCTTGTTTCTTGGATAATTTGCAGAAAGTGGGGCTGCTGCTGATCTCCTTGGTATGCTTTATGAAGGGATGTGCTGTATGTGAAAGCTGTAATACATTTTTAGCTACAGTAATGTCGCAGGATGGGGTTGTGAGCCAAAATACACATTTCTGCACTTAACACTGCAAAAATTGCACGATTTTTGTTCATGTTTTTCGTGTAACTGAGCTATATTGTAAGCAGTAGCACAAGCAGAACCCAACACCTTCAAATCTGTGAGAGATTTCAGCATCCTTGCAAGTGTGATTCCTTGTCTCTACCTGTCTAACTGGCTATTGTGACCTCTTAATGATCTACAGGTACAAATAAAGATCCCTTTGCTGGAATAGGACTGCTGAGTATTAGCAAACCAGTACAGCTGTATTGTGACCCTGCTCCCTTGAAGGTGTGTGTGGTACACATGGCATCAGGGTCTCTGTTTAATGCTTTCCTACTGAAGCTTGCCCAGGCTCCACTACACTGGAGACAGAGTCCTTAGTTTAAAATTCATTTTCATATCAGCTGATCCCAAATTCTGGAGCTAGACTTTGTGACTGGTGCTAGAATTGTAAGATTTGAACGTACCGCTTAACACTGTGGGTTCTGCTTTTTCTCCAGATATTGAGATGAGCTGTATAAAGAAATCAGTGTAATAAGCCAAAAAGCAGAAGCTTGTTGGTTTCGGGTTGAGTTGATCCCTCTTTATGCAAAGGGAGCAGGAATGGAAGCCTTGGGTGAGCTGGCTGTGTTGGGTGGGTGCTGGGTGGCTTTGTGCCTCCCTGGGGACTGCTGCATCCTCCATCATCTGCCTCAACTTTGCAAGAAGGCCCACCTTGAATTAGGTGAAATGGCAGGAGGAGAGGAAGCTGGGCAAATCCAGATAAGAAAGGATGAAAGACATCAATAGAAGTATTAGCAGAGTGAAGAGAGGTCAGAGATAGTGCAATGGGAATCAAAGCACCTGAAGAATCGCTGCAGTTCCTTCCTGGAAGATGCTAATCTCACTCCATGTTCCTCTGTAGTAAGTTTTCAGATGTGCATTTCCCTTGTGAAGCGAGGGGCTTGCAAGGGGAAGCAATTATCTGCCCCAGGTGCTGCAGTCAGTAACACCAGCACGGAGAGAAATGGCGCCAGGCAACAGCTCCTCAAAATGGCTGCACGAGTGCATGGCATCGCCGTGGTGAGGGCTGCTCTCCGTCCACCTCTGAAGAGGTTTGTTGCCAGGAGCAACTTGTCTGCATTACTTGGTGACAGGGTAATTGCTCTGCCTGCCGCTCCACTGGAGCTTCTGCAAAGCTCTTCCATGCTCACACTGTAGCTATTAGGGTGGATGTCGAGATGCACACAACGCAAGTCTGCAAAACAGGAGGTAGTGCTAGCACAGCTGTGCATCACATACCCATACCTCTACTGTTTGCTGCCCTTTCAGTTCTTCTGTCAGTGTCACTTCTCAATGCAGGAGGCAGGAGGTCGTGCAGGATGGTTGCTGTACCTCTCCTTCATTAATTCCCTGATGCTTTGAGTGTATACCTTTGTAGTTGCACTGCAGGAAAGGAAGCTGATGCAGACTGGGGGTAATGTTTTTGTTGTATGTGTTTAGTAAACTTCCAGGCCCCTGGCACTACTGAAATCTGGTTTCTGTGTGTGAGATAAGGAAACAAACAGTGTTGGTGGTGGTTCCTGTGTGAATCAGGAGCAGCCAGCCAGCAAGGTACCAAAGGAGTAAGATTTGTTTCCTGATCTCTGCAAGCAGAGCCTCTCCACTGAGGGATCATTACAGGGCTGAACTGCTCTCATTTTCTTAGGGGAACGTGCTGAGCCCCCAGCTTCATCACTGTGCCTTTGGGCAGACTTTGGTAGTCCCAGAGAAGCTCAGTGGATTTGCAGCCCAGCCGTAACCGTGACACTTCTACACTTGTGAAATGCTTGCTCTGCAGAACAAAGGCTGTACAATGCAGGCAGTGGGAGTGCAAGCATCTCATTTGTTTCTCTTTGCCACTATATATATCCAGCCTGGTGGGACACTCCAGCACCAATGGTGTGGTTTGTTCGCTGATTCCCTTCAATCCTTGCTTTTGCAGAGCATGCTGAAAAGAAAGCTGTTATACGGATCATTGATGCCCTCTCATTTAATTTTGACCTCTCCTGACCTGAGCTGGATTTGAATCTACAACTGACAGCGCTCAGTATCCCATTACTAATCTCCTGAGCCATCCAGCTCCCCATAAATCTGTAAGTGATATGTTTAACGGAGTGAAGATTAACACAACACTGCCACGGCAGAATGAAGATGCAGCTAGGTCTGGGCCTGGGGCTGTTTCATGTGGCATTGCTCTTCTGTGGGTGGAGCTGGGGACAGCATCTTCCCTGGGACCACTCTGTTTCATGTTCTGAATTGTCTGCCCGTCTTCTGGGGGCTTTGCTGGCACGGTACGGATGCTCCTGGTATGCAGAGATGCTGTGTTCTCATGATTTATTCCTGTAGCTCCTCACCCATGGGATGTCACTGCCCGAATGCTCTCCCACTGCTGCTATGGGGAGCTGCCTCAGGATACCTTTGCTCACGTTATGAGCTTCAAATGGGAGTGCTTTTTTTTCCTACAAAGTTTGGACAATGCCTGTGGCAGCGAGGGAAAGTGTGCTTGGTCAGGACCCCATTGTACCTTGGACATTTGGCGTGTGCCAGATGCCCTTGTGAGATTCCTGCTTCGTTAAGAGCCTCTGACGTGGGGAGGAGCTGCAGCTAAAATGCAAATGACAGCATTTCAAAGCTAATTTAATTAAGCTTGTCTGTGCTTTGCAGAAGTAAAATGAGTAGGCTGTGACAGTAGCTTTGAATGGGCATGTAAAGGTCTATTAAATTAGTTAGAGCACATTAATTTGAACTAGTAGCTTTCTGGTACAGTGCAAGATACCTGAAGGCTGAGAGGGATCACGCTGGGAGGAGAGGGTGTCCTGCTCTTCCCAGTAGGATGGTTGTAGGGGCATACATCTCACGTTGTATGGCAGAGCTGATTGGCCTGCTGAGGCGGGAGCTAAAATAACCTAGCTAGAGGAGCAGGGAATTATTCTCCTTAAAGCTTAGCTTTGTGAGAAAAGATGGGAGGAACAGTTTTGTGCTAGCAGTGGAAGTGATACCTTGATTTCTCGGGCACGATGCCTGTCTTGAGCCGGTGACCTCCTTTTCCCACAATCATTCACCACTGTAAACACAGTGATGCATGGAACGGAGCTGCAGAGTGTAACACCTCTATTCCCACATCATTTGTGTACTATTACGTAAGCAGATGAGTAAATGCAGTCCAGGGGTGCTGGTGGCACACTGAGAGTTCCCAAAGCATTTGGCTCCACTATACGACACAGCCAGGCTGTGCAGAGCTAGAGCTCTGTGTGCCACACTGCTGGAGCCATGAGCAGGGGGTCTGCACTGCTTCTCTGTGTCAGCTGGCAGCATCCCATCCCAGCAGGATTTCAGTTTCTGTTTTCATTTATCTTCCAACCCATTTTTAGCAGCGTAACCAAAATGTAGGAGTTTCTCCAGGAGAATTTTGTTAGCTGTGTAGTGTACTGAGGTCGCTCTGTGTAATTTCCCTTGTGTCTTAAGTGCTCTGAATTCTCATCCGTCCACGAGGTGAACTGTCACTGTGCTGGTGTTTCTGAAGGGCAGGTCAAGTTGGCAAATGGACATGGTGGTAGAAGTAACAATACAATAGCTGCAGAGTCTGTATAACTTCTGGGGAAGGGGAAGTCCCTAATCCTAGGGCAGGTTTGCTGTTTGTCCTGCTGGGACTGCAGTGCTCAGTGAGCATGGCTGACTGCTGGGTTTCTGAAGGGGCTGAAGAGTTGGGTTCCCTCTCAAATGGGGAAAGCTCTTTATGCCACTGTGTCAGGGGGTGGTGCTGGGCCTTGATGGAAATCATGAATTGCTTCTGGTAATAGTTTGCTTTCTGATCCTTGAAAAATTCCGTTTTCCAGGCCTGCAATTAGGAATCCTTTATTTATAAAACCTCTCCTACACAAGAACTTATGGTGCTGGTAAAAATAATTTCCCTTTAATTAAGCTCCTACGTGTCAGATGATGCTGTTACCTGTGTACTCATCTGCAGTGGAGTGTGGTACACTGAAACTCAGTTCATTCATTTCCACTGCACCAGTTGGAACTGGGTTGACTGGAGAGCTGGAGAGTGCTGCAGCACAGCTGTTGTACGCCAAGCAATTCATCCGAGAGGTTTGTTTCTGTGCTCTGTTGGGTGCTCACCTGCCTGCAGCCTTCCCGTGGCATGGTTTGTGAGAGCAGGGTGTGTGTGTGAGCTCTGTAGGGTCTCACTTTGCTCCCTTGGTGCGTGGGTGTGGGCTGCACAGCATGCAGCCAGATGTGAGGTGTGCTGATGTGATACAGAGAGCCTTGAGGTCAGGCTGGTGGAACGCAGCCCGTGACCATCCAGTTTTCTTAAGAAACGTCCTCAATGTCCTCGTGCTCGTCTTCAGGTTTCCTGTGCAAGCAGAGCAAACCTGTGTTTCCCTTGGAATAAATGTGGAGTGCTATTTGATTCTAGGGCATGTTTTCAGGCAGTAACTCCTCACCTGATTCAGAGGCCTGCAAACAGCCCAAAAAAGCAAATGAATTTGGGGTTTTGTGTTCCTTTCTTCCTTTCTACTTCATCGATTCTGTACCTGAGCTGCATGCTGGCTGTCAGCTGCTCAGTTCTAGGCCATTTCATCCTGCTCACACTTTCCATAAGGCACTCTGGGGCTCCACGTGGGGCTGTGGATCCTGCCACTGAAGCTCACATGCTTCCCACAGGTACACTTGTGGATCCAAGCCTGCCTGAAGATCACAGGGAATTAATCATGAACCGCATTCAGGCCCTAATTGTTAGCATGCTGCTCGAAGTGCTGAACTGTTTCCCATTTCCTCTGCAAACTCAGTAAGAACCAAAGCGTGGAGCTGGTGGATTAACTGGCAGCATATCCAGGTGGCATACTCCCTGCAGTCTCTGCCAGCACTTTGCCTTTGGAGGGTGGATGGGGCTTCTGTTACCTTCGAGGAAAATCTGCCAGAGCTTAGAAGCATGGTCCCCCATAAATACTATAAAATACAATGAAAAACCTTCCAAACCTTAGAGCATACCCTCTGGAGTGCAGAAAGCTGCACTGGGGGTTGGGGAACTGAACCAGGGGGCTAGTAGGATTCAGCAAAAGGTATTTCTCCTCCATCAGAAACCTAAGCAGAGATTTCTGAGCGATGGAAGTGGGGAGGACTGGGAGCTGAGGACAGGGAGCAGGAATGGGGATGCAGGGCAGGGAGGAGGTGGCAGCATAAGAGATGTGATGGAAACCTTGACCCGAGGGAGGGCAGAAGCACCTCCTTTATCTTCACTCTCCTTGATCGGAGCCAACCTGAGTTGCCTTTGTCCGAAATCAATAGGGAGATGAGCCATAAAAACCCTCTCCAAAAACATACGTGCTGCTTGGGTAGTGGAGCTCTCATTTTGTGTGCTTGATGGCAGCTGCTTTGGGATCCTTTTCAGTCTGACAGATGAATGACAGCCAGCTCCCCTTCCAGCTGCATGCTGCACAATTACAGCGGGGCTGTTCCGGAGGGCTCTCACTGGAGCTGCAGAGAGCTCCGTGGATTGATGGCATGGGAGCAGTGTTTGCCTGAAGTGCCATGTTTGCCGTGGTGCAGTGATGTAATGGCATCTCCCCACTGCCCTCTCACGTTGCGTAGCTAATGTGGCTCAACTCAGGCATGAAGGGAATAAATTGGTAAGTGGATAGCTGCACTTGTGCTTTGGCCTCTTTGATTATTGCCTGTTGTTTTGCCACCACTCCTCACACCTCAGACCCTTCCCTGTCTCTATACTCCTCCTTTTGGAGCTCTCTGGGAGTTTTATGTCCTTCTGATATTTTGGCACACGGTGAGCAGACTGGGACAAACCCTTTCCAGGGGATAAATAGGTAAAAAGTCTGGTTGGGATATGGTTCCATAATAGGCCGGGCAACCCCACAGCCCTGGGCACTGCAAGGGGAAGACTGCATGTTGCAGAAGGCTGTGCTGAGATGGAGTGCTGGGGCTGGGGGCTGGCTCGGCATTGACCTGTGGTCCCACTGCTCCAGGGCTGTGCTGGGCTGGCAGCCATGGTCACCTCTTCTGCCTCATGTTTGTCCAAGTGGAATGCAACGTGAGACTGAGTAGCTGTTGCCCCGACTTTTTCTTTTAAAACATTTATAAATTACTTTCCTAACCTTCAGGTGGGGGTCCAGAGGAGGCCATTGAAGATGCTCAGAGGGCTGGAGCACCTCTTCCATGGAGACAGGCTGAGAGCTGGGCTGGTTCAGCCTGGAGAAGAGAAAACTGCAGGGAGACCTCATTTGCAGCCTGTCAGTACTTAAAGGGAACAGTTGGGAGAGCAACTGTGGACGTGGTCAGACAGGACAAGGAGGAATGGCTTTAAACTAAAGGAAGGGAGATTTAGGTCAGGTGTTAGGGAAAAAGTCTTTACCCAGAGGTGGAGAGGCCTTGGCAGTGCTGCCTAGAGCTGTGGGTGCCCGAGGCCATGGATGGGCCCTGGGCAGCCTGAGCTGGTGGGCAGCCAGCACATGGAAGGGGGGTTAGAACTGAATGGTCTTTAAGATCTCTCCCAATCAACCATCCCTTGTTTCTTCGACATCAGAAATTCTCAGATGAAACACGAAGAAAATACACGGCTGCAAAATACTTTCCTGTTTCTTTTCCCTTATGGCTGTTAAGTGCCCAAATTTAAGGAGCACACACTTGTAAGCTTGTGATCTGCCTGAAGTCAAACCAGAGCGTGGCAGGGCTGGCTAATTGGGCATGGTGCTGGAGGAATGGAGCAAGGTGCTGTGACGGGCACGCATCCACCTGCCAGTAGCTTTAAAGCCCTCGTTGTGCTCATCTCAGAGCAAGTGTCACATCTTCGAAGGGAAATATTAGGAAGGAATCATCTTTGATGGAAGATGAGCTACGACAGATCTGCTTAGTGTAATTTTGAATAAAGGAATCTTATTTTAAATGCAAACGTCTCGCTTGCTTTTACTGAACTGCTGAACCATTTTACACTGATGAACAGCAAATCTTTGGCAAATACTGATATGGACGTCTTTCCTTTTAAGTAGAGGGAGAAAAAGAATCAGCTCTCAGTTGACAATCCTTCAGCTTACTGTTTCCTGCAGCAGTAGCTGCTGGCCCAAATGGGAACACGCAGAAAGCATATGTTGCTTTTTGTTTGCCAACTATGGAAAAGATGTTTTTGGAGAATGTGAGATGTCACATCTCTTTAGTCAACGAAGTACTGCAGTCCCCTTTGCACCAAATATCCTCCTTTGTGGCAAAGTGAAAGCTGTGTTTCAGGTTGCCTGCTAAACGGGGTCTGCGTGTGATGCTCCTTCTCTTACTAAAGTCTCTGTTTCGTTTGCAGCAAGGGAAGCCCTATGTCTTTGACAGAGTCTTACCTCCCAATACAACCCAGGAACAAGTTTATAATGCCTGTGCCAAGCAGATTGTCAAAGGTAGGTGTTGTCCTTGTTTATTGCCATCTTGGGGGGGAGGAAAATGGTGTCTCCCTGTCCACTTAAGCTATTTAAAGACAGGATACTAAATGTTTAGCTGTCTATATTGGAGCATAGTGGGTTTTTGACTGTTTTTTTAATGCATTTGTCTTCTCCTCAGAGGTGCTGTGTGCTGGCTTGTTCCCAGGGTTCGGTCCTCAGTTTTTCTTTAAAACTCACAGTGTACAAGCAGTGGGGATGTGCTTCTGCAGCAGCACAAAGCTGTATGGTGGGTACCGGAGATTTGGGGTCTCTCAGAGGTGCAGGAGCAGTACTGAAGAGCACTACAGCCTTTATTGCAGGAAGCAGCGCTGTGAGCTGAACGCTGCCTGCAGGGAAAAGGCCCTGGGGTGAGCTCTCCTGGTACCAGCCCTGGGTTCTGTTCAGGGCTGGCTTCGTGGGAGCCAGCGCACATGTAGTCTGGGTGATCAGGGATCAGGACCAGGAGCTAATTATTTGATGTTGTAGAGAGGAAATGAGTCATAAGACTCAAGTTCCCTGCTCTCCGAGGGGAGCCTAATTACAGCAGCTCAGACTTCACGTGGGTAAGCCTTTAATAAAAACTGGTGGGACTGGAGTTTGTAGGGTTTGGAAATCGTTCATTCAGATTGCTGACACACAGCTCCACTTCTAGAAGCATTCCAAAGAGTTTCAGTATTCTAGTGCATGCTAATGTTGGACAGTTGGTGTCCAATAATTGTTCTGCCTTTTTTGTGTGTGTGATGTCTCACGTGGCTTTTAGAGGCAGCAGTCCTGAGTTCCTGTTTCTGGGAAAGGGAGATATAGTGAGAGAAAGAAAACATTGAATTTTCACTTGGAAGCCTAATAAAGTGAAGAATGTGAAAGAGGCTGTGCCGTGGGTACAATGTGATTTACTGCGTGGAGATATCAGCTGAGGATGTTACAGTGTGAAGCACTATTTAAACCTTGGAGGCTTTATGGGTTGCTTTTCAAGGTTACCATTTGTTATCAGACTTCCATCTCTCTCCTGTGAAGTGGCTGATGGTTTCCTTGTCATTAATGTTATCATCAAAAATGCCAGCTGGCCTAACAGTGTCCAAAACAATGGCTGTCATAACGATGTTGACAGTAAGAATGATCCAAATGAGTTTTCTCAGCTGAAAAAGAAATGGGATTAGGTTTAAGTAAATAGCTCACTAATTGGGCCTAAGTGTGTCATGGGAAACATAAGGAACAAAGAGGTTTTGAGAAGCAAACTGCACGGCGTGCTGCTGGGTGGGCACTAGGTGTGCTCCCAAGGGCCACATTTGGCCTTTAAGATTCCAGTTTTGCTTCATTTCCAGGTCTTCAGTGCTCCACAGCTGCTGTGGGCAGTGTGTTACTGAGCCTTACTGGGCAGCACAGTCCTGCTGGTGCCATCAGAGCGATTTTGAGGGTGCCCAGTGCCAGTGTGTCTGTGTTGCCACAATTGAAGCAGTGCTGCTTGCAGGGAAGCACCATCTGGCAGCAATGCTGGGGCTGAGCTGCACTGCTGGCCAGGGCACTGAGCAAGGCTGAAAATCACTGCAGAGAGGGTTCAGCGAGAGATGGGAGAAGAGCACTTGGGCTCTTGTGTTTGTTATGGGTTACATAAAAACCACAGCTGATCTTCGTGGGATTGCTCCTGTTCATCTGTTGTTTTTTTCCTCTTGAAGTTCTGGGCAGGCTGGTTGTCTCAGCGCCCGTCTTCTCTTTTTAGTCAGCTGACAGATGGTGAATTAACCATCTTCAGTGGAAAGCCTTTCACCAAAGATCCTCCCTTCTGACAGGCCGACCGCCGAGCATCTGCGAGTGGGTGACTCTCTGGTTTATATGCTGGGAGATCACAGTCCGTCCCATTGCAGGTCTGGACCATCTACACACGTGCATGGGGAGATGCAAACAAGATTACATTTGTCTGTGTAATAGTACATAATCTGAGCGTGTGCATTTATATACAGGTGTGGTCTTCTGAGGAGGCTGATGGGAGCAGTGTGGAGTGAGTAGTACTGATCTTTAGACTGAAGGTTTTTTCTCCTTCAGTAGCGACTACAATAAGTATTACACTTCTATGCAATATGAAAAACATCCTGCCCTGATGGAGGTCTGTTTTCAACAAATCCTATTCCCGCTTGTCTCTCTTCTTTCTTTGCTCTCTGCTTTGCTGACAAGCTTGAAAATTAACGAGGCTCTGAACTGTTGAGTGATACAGTAATAGAAAAAGTATGAGTGTGTTTAACTTCCTCTTTGGTCCAGCATGGTTTAAAATGCAGATAGTTACATTTTTCTCTTTTCCACATCAGGATAATATGTTGTGTCCAGATTTTTTCTTTTTGTTTTATTTTTTTTCAGGAAAGTGAGATAGGTGTCAGTAGTTCTGCAGTTCTCCAGTTTAAATTTTGTTGTTTTCTTTTGGCTTCAAGATAGCGACTTACAGTGTGTGTTTCTGACTGACCTTCAACATTTTAGATTTATGAAACACCAATAATTGCAGATTTAAGATGTCTGTGTCAGGTTTAATTGTTTTTTTCCTCCTTTGCAGATGTTCTTGAAGGCTACAATGGCACAATCTTTGCTTATGGCCAGACGTCATCAGGAAAAACGCATACGATGGAGGTACAGTGGCAAAGTTAAATCAGTTGGGTAGTAGCATGTATGGGAAGTGTTGAATCATGGCCTGAACCACTGGTGGATCACCTGAGGCGAGCACAGGTGAAGGCAATGCACCTGTGTGATCAGAAGGGGTGGAGGCTGGCTCCACCTCTCCCAGACCCCATTTAAGGGCTGACCACCACTGGGGAAGGTTCTCTTGTTGGAGATCTCTCCCGTGTGGAGTTTCAGGCAAGCTTTGACCTTCAGTGACAGGTGACCCCTTCCTAATTTATCGGATGTCTTTATGTCATCTGGATAATCCATCCAAAAATATACTCTCCATCCTCGTTATACTGTGTGGGTACTATTCATTCAGGGTATTCACCCTACGCAGCAGTAGAGTTTTATGTACTGTGTGCTTGAACAAAGCAACTAGCTGAAACACCGAGTTATGAGGGGCTTATAGAGCCAGGTATAGGTATGTTTAGCTTCTACTGCTTTTTATGCTATCATATTGCTTTCAATGTGAAGTTTTTTTCCACAGTCCTTGACAGTATCTTGCTAAATTAATGAATGGTGAGTGAAAAGTACCAACTGTAGACTTTGTGTTTCTCATGACATTTTTAGTTGTGTGTATCTTTGTAAAGAAGTTGAGTGAGATTTGTTAATCCACAGAGAATACAGTAATAAGGATACAGTTCCCATGTGTGTGGGATTGTGAACATTTGTGCCTTGGTTATTGGTCTTCTCATTTGTACTCATCTTTTGGGAGTACCACGCTCATGAGCTGTGGCACAGATGGATGAATTGATGCGTTTGGAAATTGTTGCTTTAGAGGAGGAGAATACCAGCTCCCGGTGACTGAAGTCCTAAGTCTGTTCCTATTTCTGTTACAGGAAGTGCCTCAGTGTCTTCCTTCTCCTTCTGTGTGAGTTTTTGTTTTGGTTTGGTTTGCTTTTCCCCTGCTGTTCTGGCAGAGGCATTCATACATTCTAGTCCCTTCCTATAGCAGAAGGATTATTCAAGCATTTAATCCTAGCATGGGATTGGCCCGTCACAGCACTACACGAGCCATGTGTGCTTGTCTTAAAGCATTTTGGTTCAACTATGAACTTTCAACAGGAGACCTACAGCAAAGCATTGCTAAATGAAATGAAGGGGAACAAAAAGCTGTCGTTTGTTTAATGGCGTCAGATGGTTTTACTATGTGATTAACACAGCTGACCTACCTGACCCGAAGGTTAAAGGAGAAGGAAAGCAATATTCTCTTGAGCCAGTAGGCCCTGATGAAATTGCTGTTTAATAGTCACAGTTGTTCCTTTCCTGGAGGATGCAATAACTGATGCCTCATGTCTTATTAAGTCTGTCCTTGCCTCCTTTGGAGACTAGAGATGGGGAAAATCACTAGCTCAGGCTTCACAGATGGCACAGTGACTGAGTAATCCACCCGCTCTGAATGTAATTACATCAGAATGTCTGCAGGGCTTGAGCGGGTCCTTCCACATGGCATGGGGAAAGATCTCTTAAAGCCAATTTATATTCGGAATTACAAGCTGTGGTGAAGAAAATGACTGTAGAAAAACGTCCATTTTACTGCTGTAATAAAAAAGAAGCTGTCATTTCTAAAGTGGAATCAAGTTTAAATTCAGTTTTAATCCCTCTTTTACTCTGACATCCCCTTGTAATGTTGCTAGAGCATGTTGTGGAGGAAAAAAGTAGTCTAAAGTTGGAGAAATACTAAATCCTTTGGGGAAAGGTGTGGTGGAGGATTTTCTGTGAAATGCAGAATGCTGTCTGGTGTCAGTGTTAGGTTTAACTGGGGCATGGTGGTGTAATATAGCCAAGAAGGGCTTTCTGACATCCACCTTTCTCCTGGGCAAATGAACCATTTGCCAAGCTGCAAAGTGGAATAGATATCTTCTTTAAAAATACGTAGCATTTTCTAGCAGGTGAAACCAATGGGCTTTGATGTTACAGTGCAGTTTTCAATAGTAAGTCCCTCCAGACTGTAGTTATGTCAACATCTTAAAGCAGCTCTGTCTCAAATGTTGCTCTTTGCTGTCCTCTGTCCGCTTGCTATGTAGCATCACAGAATTGTAGGGCTCAGAAAGGATCTCTGGGGGCCATCTAATCCAACCCACGAAAATTCATGTCGGTATTAAAATGAGGTTTTAATGAGCAGAGAACTCTGTCCTGGTGCTCTGGGGATGCTTACTAACTGCAGTGTCAGTGTGACAGCAGCAGCAGCACTTCTCTTCAAATTCTTTCTGAGGTCACAGACAAATCCATGGTAGTTTTGTCCCTGTTGATTTCTGGTGGATAGCCCATTGTCTCCTTTGTTTTCCCTTCCGATTTATGCTCTCCATGGAATTCCTGTTTTAATAAAAATAATGAAGCTAAACCAATTATTTTTCAATGGCTTGCTGGTGTTACGGTTTTTAAAGCAGTGAGTGTCATCTTGCTTCATTGCATCATTGCTATTCTGACAGCACTGACCAAATAATGAGAAAGCCAAAGCTCATGGAGTTGTAGGTGCAGTGATTGAATTACATGTATGCTTCATCATAGCAATCCACGTAACAATTGAAGGCACTCCTGTGGAAGTGGAGGTGCTGCTTAGCTCCTTTGTTTCTGATTCTGAGCTGCCAATGCTAGCTGGATCGTGTAGCTTACATTGTTTTATAGTGTGGGCATACTGTTGGTTGCATATGGCAGTGGTGAAGAAATGCCAACAAATTTATCCTGGTTTAGGAAAAGCTCCTTTATCCTCTTTGGGAAGACTGTCTGTGTGCAGTAATGCAGGGATGTAGTCAGTTGGCTTCAATGGAACCTAAGCACTTCTTCAGTGAGGACGAATGAATGAATAGTGTGAAAATTGTATTCCAGTGTCTGCCCGAAACCAGTGTTGTGTAATGGAGCTAAGCATTGTGCAGTGAAGCCTTTGCTGGCAAGGCAAAACACAGTGCTGGATTTTGTTTTGAGTGCACACGCATACAGATTTCTCTCCCCTCCATCAGGAATTTATTTTATCACCCTCTTTTTTTTTTTTTTTTTCTGAAGTAAAACAGCATATTGTACAGCAAGGACTTCTTCGCTTTTGCTAAGCTTTGTAGGTTGTTGTGTATGGTATGGCATTTAACAGCTTCCGCTGCAGAAGTTAGTATTACTTATATAACGTGAATAAAATGCTCCTGGTTTAGATACAGCTGAGAGCTGCTTTACAGGGAAGGCAGTCAGCAAAGCAACTGTTTGCTCTCTTTCAACCTCTTTCTTCTATTTCCCCCCCCAGTATATGTAGTTGAAGAGGGGAAACCTCGTGTCTGCTTTAAATGTAAGCTGGGAGAGACAGTGTTGGTTCTTCATGTTAAATTTCTTTCATCCTAGGTTAATGCTTAGAACTGGACTGTCATTTCACCAGCTTTAGCATGAAATGATGTCTAGGAAGACTATTTAAGCACACTAATAAAGGCCAAGGAATTTGGAAACGGGTCAGTGTGACTCTCTAGTCAACCACGAGCATACGTAACTGAGAAACGTGTATGTTTCAACCAATATTTGGAGTACAGTGCTTTGTTGTGCCAATATTGACTGGAGTGCTTGTTATTGAATATTTATGCAGGCCCATTGAAACGTGGGAACAACAATTCAGTATGCTGCAGTCATAAAAGGTTTTTGTTTCAAGTTTATGTTTGTATTCAGGTTTCAATCAGTGCTATCTTTCCTATCTGTGTCTGACTTATTCAAAATGAGCAAAGCAACCAAAGTTGCAATGCAGCCAGGGCAGTTGTTCTTATCTCATATTCAGTTCTGCCCAGAATAGAGGAAGGTAGTTGTGCAAATTAACACAGAGAACAGTGGTGTTTGTAAGGCTCTGTTCTCTGGCAGCAGGCTGAGCAAGCTCCAATCAGAATATATCACTCTTAATCTCCAAGTTCTCACAACACAGCTCTTATTGGCAAAAGGGGATTGGGGTGCTTTAAGGTTTCTTGTTCCTGACGTGTTTTCAAATAGCTGATTTTCAACTGGGAGTACCAGGCTGTAATTGGTAAGTTCATTTTCATGTTTGTTTATCTGAAATCAGAGAATGGCAGTGTACACAGCAGCAGGACAGCATGCATGGCAAGTGGTGGGAGCTGCCAAAACAGATAGGTGCTCCGTGGGGTGAAGAGTGCTATCATGTTGAGGCATCCTGCCATCTTCTACGTGTGTTTGTATCAAGCAAATCCCCACAGAGCAGCAGGCTTGTTTGCAGAGCCCCACTGGATGAAGGTGTGTTTGAACAAGGCTTTCTCTTCTCCTGTGCCTGAGCAACACTTTCCAAGTTACTGTTTGCTTTTGTGACCATAGGGGAAGCTGCATGACCCTCAGCTAATGGGAATCATTCCAAGAATTGCACATGACATCTTTGATCACATCTATTCCATGGATGAGAACCTGGAGTTCCATATAAAGGTAAATGCAGGATGACATGTTATGTAAGGGGTCAGCTGAAAGAAGGCAGAGCTTAAAGCTGGATTCTGGTTAGGGCACGTGGCTGCAGGATTTTTCCTTTCTCCTGCCTGTGATTCAAACTGCTTTACTGAGGACATTTATTAGAAATAATCCAATGCAATTACCAGCCTTTCAGAATGGTTTTTGAGTGTGTTTTCTGCTCAGGCTTGCTAGGCTACGCTTTACTTAGTCTCTTTTACCACAGTTGATAGGCTAACCAACGTGCCAGGAAATCACAGTAAGAACATGATTATTTCACTGCAGGTCTTTCAATGATTTTTGCCTCAACCCTCTAATTACAGCCATAGATACAACTGATCTTCATGGGATTTGAGAGAGTGCTGTTACGTTGTTCCTCTCTCAAGGATAAATTGTGTCCTCTGTGATATGAAGGTTGGAAACCTAGGAGAGCTGGCATCAGGCAACTTTATGGAAAGATATTTAGAGGTCATTTTTGTCTCAAGAGCTTACGTATGAGCTCCTTAAGACAGTGGACTCAATTTGAGCAGCTAATATGATTTCTCCCGTCCCTGCTGTGACCCCAAACATATAGTCCCTCAAATTCTGTGAGGGAGCCTTTAATTCCTCTTGCCCATCCTGTCTCCTGGGGAACTTTCAGCCGTGGGGCAGAATCTGCCACTTGGTCCAGCTGGGACCAGGGCGCAGCTTTCTTCTCACTGGACATCAGAAAAATTACCTGTTAAATGGAAGGAAAAATGAGTACTCCTGTGTGACATCCCTTCCCCGAAGCACACTAAATATACCTGGGTGGCATCAGGAAAGCTAAGTGGCTGACTGTGGCATTTTCCCTTCTCCAACTGTGACCAGGTGATGCTCGCATGCAATGGGCTCTTCTCCTCTGTCCCTCTCTTGCCTAAAGGTTAGAAGATGGTGCTTCTGGGCATGTTCATTTTAATGATCCATCAGAATACCTCAGAAGCAGTTATGATTTTCTGGAAGGAATAAGTCAGTTCATACTGGGGGCACTTGAGCATACACGTGAACAGGCATTGCTACATGAAGTACAAACAGAACCAACTTCACTACGTACAAATAAAGCATGTAAATATTTGAGAAGGCTGTAGAATGTAAAACGTTGAGATCTTAAGAAGAGGCACCTTTGAATTTTCATGGAAATGGTTTTTGTAGCAGTGACACTGATTTCTTTTCATCATCTGTAAAGCTCCCCTGTCTCTTGCTATTCTGCATGATAGCATTTTGATACTAGCAGATGGGGACCCCCTTGTACAAGACACCAGACGTATTAAATTCCTGTCCCAGCAGAATTTTATCACTCTATAAATCACATTCTGCCACCACTGAGCTGTTTTTGTGGTTTCCTATCGTAGCTGACATCTATGAATATTGTAACAGAAAAGCTGCTTAAGTAGCAGTGAATGAGTGAGTGATTATACAGGGAACTGTCATTTAGAGAAATGCACGTGCTGTCATTTGGAGCAAGAACATAACCAAACTGTCACACTCTTTTAATAACTAAGCCGGCTCAGAAAACTATTATCAATTTTTTTCTCCCTGTCTAATTGAAACCCAATTAGAACTGGGAGGGGAACTTGATATCTTCTGCATGTGTGGGTCCTCAGCAGTGTGTTAAAAGAATGATACCCAGATTCAGTTCACGTGCTTTGTTGAGCCAGACTATTGAAATGCCTGGTCCAAAAGATGGCTTTAAATGTGACACAGGTGAAGAAAATGCCCCAAATTGAAATGCTTCTGTATTTAATAGCAGTTGTCAAAAGTTAAAAAGATATAATATGTTGTGAAGTTTAATTTAGGTAAGTCAGGCTTGCGTTGCTGGTGTGCTAAACCATGGCCTGTGCTGTATGATGCCTTTGTGCTGGTGAATATCACTGTGTCTCTCATCAAATTATGCCCTGCAAGTGGTGTAGCAGCAGTGAAATGACACTGACTGGGTTACACTGGTTCTGTTCTGTGTTTTTGTATCCAAAAGCATGAAGGAGCTGAGATTTGTCTGAAGCTTTTTGTCATATGTTCCTGATGAACCACCAATAAATAGAGGTTGTTGGCGTGTAAATTGCTCAAAAGAGAAAGGTGTAATTTGAAGCATGTGGGAGATGAGTTTTACTTTCAGTTTGGTGCTTTTCATAAATACAGGTAGAAGCATTTTTAAACTAACAGAGTTTAAATCTGTCATGCTTATGATTCTTTAATCAGGTTTCCTACTTTGAGATTTATTTGGACAAAATAAGGGACCTACTTGATGGTAAGTTTCACATCTCTTCTATAATGAAGTGGTAGTTGGTTTGGTTTGGGGCTTTCTTCTCCCTTCAGTATACAAAGGGTTTATTTTGGGGGTATTAGCTTTTCTTTTCTTTTTTTTAAGTTGTTATTTTTTCCTTTACTTTGCTTCTCTTAGGTGGAATGTTATGGGAGATAACAATTTGTGTGTCTGTATGTTAATGAAAGTAACTCATGCTTTTTGGAATCAGCCTGAAGGCAGATAAATGTGAATAACACTAACATCTATTTGAGTTTGGTTTATTTTGGAATTCCCATGAGATCTTCTGATTCTTTTTAAATTTTGTCTGCTTTGAGAAATCCATATTGTTCTGTTTTGGTCATGCTAAGACAAGCAGTAAAGAAAAGCTAATTTCCATAAAGGTAACTATAAAGGAATGGGTACAAGGCCTACAGAAAAATAAACAAAATGTATCTAAAGAAATAGCATTAGTTAATAAGGATTAGGAAATTACTACACTCTGCATTGACAGGTTGACTGCACTCAGAATATTTGCATTTTTATGTCCTGTCTGTAGTTGACTCATTCTTACGTGTGGAGTGTTCCTCATGATCTCCATCTTTCGTTCTAGTGTCAAAGACAAACCTTGCTGTACATGAAGATAAAAACAGAGTTCCGTATGTGAAGGTACGTGGCAAAGTTGAAGCTCAGCCTTTCATTTCTCTTAGATAACTGACATATACATTCATCTCCTCTTGCATGCCTGTGTATTTACTGAGATGATTCAACTGAAGTTCAGTGTTGAATGTTCAAGCAACATTAGATCCTGAATTTAAACAGTTTCCTGAAATATTAATGGGCTTGAATCATTTGTTTGCTTTGTTTTGCTGACTTCAAACATTTACAGTGTGTTCTGGTGGTGTTAAATTTTCAGTATTTGTATGTCTGTTTCATGTTGAATATGAAAGAGAACATCTTGAGGAATTTCTTAATACTTTTCACTGTAGTCTTGCAGTATTTTAGAACAGATTTGTTGGGCTAGGATTTCGTGTAAACTGCTTGATGACTTCCTGTGCCCTCAATTAGATGCCATATATTTCTTGTGAACATATGTGAGCCCTAATAACATACATATAATATCATTCTGTTTATTCTGACCCCCGTAGAGGGTAAAAATAATAAAATAAAATAGCTCCCCTACTAATATTGCAGAGCAAGAGGGCTCTGTCTTGTACAAATCGGGAGGGAAAAACTAATTTGGACGTGTAATCTAACCCAAATTATCAAAGACAAATATGCTGTGCCATTCTTTATATGCTAAGTGTAAAACTCACTTGTATTTGGAAAATTCTCTCAACCTTTCCCATCAACAGCTGCTGAAAGTTGTACCAAGGCAGGTGTGGGTCACTGTCTTGCTGGTGGTTGGGTCGGATATCGGTGATTCTTTCCTTTGTTTGGTCATCCAAACATAGATTCTTGATGGCATTTGGAGTACTCATGCTTTTCCAAACTTTCCTCGTGTTTCGTTTCCAGGGCTGTACAGAAAGGTTTGTGTCTAGTCCTGAAGAGGTGTTGGATGTCATTGATGAAGGGAAAGCTAACCGCCACGTGGCTGTTACAAGTAGGTGCCCTATGGGTGCTTCCCTGAGTGTTTGTTGCTTTCTGGTGGTATACACAAAGTGATTTGAGTTATTTATGTGAATGATCTCATCGTGTGCAGATTTCAGTGATTTAAAATTAATAGGGCTGTACTTTTTTTTGTTTTACAGCTTCACTGCATTCAACTTTTATTGCTTCAGTGAGGACTCCTGAATTTAGCACACACAGTTATACAATATCAGTATATAAAAATTAGAAATACCAATTATTACATACAGTAGAGGTACTTCTAAACTGCATTTAAATGGCTTGAAGACCATGCACAGATATGCTCAAGTCTCAGAGGAATTCATTGACCAAAATCAAAGGCAAAGACTGGAGAGCAATTACTTTTGTTCCACAACAAGTGGCCATTCTTATTGGTTCTTAATGTTTTCTTCTCGCTAACTTATTAAGCCTAACATTCTAATCTAGAAAAAGTGGAAGCTGCAATTGTAGCAGCCTGAGTGAAGAAGGATGTTTAATTACATAAGCAATTTCTTTCTGAAACTCTAATCTAAATTGTGTGGTTTTTGCTGAAGGTGTTTGCTAAAAAACTGGGAAATGTTCTCACAGAAGTGCACTGAGACCTGCCCAACTGCTTTTTATTGCTTTATAATTCTCTTTAATTTTGTTCACCTTACAATTCTTTCTCTGTCCATGATGCTGAACATACATTCTTATTGGCAGTTCTACATCAACAAGATCAATACATCAACGCATCTAAACAGTATTTATGGTGTCATGTGAGATTTTTGTATATGTGCTGCTTATTCATGATGAAACACAAAAGGAGAGAACCTTTCTTTCTTTCTGTATCTCCAAAATGCTTCTTACTATATGTTCCATGTTAATCCTTTTAATACTGCTTCTGGTTAAATTTCATTGGTTTGGGGAATAAAACGAACTTTCCTTTAAGAAAGAAGGGAGGGAGGAGAAAACATTTTCCAAGGCTGTCATTTATTAGGATTCTCATTAGTTTAGGTCTTGGTAGGAGGCAGTAAGAGCTTGTTCCATAGTCCATGGATGTGAGATGCTGCTGTCCAGAATAATGAACAGAGTCTTATTTTTGTATTTGTTAGCCATTGGGTACCACTGAACTATAATTTTTACAATATTACACAATGCTTTTAAAATGTGATTCCTGTGCAGATATGAATGAACACAGCTCTAGAAGTCACAGTATCTTTCTTATTAACATTAAACAAGAGAACGTGGAAACTGAGAAGAAACTCAGTGGAAAACTTTACCTGGTAGATTTGGCTGGAAGCGAGAAGGTAATCTTCCTTTGTAAAATGTTCATAGATACTAGTGAGATTACCAAACCAACCACGTGCATGTAAAAATCTCCCTTGGTTGAGGGTAAGCTTGCTTTGTTGTTCTTGAAGAGCATCTTTCTTTGTTGCACTGACTTGCCAGTAGCTGAGCCTGACGATTACCTGCTCTCTTTGGTAGGTCAGCAAAACTGGAGCGGAGGGTGCTGTTCTCGATGAAGCTAAAAATATCAATAAGTCTTTGTCTGCTTTAGGCAATGTGATATCTGCCTTGGCAGAAGGAACTGTAAGTAATCCTGTTTTGTGCTGGTTTAGAATAACTTCTTATTTATCTTTCTTTATCATGCTCATAAGAAATAAGCTATGATTTTAAATCAGAAAGAAGGAAGTGTCGGCTTTCCAACCACGATCCAATAATGTTTTTAGTATTCTACCGAAGACAAAAAAGCAAATTGTTAGTGATTTCACTTGAGTGGTTATCCAGTGCAATTCATCTTGGCACTGCACTTGAGGACTGTGTGCTTCAAAGTCTATCAATCCTGTCATCGTTGACTCATATTCTCTCTCAGTTATGATATTACTATTAAAAAAAAAACAAATTGTGCATCTTATTTGTATTTTGATTAGAAAACTCACGTTCCGTATCGAGACAGCAAAATGACCCGGATACTTCAGGATTCCCTCGGTGGAAACTGCAGAACTACCATTGTTATATGCTGTTCTCCTTCTATTTTCAATGAAGCAGAAACAAAGTCGACCCTAATGTTTGGGCAGCGGTGAGTCCTACTCGGCGTTAAGATAAATAACTCTCGTTTGAGCTCTTCCATGTGTTCTGAACCAGCTGTGCTGAGGGCAGTGACACAGGGAGGCATTTTTAAATGTGGAGGTCATGATTCCTGAAGTTGTTCAAGAAATAGAACTGGAGAACTTGAGAAAACTGTCTCTTTATTACTGGTTGCATATGGAAAAGAAATGTTAATGTTGGTCAACAGCTGCTCTGCTTCGGAAAGTACAAAGTGTTCTTGTAGTTCTTTGAAGTTTTGTGGAGAAGATAATGATGTTGGGCAGTTTTCTGCTGGCTAACTCGGTGGAAAACATTTGGTACTCCTCTGTCTGTTACTGCTGTTGTTGCTTTTAAGGTCTATCTTTTCCCTGAGTGGCATCTCAATGATTATTGTTACGCCCGCAAAAAAACTATTTCTTTAAACTGTTAATTTAGACAACTGAAGAATGTGGAGGCAGAGTAATGCCGACAGCCTTGATAGATTACCACGATAGCTCTGCATGTTTAGAGCATCATTAATAATTGAGGAATAAGCACGGATTAAAGAAATGTGGAAATAGTTGGGAGATTTTTCTTGTGTATATCATTGGCCGCAGTCACGTGAAATACATTTGTAAAGGTTGCCAAAACAGGTCAGACTCATTACGTAATTACTTTCATTGTAATTAGTGAGAATTGTTGATACTTTGGAGAACTGTTCACTTTTTTCTTTAAATTTATTTGTGAAATGAAAAAAAAAACCACACAAATAATCGTTGGGAAGATTATTTCTTTAACGATTTGTCCAATAATTTATCTTTGTCAGGAAATAGGTTGTGTCTTCCTCTTGGCGTAAGTTTTGCATTAAAATTGACATTGCTGTGATGCATTTTATAGTAAAAATTAAAATCTTGTATAGAAAAAAAAACTGTGCATCTTATGTTAGTTCATCTCCCTGCTGTGTTTATTGTGAGCTCTTCCTTAGCTTTTGATGATGGGAGATGAGCTTTACAGTGCATTCACATAAGAGCATGTAAAAATACAGGATGGTCCCTGAAGGGCATAGAGATGCAGTTGGTGTAGCCCCTCTTAATGGACAGCTGTGGGGATTAAGGGTGATGCTGTAGGTTAAGGCTGGCAGACAGCTCCACAGTGCTTTCCCCATCTGGCACTGACAGAAACAGGATTAACTTGTCTGCTGCTGGGATTTGTGAAGGTGGGGAAGGATCTGTGTGCAGTCAGGTAGCTGTACATAGCCTTGATTCCTCTGAACTCTGCTTCCTGTGGCATGGGAGTAAATAGAAGTTGTTAAGAACCCTCAGACACAAATATTTGCAGTTTTTGTAGATGGCAAAAGTTTAAACGTTTGTGTTGTCCTCCACTGAGACTTCCACATGTACAGTTTTCTGCAGATGGTTTCAGACAAGTGTGGATCTTTCACCTCTGTAAAACTAGAGAGCAGTCCCAATGTTGCTGCTGGCTCCTCCTGTGTAAGGCTGTGGTGTGGTTAAGAAGTGAAGCAGCATTTCATTTTAAGTTGTAGGTAGGTACTGTGATGGGTTTCAGTCTGTGGGCTGTTACGCTGAGCTCTGTGTCTGCAGGCAGAGTCTGAAGTAAAAGGAAAGGTGAGCAGTGAAACATAACAGTTCAGAGTAAAGGGATTACAGGGCTGTGGAGCGTGGGTTTGTGTGTGTGGCTGTGGTTTAAATCTCATGAAGGGACTTGCTTTAGGTCTGCAGTGCATGACCATGCTCCAGGATCTCTGGCAAGGTGTTTGCATGCGTGCTTAGGGAAGTGTGTGTAGAGGCAGTCCAGTTTCTGTATTATTCCAGCTTACATTTCTCTTGGTTTCATTTCTCTTTCCCGTAACTGGTAAAACTTGCCTTTCTGTTTGGAAGGCAGAACAGTTTTGAGACCTTCTTTGCATATCCTGGCTAGCAGTGTTATTTACAAGAGAACTTAGTTAATGAGTAGTGTGTTGGTTTGTTTTTGGTTTGGGTTTTTTTTCCTTATAAGCTACAGGGTTGTGCTAAAATAGGAGGTCCTGGAAGGCATTGAATTGTGAGGAAGGACATGCAAAGAGGAGGACTGCTGATGTTCCATACCCGCAGAGGAGCACACTTGCTGTACCTGCAGAATGTTGTTTGTCAGCACTTTGAACAGGAATATTGCTGTCTGTGGGGAATGGTTTCATTTGCAGGCCCTTTGGCTAAGATATTCCTTTTTTTTTTTTTTTTTGATGCAACAGTATGAAGGGCTGAATAACATCAAAGGAAAGGCTCATGGTTGATTACCAGATCCTCCATTTTCCCAAGCAATAGAGAAATATCACCTTTAAAGTGTCAGGAGTAAAAGTCATCTTCACAGGCCCAGCTGCATACACATGGGCTCCTCTTTTAGCAGCAAGTTGGTTTCTTCTTTCATTTTTTTTGTGTTTTTATGTTGTCTTTAACTGTAGTGTGTGCTTCATCCATCAGCAGTGTAATGCAGTCAATACATTTTATGGTGTGGCATTTTTTTCCCCAGTGCACTTAAGTGAGTAGAAATGCGAGCTGTGCTTTTAGCAGAATATGAGACAATACATAAAAGCCAACCATTAGGCATCTGCACCTTTCAGAAGTACAAGGCTATTTTTAAGTTCTTCTAAGGTAATTAAACTTCTGCCGTGTCACAGAGTGCAAGTCACTGGGGCATGGTTTGGAATACGAGGTGCAGGTTTGGAAGCGTTTCCCTGCTGACAAAAGAAAACTGCAGGATTTTGAGTGATTGGGCTGTATTTGGGAAGTGATTCAGAATCATTAAGTGGAGCCACGAAGAAAGTAATAAAGATCACGTGTCCTCCCCAGGGGTACATTAGCCAGTGTATCTATAGCTGAGGGCAGTTCCTTGCATTGGCATTACTTTCAGCCCACGATTTACAAACTGGTGCTCTGTTGTTCCATGAGTTAAACAGAGGCCAAATTTCTGCTGTGTTTGCTAACAATAGGTTTGTTTGGAGAGGCTCAGGGTCTGAGCAGCGAGGAGCAAAGATCCGCAGCTTTCCTCATGCGTTCTGATTTGTTTGCTTTTCCTTTTCCAAGTGGTTTTGCTAGAGGTGATGCTGCGCGGTGTTTTTCTGCTCATTTTGCATTTTCTGTTGCAGTTGTTTAGGTTCATCTGGAACTAAGCAGCTTCACAATAGTGAAGTGGCAGTGATTGCTAGCTGGATTTGAGTTTGGATTCAAGCAGAGATGCTCCCTCAGCCAACCAACCCTGGTAGTCAGTGATGACCTGTGGGTCCCCTCCTTCCCACCCCCAGAATGCATCTGAAAATGCTGGTAGACTTTGAAGAAGGATAAGTGTCTGTATCTGTGGCTCACATTGTGTCCACACACTTCACACTTGAAATACAGCTAAGTTGTACTGATAGAGTTTAAGGGACAGCCAGGACAAGCCTGTGGTCAGGTGCTTGTGTGGGATACTGAGCTCTTCATCCCAGGCCAGAAAAAACTAAATAGTGAGGTGGTGGCTTTCTTAGCAGAGGAGTAATAACAGGGACTTGTTTTTGTCAGTAATCTAAAGACAGTTTCCAGAGCTTCTCCTTTTAGAAGTAATCTGCAGAGACAGATCCACGGCTGACTGGAGACAGAAAAATTCTATTGAGGTTTCGAGGCAGTAGCACTGCTGAGGTTTTGAGAGAAAATGGAATTGTGGCGTTGCATTTCAGGAAATAAACTGCAAATGTTTGGTAGACTCCTTTTGTGCCACAGAAAAAATTCCAGATCCCTACTGTTGCACTGAGATAGAAGTTGCAGAGGAGCTGACACCTGTTGTTGTTATGCAGAGCTAAGACCATTAAGAACACAGTCTCTGTGAACCTGGAGTTGACTGCAGAGGAGTGGAAGAAAAAGTACGAGAAGGAAAAAGACAAGAACAAGAGTCTAAAGAATGTTATCCAGCATCTGGAGCTGGAACTGAACAGGTGGAGAAATGGTATGTATGGGTAAGTGGGAATGGGTGGGTTTCTGCAGATCAGAAGTTACGTGTGTTAAACTTTTGCCTAAAGTCACTGTAGTCATAGCCATGCTAAGCTGTAGTTCACTCTTCCGTGCTTGAGAGCTGTGTTAAGTGGAAGATGTTCCCCTACCTGTGAGAGATAAGCCAGACAAATTCCTTGGTGTTTGAAAACTGTACCTCACCCCAACCATGTGGGTACTGAGTTCATGCTGGGGAGCTCTGGTGCTGCATAGAGCAACAGGGGCTGTGCTATTTGACAGTATCCCAGTGGCTCTTACAAAGCCTCCATAAACTTAGGGCAGGGATATCTAAACTGGAAAAACCTACATTCCTAATCATCATTGCCTGTGTTTATGTAATGTGTGGGAAGTGCATAGTTGGGAGCATTGTCACAGCATCCAAAGCACACAGCCTGCTTAGCTCCTTTGGCCACATTGCTGCCTGTTGCAAAGTCTGCAGTCTTTGCCTGTTGCAAGTTCTCAGGTCTGGTTCTCAGACTTGAGAAGCCTGGTCCAACCCCTCCACTGAGCTCCCAGTGCCCTGCACTGGTGTCACTGTATGGTTAACAGAATGGATAATGCCAAATAGTATGGAAGTTGAGATATTTTACAGATGATATAGTTAGAATGATTATGGTGATGGAAAGAGACAATCAGAATAAGGGAAAATGCTTGTCATCCGGATCCTATGTGTTGGTGCTTGCAGCAGTTCAGTAGCACGTTGCATGCCTCTTGCTTGCCAATGTTCAGTGAGGACCAACATGTGATTTAATTATTAGTCACAAATTGTCTTGCACTTGTCAAGTCTGCTGTTGGGTAGCACAGATAAAATCTCTATTGTCTGTACTTAAAAGACAATGCCTGCTCCTTATGGGTGCAAAACTTCCTTTCACCTCCGTGTGCTGTTTCCTTGCCTTTCCCATCAGGTAGTTCCCTAATGGATGCTTTCTGCATCTTTCTCTGGAGGGTTGGACCACTTCAGCACAGGGGATATTTCCTTTATCCACACAGTAAAATTGCTATGGAGACAGTGGGTCTGTTGTGCGTGCTGAGGAGCACTGGGAATTGTTGGCACTTTCATGTTCTGTGTTTCATTCTGTGTTAGCTAAATGTGATAATAATTTCCTTCCCATCCTAGGGAGAATTTTTAAGAAAAACCTGTACAAATCCATCCTTCATTCTGTTTAAACATAAAATTCTGCCTCTATTGCTTTGTCTAAATATACACAAAGCCTCTTTCCACTGCATCTGCCCTGCCTTTCTCATTGGTGTCACCAAGCTGTACATTAAATACATTCAAAATATTATTGAGTTCCTGTCTGACCTTCTGGAACAGCATCATTTGGAAGGATATTCTGTCAAAGGAGGCTCTTTCCAAATGAAATTGTAGCAAAAGCTACATCTTGAGTATAAAATACAAGATAAATGCATAAGTACTTCACCTCTATAGCTTGCTCTGTACATTCAGGAAACAAAGATAAAATTACAGCAGAAGGTGGCTGTGCCCTGTTCTCTCTGAAGGAGGACTTTTGTGCACAAATTAGGTTTGTGTCTTACAGTTAGAAGGATGTTGTCCTCCCAGCATTTGTATTAAATTTATGCTCCCCTCCTCCTTTCACTTGTAGTCTGAAATACAAAGCTGCTGTGTTCAACACAGCAGCAAAAGGAAAATCTCAAGGTCCTGATTGAGAGGCACCCAACCAATGCTCTGCAGTCCGAGCGTGTTGCTACCCTGCCTGCCCACTCCCCTGCTCTGAATGAGCCCACTTTTCTTGCCCCATTCTACTGAAATGATAATGAAAAATATCATTTCATATTTTGCTCTGTTATCACTGAATCATTCGCAACAGGGTGAAAAGTATTTTCACAGTAGCACTTCTGCAGAGCTCTTTGTGCTTGATCCCAAGTTTCTTCCTTCCAGCTTTAAACTCGTAAAACAAATCTCTGTTTGTTGACCATGGTTTTTCATGGCCTGTTTCAGTTTCCTTTCTGCTCTGACCTAACCTGCCTTTTTGGTTTTTGATTCATTTGTCCTATTTGCTTGCTTGTGCCATTGCCCACACTTTGTGGGCACGAAGAACACCCTGTAAAGCTTTACAGGCTAAAATTTTGCATCTTTCCATAGAGATGGGAAAATCTGTGCAGAAGGGTTTGAATATAGCCTTCCTACACCTTCAGCAATGCACACAGCATTCAGCAGCTAAGTCTCTCACTAGATTAATGAATGTAAATTCAATTTCTGGCATGAGCAGCCTGCCTGTCCCTCTTCACTGAACTGCAGCAGCCTTGTAATTGGAATGCTCTTAGGTTATCGAGGAGAATATTCCTCAGAGGAAATAATTTTGAAAGAAAATGTGCAGGGATAACATCCTATCTGGTATGCATAGGCAACATCTGAAAATTGGTCTGTGCTTTTTCATTTTAGATGTGACAAGGCAGAATGTGAAGATTGTTTTAAATGCAGCTGTCTTGCCTGTTGTCCTGGTGCTTTAGCAGTTCATTATGGGGGAGGGGAAGCTAATAAGGCAGTAGGAAATCTGGAGAGGAAGGGACGTTTGATTGCCTTTAGCTTTAGGCTGAAAGTCTGAATTCTTTTTCCTCCTTATTTCCCCTTCTGTTAATCCATGGAGCTAATCCTACGCATAGAGGGACCAAGTGAAAGGGAAGTCAGGAGTTTGGTGCTTTCAGTGTCAGCTATTCAAACTGCTGCAGCATTTGCTCTGCTTGCTTTCCTCACCCTGGAGGTTGCATGGCCACACATAACTCTGCACATAACTTTTCCTGTTACCTTTACTTATGGCAGTTCCTCTGGCAGACCTGTTCCTATGTCACCCTTGTTTACTTTGCTGCCTGCCCCTCAGCCAGAACTGCCCTGGGATGCCTATGTTTTTGGGCTCCACTGTCCCCTGAGGTTGCAGTGACCACAGCTTGTGTACCTGCAGGAGAAGCTGTGCCTGAAGACGAACAGATCAGTGCCAAAGACCAGAAGAACCTGGAGCCGTGTGACAACACACCGATCATTGACAACATCACACCCGTGGTCGCCAGCATCTCAACAGAGGAGAAGCAGAAATATGATGAGGAGATTGCCAGTCTCTACAGGCAGCTGGATGATAAGGTGGGAACATTGATTTTGACTCCATTCTCTGTGTGTAAATGGAAGCCAAAGCCGGGATGGGTGGGTTTTATTTTTGTTACTGATTTTGTGTCTTAGTTGTGTAGTTTGAGCTGCTCTTCCTCCTCCTGGCAGAAGGCTCAGCAAATGAACATCATTTTGGTCATGAGAGAAATAAAATTAATATCTATATGTACATTATATATATATAGGTATAATAAAGGGAAACTAGATCTTCATGTTTACTATATATTAGAATTCTGAAGAAAAAAGCAAAAACAAAACCATCCCTTGGGCCTTTTTTGTTCATCTTGTTCTAGCTGTGAGCACTCTCTGGAGTGCAGGTGGCTTTTTTTGATTTGCACAGCTTGAAGCACATTATTGGCACTTAAAGCTATCAGCAATACATTTACTGAGCACTTGCCATTAATGGCTTTGGCTTGTGCAAAGATAAAGGGTGGAAAAAAAGGCATCCTAATAAACATCGACCATGATGAATGAGAGCAGCCTAAAAGGCTACCTAGCAAAAGTTTTCAGGGCAGCTTTAATGTTGAATCAGAACTTATTTTAATTTTCAAGTGTAATTAGCGGAAAAATACAAATGAAGTAAAACAAAAAGCCCACTGTTTATTTTATTGAGCTTGTTTCTTTTATTTGAGCCTCAGTTCTGCCGTGCTGTGGCATGAGGTCTCAGCACAGTCTGCTTGGAAATGGCAAAGCAAGATTGTTGCTGGCTTCTTTCGAATAACAGTTAAGGTCTTTAAGAAATTACTGCTTTTCTGGGATGGAGAATACCTAACCTGCAGTACTCTTATAGGTTTTACATCTTGGTCATCAAATGTAGCAAGGCCTGAATTATTCTTGAAGGAAGCAGTAACAGGTCTGTGTTTTACCCCACTATATATGGGAAGCATAACTTGATGAATTACTGCAGCACCGTAGGAAATGAGAAGGTATCTGATCCCCAAAACAAAACCAAAATATCCCCTTTTATAATATTTTATTACAGTGTAGGCCATTCCTCTATTCTATCAGGAGCTGTTTTAGTATTAGCAAGTGGTTCAATATATTCTACTTGTTAGCCAGACCTGCAATCAGAAATCAATCCGTTAGCTGGGTTGTCAGTGGAACACAAAATATCAATTGGCTCCACGAGGATAAGAGTCAATTGTTTGCCTTGTTGAGTTCCTTCAGAAGGGTACCACTGAGATGGACTTGGTGGGCTGCTGTGCTTGGAGTGCCCGAGTTCAGCACCATCTGTCACAAATTCTCATCTGGATTTAAGGTGGGGTCTTAGCTGTGAGGTCACTGTCTCAACAAAGAAGTTGAGATGCTGGTAAAAGAGGATGCTTGGTTTGCATTACCTGAGAGTACTTTCTTCATTTTAAACCTGCTCACGTTGTGCTGTGGCTTTATTCTTACTAGAAATGGGGAAATAAGAGCAATCAAATGAGACCTGTGAAGAGAAACTAAAAGTCTCCAACCCTATTTCATTGCAGGATGACGAAATCAATCAGCAGAGCCAGTTGGCTGAGAAGCTAAAACAACAAATGTTGGATCAAGAGGAGGTAAGGAGGAAAACAGCAAAACCAACCAAAACCAACATGCCTTTTGCTTTCGTGACCCTTGTGTAGTGATTCTGTCACAGTTACTGGCTAAATGTGCTCATAGTAACTGGCGAAAATTCAGCAGGTAGGAGAAACTCACATTAAAGTTAGGTTAAACCTAGAATGCTCAGGAGTTGTTGGTTTTTTTTTAAGCCTTGCTAACTCCTTGTAAAGCCTACCATCCTAGTGGGAAGTGTCACTGGAGATACCAGGAAGAGAGGAGTGTGGCCAATATATTTCACTTCAGAAATATTTTTTCAGTATTTCTGTATCCTCTCAGGGCAGTAAGTAGTGAGCAGATTTCCTAGTTTGACAGTATACAAATTGCTGCTGATAATAAATTACTGATGTTCATTATTTTGGTGTGAGCAATTAGAGAGAGTACCAGGAGAAATCTGTGAGGCTGAAAAAATCTCTTATTGTTGCTGGCACAGATTTGCTCTGAAATCTTGGATTAATCATTTTAGACTTCTTTTTTTCATTCTATCTGTAAAGGAACGTTAATGCTGTTTTAGATGAGGAAAACAATCACCTAACTTAGATTCAAAGTCATTTCCTTATCTGTCATTTGCTTATGGAGATTTGAAGACACGGAGTGGTACTGACGCCAAATTACTGCGTTCTCCAAATGTGCTGTGATATTGGGCGAGAAATAATTTGATGCTGTTTATCAAACCAGGAGAAACTGGAGGAGGAGGATTCAGACCATGAATGTTAACCCTGGTGTGGGAGCTCACTTGTCACTTGTATTCCAAAATAATGATCCATTTTGGTGTGTTTCTCTGGAAGGATGCCCATCCCATGGATCTGGGCCATTCCAACTGTTTTTTCAGATGTTAAGACCACTCTTGTAAGTGAAAAAGGATTCTGTCCCAGTCTTAGTCCTTATCCAAGCTAGCAGAGAGGACCTCTAAGGTTATGTATCTTAACAGGGAGAGAACAACATGAAAATATTGGTTGCTTGTTGTTTATGACCGACGTGTTACCTTTGGGCTTTTATCATCACTGATGGATTTACCATTTTTATTTGACCCCGTAATGAAGCTCTGTTCACTTCCCACACCTTTCTTTTGATTACTCAGTGTTGCATCCTAGCCATGCCTGTGGCTGTTCACATGTAACACAGTTTGATGTGTTCTCAGCAACGTTATTTTCTGATGTGTGTTATTTAGGCCATCTCTCTTCTCCCATCTGTTTTACATTACTGCTCTCATTTAAACCTTATTTTTTCCCCTCATGGCATTTCTTGTGTATTGTTTTCTGGGTGATCTGCATTCTTTTCTGTTTCACGTATGTGGGAACACACTGTAAGCTGGCTTATTCCCCAGCCTGTTCTGTGTTCTGTCCTCAAATTGTACTTGTGAGTACACGCACACATTTTCAATGGCCCAGTCCGTGCCTTACCACTTTTCCCCCATTTTTGCACGTGCTCCTGTCTGCCTTTGCTGTCTTACTGAAATCTCTGCAGGTGGTGTTGTGCCACTTGTTTGGAAGGTTAAACTGGCTGTCTGATTAGCTTGTTTGCCTTGTAGCTTTGGAAGCTAGTAAGGCAGGAATTTTTGTTTTCCCCTTCAAGGGAATTGAATTAAATTTGTCAGTGTCCTGTCTTCCACGTGTAAGGTTCACCTGCACTGCAGGAGTGATGTACCCGTTCTCTTACATCTCATGGTTAGCTCCTTGAGATATGTGCTGAGAGCAGCTGCCTCGCTCTGCTTCTTCCTAATGAACCAGAGTACTTTTTTATGGTTGATCAAGCTAGCAGGTTAATTATAAATACAAGGGCTGCCCAGCTGGCATTGTGCTGATATTGGTGTCTGCTGGTACCTTTTTGCCACTGGCTCATGCACTGCTCTGAGCATTTAGCTTCCAGTGCCTCCACTTGGAGGCTGGGTCTGCAAACTGGTGGTTTCAAATAAAGTCAGGTTCTGTTCTGTTCTCACAAGGACGTGCTGATAACACATCTCTGAAGTGAGGAGCAGGGAGTCTGCGGCGTGAGAAATGAAGCTCAGAAATAGATCTGCAGCACTCAGGATGAGGGTGCTTCTCACCCCGGAGCAGCTGTCAGCTTTAGGCAGGATTCCTTTGTTAGAACTGATCACTGCAGTGTTATGAAGACCTTTTCTAAATCTTGGTCTATTTCGCCATGTTATATCAACAGGAATCTTCTGGGGAGATGTTTATGCTCAAGGTGATATATAACACTTCCCTTTGCTTCGAGTCACAGCAATATTCACATAGAAATTTTCTTAAGTAAATGTAAATAATAGTTCCATCTGTGTTTGGTAGAAAGATTATTTTAAGCTATTTTGTTGTTTAAATATTTACATGCCATCTGGCTTTGGCAATTCAGTGGGTTTTTTTCATAACTTGAGTGCACTTCTGAGGCTGCAGCATTACCACGAGATAAATTTCCCTTACATCTGAATCCTCACTTCACCGCTTTGGGCCCGTGCCAGAGCCTGAAGCCAGCTTGTTGGTTTCCTATTTTCCATTAGTGCTCTGAGCCAAAAAAAATAGAAGTGTCTTCTCTGACATTCTCCTTTCAGGTGGTCAGTTTGAGAGCAGTGTTGCTGTCTGCAGGGCTGGGCAGTGATGAACCATGGGCAGGGGGGCAGGCTGCACCGAGCAGGAGTTGGCTGCACTCATCCTGCTCCTGCCCATAGCCAAGCCTGGTTTGAAAAGGACCTCCAAGATAATCTACTTTAAACCCCCCTGTGTTGGGCAGGGTCACCAACCACTGGAGCAGGCTGTCCAGAGCCACATCCAGCCTTGCCTTGAATGCCTCCAAGGATGGAGCATCCACAACCTCTCTGGGCAACCTGTTCCAGTGTGTCAACACCCTCTGAGTGAAAAACTTCCTCTTAACATCCAGCTTAAGTCTCCCCTCTTAGATTAAAACCATTCCCCCTTGTTCTAACACTATCAGCCCAGGTATATTTACATTTAATACAAGTTGGAAGCATCCACTAATGTTTCTGAAGTCTGCATTTTCTTTAATTAATACTTTGCCTCAGGAAGTATGAACAACTAATCTGTCACCAGCATCATGCTTCAAATGTTTTCTAAAAATAACCATCGTAAATTCATCAAAATATTCCCCTACTGCCTCAGAGAGCCCTTTCAAAGTTGTGATTCTGTGGTTGTGTTTTACTTTGTGTGTTTTGTTTATTTTTTGTCCTTGCTGCAGAGGGCTGAAAACTTATTTTGGAGCCATCATACAGCTTATGATAAGCTTCTCTGCCACAGTCTTGTGCTGTAATAGGATTTGATGAAGATTTTTTTCTTTTCATTGAAGTTTGGAGCCTTTTATTCTTCAGTTTTGTGGAAACTGGTGATGTTTCTGGTAGAGGAGCAGGATTTCTTCTCTTGCATTGTCTTCTGTACACACAATGCCTGCTCACGTTTTGTCTTTCTCTGTCTGTTTTTGCCCCTTTCAGTGTTATCTTTTAAATGACTTTGTGAGCGATTTACGCTCCTGTCCCATCTGCTTTGCAGCTTTTGGCCTCCACTAGAAGAGATTATGAGAAGATTCAGGAGGAACTCACCCGTCTTCAGATTGAGAACGAAGCAGCAAAGGATGAAGTGAAAGAGGTCCTTCAAGCCCTGGAAGAACTAGCTGTCAATTATGACCAGAAATCCCAAGAAGTGGAGGACAAAACAAGAGCCAACGAGCAGCTGGCTGATGAACTGGCGCAGAAGAGTGTAAGAGCAGTTGGTTTATAGTGCTGCTTCCCTCCTCCCTCCTGACTCCTCATCTCTCCTAAAGATTTCCATAGAATTTCTCAGATAATTGCTGGCCTGTGCCATTTTTGGGCCAGAAGCTGCTGTATGAAAGCTGATGGCAGACTGTGGCTCTGTTGCAACCCCTGTGTTTTGCACACCCTTTCAGCTCCTGAGCTGAACGTGAGAATTGGTTATTTTCTGTTTTGCACCAAGAAAGATGTGAAAAGCTCCTGTATTCAAATTGAATCACTTTCTGTTTCCCTGAGCTGTGTGCTGTGGAACAGAGATCTTGAACAGAGTAAGGGAGTCTCAGGAAAAAAAATGAGCTTTCTTCAGATAATATATTGATTGTAAGGCAAAAAATATGATCCGAGAAAAATCAAAATCAGCTTAACTAGTTTGGTCCATCCCTAGCACGTACTGAGGGAGATGTTGTTAAGATGTCTGATTTCATGCCTATCTAGCATTATAAGACTTTGTTATCCACTTTAATAAAACAGATTACTATGAAATCCATTTGAAAAAATTGAATTTTATATCCTTCTGTACCTGTTCCTCCGTGATTAACCTTCTTTGACATGTATTATGCAAATAAGATTCTTACAGGATTTACTATGTTTAATAGATCTAAAGTAGCCTTGTTAGCAAGTGAGTTGTGAAAGTGGATTATGGCAAGGTGGAATTGTGTGCTGCTGGAGTAAGCATCAGTGCATGGAACCAGCAGACACGTCCCAGGAAAATATAAGACAGTACTGTGTAACCTACATATCAGAGAAGAATTGGTACCCTAACGTGGCACTATTGAAATGCACTGAAGCAGGGAGAAATTAACAGAAGCACAGTTAACTCCCAGCTTCATCTTTGCTGCTTTCTTCAAGCAAAGAGATTTTGGGATGGTGAATTGTTTAGTGGATTTATTATGTACAGAGAAGTTCGGTTTTATTTTGTTCCGTGATGTTTCTGTATGGATAGAGAGAATCTGAGGAAAGAAAGCTAACTTTTGCTTTTTGATCTTTCCAGACGGTTCTGTCGTCAACCCAGAGGGAGCTGGGCCAGTTACAGGAGCTCAGTAACCACCAGAAGAAGAGAGCTACAGAAATCTTAAACTTGCTGCTTAAGGACCTGGGAGAGATCGGGGGAATCATTGGCACTAACGATGTTAAAACAGTAAGTTGTCTGTCTTTATTGCTTCCCCCCAGCACATACCTCCTGCCATAAGAAAACAAGGAGCACAGAGTGTGTGTGACACAGCAGCCCCTTCTCCCAGGGCACTGCTGTTTAAGTCTCAGTTAGAGCACAGTGTGAAATGCTGAAGGGATCTTTGTCTGGGTCAGAGATGCATGTAATTGCCACACTGATTCTCAGCTCAGCGTTTGGGACCAAACTAATGCAGCCCATCTGTGTGCTGATGCATCTATTAAACTCTGCTGTCTGAGGCCTGGGCTGGGTTCTCTGCCCAAACAGTGCATGTGTAGACCTACACTATAGTTAGCTGGCAGGAGCGAGTATTCCCTGATTCTAAATAATCATTACTGGAGAGATTTGCTTCTGTGTTGCTTCCTTTTTGTTTGAAATTTATCCTAAGACTGCCACATAGGTGAACAATAACAGCTCTTAAATCCAAACTTCTGTAGTGACAGTTGTGCAGGACACCCGAGTGAAGGATGTGATCTGCATGGAAATTGTTTGTTGTTTCTTACCTTTGAACAGTGGCTGCCTTCATCAGAGAGCCCACGCTTCTGTGTGTGTTTCTGAACACAAGATGCTTTAAAAGCATTGATTTCAGCATTAGTAGATCTGTGCTATATACGCATAAATATTACGTGACAATAGGACAAGATTAACTTTTGTCTATTGGCAAATATCCATCCTAGGGGATTCTTTTCCTCTGAAGTTGGAAGGTAAGAAGGAGGGGTGAAGGTTGTTGAAGTGGTAGCATCCTTGCAATCTGGGTGTAGCTGGAGATGGTGCAAATTTTGGCCAGCTTGCTTTGAAATTTGTCTTCTGTCAGACTCTTGGCTTTATGGATCTGATGGAGAAGGTACATGCTTGCATTGTTATGCTTATAGATGAACACAATTCTAAACCTCAGAGGTTGTGTGGTCATTGCTAAATGGCACATCTCTGATGGAAATTTTAATGGCCTGGATCATCTTTCTGGTGATACTAATATCATCTAACCATTGAAAAACCACGTTGGAAGAAAACAATAAGTAAAACTGGTTTAAAAAAAAAATCTGTTCTCAAGATGCACGTATCTTACTTGCAGTGCGCTCCATTTTTTTTTTTTTTGTGCATTCAGTCCTCAGTTTTTGAGTGATGGCATTTCTGAACTCTTACAGTTCAGAGGTAAAGTGAGCATATGCAGCTGGAGCGCTTCAGGCTGACTGAGCACTGTGGATATTCTGCTAAAGCCCCCAGAGGTCAGCAGATGATGAGGAATGCTCTTTCTGCAGAGGACGCAGTCCCTGCTGCCTCGTGTTTATGCAGATTCCTGGAGCACAGGACTGAACATTCCTAGATGTCACAGCAACCTCTGGTGGCCGTTTTAATAAGAACTCTAAGAGGAAATCTCTGCAAATGGAGGCTGTTTGATACGCGTTTTTATTGCAACTAAGATGTCAGCATTTTACATGGCAGCTGTCAGCGTAAGCAAGGCAAGATTGAAAAGGTTTTAGATGAGTAGTTTGAAATTCGTTGGCAATTAGCAGCTTCTCAAAGTATATTTAATTTCAGACCAGACTGAGGGTTTTGGAGGCAGTAACATTCTGTAGGCTATTCGAAGAAGACAGAGCGCATGTTGTCTTCCCTTTGCTGCTAGAGAAAAGGGCAAAAACAGATGAAATTACTGTCCATACATTCAAAAAGAATCTTTACAGCTCGTCAGTGTGTTGTGTGAATTAAGAAGCTGAAGGAAAAATCTTGAAAAGAAAGACATCTAAATCAGAGGCACAGTGTTAACCAAGGAAGGAAGTGATGTATAAATAGGATGGTATTAATGATGAGGGGGATGAATTTGCTTTTGCCAGGTAAGATTTTCAGGCCAACACCTGTCTTGTCTGCTATTGAAGGAGCACAGCCATTCAAGAGCAGGCTTCTTTAAGAAGTACTTTGATAATGCTCTCCAGCTTTCCGCTCCATTAAAGAAGGAACATCATCTAGTGACATGTCTCATCTAGTGACATGAGAAAGTTTATGCTCTTGCCATTATGGTGGACTTGATTGCTTTAGGTGATGCAGCACATTGTGATAAGTCTTCATTTCTTACTCGAGGCTTATCAATAAGAATTCAGGTGGAGTGGTAGAGCATGTTTAAAGGTGATGTGAAGGTCTGTGGGTGTTCCCTGAGTGTGACTGTGCTCTCACAGAGGTTATCTAGCTCCACACAGCTGTTTCTCCACAGGAAAGCTGCTTTACATTGATTTCCGTAAGAACCACGCCTTTTAGATTGCAATCTTCTGTGTGTTTAGTTAGCAGATGTGAACGGGGTGATTGAAGAGGAGTTCACCATGGCACGGCTTTACATCAGCAAGATGAAGTCTGAGGTGAAATCTCTGGTGAACCGCAGCAAGCAGCTGGAGAGTGCCCAGATAGACTCCAACAGGAAGATGAATGCCAGTGAGAGGGAGCTTGCAGCCTGCCAGCTCCTCATTTCACAGGTGTGTTTGCTTCTTCCTTATTCCTTTGAAGCCAGGTTTGATGATTTTCTCAGCCTCCTTCCTCGTGAGATGTGTGGAGTGAGAAACAGAATCCAGGGAGAAGTGTTTCTCTCGTCTGCTCTGCTGTTTGTTTCTCCTGTTTTGCATTCCTCCCCCTCAGCGTTTTTCAGCACTTTCTGTGATAAGATTCTGTCCTCCTGTTGTAGATCTCAAATGTTTTCGATGGCACAATAGTGAAAACGCTCTCAGAGAGATTTCCTCAACATGTATTTGCATCTTGTACCTCCACTTAAAAAGCAAACTGACAAAAGAATTGTATGGGTCTCTAACAATACATGTGGAGATCCCCAACATCTGGACTGTCAGTATGTTAACAGATAGCTCCAAATAGTTATCATGTAAGCTAGAAATCCAGATGGTAGGAGGCATGTTACAGGCAGTGAAGTGGAGGAGACAGATGAAGTTTACTCTTGCTAGCAGTTACTCACAGAAAACCTGGAGTGTGGATAGCCTCTTGCCCTACAGCAGAATTTCTTTATTCAGGTCTGCAGCTGTGAGCATGCTTCTAAGTATTCAAGGGAGGCTTGAGTCCTGAGGGTATCAGCTGTCCAAAAATGTTAAGTAAAATTATCCTTTTCATGCCGTCTTGAAGTGGACACGGCCACTAAAAGAAGTCATCCTGCCTGTCTGTAGGAGCTTGTATTAGTAAAGCAGATGAAGTTTTGCCTCGAAAGCAGCTATATGCATGCTCCTGCTGGCACAAAGAGGATCAGCAACAGAGCTGGGAATGAGGGTATCAGCAGTGGGCTGTGGTTGTTGGCTTATGCTGCCCCGGTGAAGAAGTGAGTTAAGTGGAAGCCAGCTTGTCTGTCTACATGTGGGGTTGGTGTTTTTCTTCTTAGACCTCCTTCTTAGTTTAGTATTTGATTGACTTGTCCACAGCTGTGAAAAGATGCAAGGAAAGAAGTGAGTCTATAAGACCATATCCTTTTTTTCCACCCCCATTCCTTATATCTGTGTTATATTTTAACACAGTAATGAAACCAAGCAGAGATACTCTCAAGCAGGTCATCCCCTTGCCTTGCCATTTTGGAAACCTTGCCACTAAGCAGGTGTTGAGGCCCATCTGATTTTAAGCCTAGGAAAAAGCTAGGTGTTATGCTTATCTATGAAGCTAAAATTTGTTGTTGGCTTAATTGAAATCATAACAACCCATTTATTAGTCTAGGCCTAATTATTGCAGGGGGAAAAGAAATAATTTAATGCAGAAAGACATTCAGTGACAATAATGATGCTGTTAAAATCGTCACATGCATTTCTTTAGCTTCTATCCTTTTTCCTTATGTTATATCCAACCTTCTTCTGCTCCTCTGAATCCTAAGTTTGGTGGTTTCATGCTGACATTGCTATGTGGATGTGACAGAAAGCATTGTCAGTACCAGGAGCACTTTGCTGAGAGAAATGTTTATGATGCTGATCCTTTTTCCTTCCTTCTAGAATTCAACTGGAGTAATTTTGTATGTTTGCTAGCACTCTTTTACACCTTGCTGCTCCTTGACTGATCTGCAGCTTCATATTACAACATTATTACATTACATTATTACATTATTATGTATGGGGCCTTTTACATTGTTATGTGTCTCAATATGCTTCTCAGTTATGATAGTCACATAACCACAATGGTACTGTGTAAAAAGAAAATACTTAGGGCTACAGAGTTTCTGGGTTAATGTGATCCTTGAGGTGGTGGGTGACTCGTGTGTGCACTACTGCATGTACTCACATCTTTCCTATTCCCTTTGTCTTTAAAGCATGAAGCAAAGATCAAGTCCCTGACAGACTACATGCAAAACATGGAGCAGAAGAGAAGGCAGCTGGAAGAGTCACAGGATTCTCTCAATGAAGAACTTGCCAAGTTGCGAGCTCAAGGTGCATTGTTGGTTCCTGTGGTCATCATTTCTTTTAACAAATGTATTTTAGAAGATGCAGTTTTGAACAATGTATTCTACGTGCGGCTCACCTGACATTGCTGCAGCATTTGATTTTTCAGTCCTACTCTGCTTTTTTCATACTTGTATCCCCATTGTCACAGAAATACAACTATACAGGTGGGATTTTTAGCTCATTTCCCTGGCCCTAATCTCTGCAGCACACAGTAACAGAGGACCTGATTTCATAGGTCAAGCTCTGATGTGACGTGTGGCCTTAGTAGTCCTACAGCACTTCTTATCTGCTTGTGATTCAGAACACTTAATGTGTTGCACCTGTACATTACACTTGAGATAAAAACAAGACTAACCCATTCACAGAGTCCAGAAAATCTTAATTTTTCAAAAGAATTGAAAGCTTTGCAAGAAGCTTCACCTTTTACTTCCATGGTATGAGGGGGAAAAGAATACATTAGCAAAACAGCAGCAATCAATCTTGGTGAATCTTGAAGATTCTTGTCTGTCCATCTCATTTCAGTTGTCTCTTTGGAAAGTGACCTGCCCCATTCCCAAGTTAGGTGCTTCCATTAGGATTGAGCAGAAATGTCTCTCCTAGCTATTCTGTAGGATCCAACTGACCTCGTTTTTATGAATTGTTTTGGTTTTTTTTTTCCATTTGAATTTAGTGTGGAATATTTGTATCAAAAGCAGTTTTTCTTGCTTTGCCAAGTTCCTGTTTTACATATAATTACAAAGTAGCCCTAGAATTATTCTGGATTTCTATAGAAGGGATATTCTCTGACTCTGGGAGCAGCAGATGGTGACTGGATTTTTGAACATCTGCATGATTTTTTATTCAACCTTCTCATCTTTCCACCCCACTCACAAGAAATGATCCGTCTCTGGAGGCCACCCAGCAGAAAGGGGAAAGGGAGGATCTGTACAGGCAGAGTCACAGGAGAGAGAGGGGAGGTTGGGAAGGTGCTGTGTAGGCCATTAGTAATGGCAGCAGGGTTTGCACAGTGGCCACACATAGAGTACTGCAAAACCATGGCTGTGTCTGCATCTCCAGAACAGTCTTACCCTCATTTTGCTTCCTGCCTTGCAAGCAGCAGTTCTTTTTTTTTAATGGCTTGACATAGAGGTTTTATGAGAGGTTGTTTAACTCTCAACTGTCTCCATCTTCAAACAGAAAAAATGCACGAAGTCAGTTTCAAAGATAAGGAGAAGGAGCACCTGACCCGGCTTCAGGACGCGGAGGAAATGAAGGTACTGTCGTGTGCTGCAGTTTTCAAGTTGATTTCTTGGTGAGATCGTTCATTAGCTGATAATTAGAGTGTAATCTTGTCTTCCTGTGCATGTTGTGTGCTTTTAAAAGAACTTTCAGCTTCTGTCAGAATCGCTGGCTTCTGAAGAGAACTTGATCTCTCAGAATTGAGTGACCTTCACAATTTGAAATTAGAGAACTTGCTAGTATTAAGGCTGGTGGCCAGATGAAGGAAAAGAGTAATTGCCTGAATATTTGACGTGGGTGTCTTCTGAGACCAGTTTGTCTGCTGAACCAACTTCAGAGAGTACAGAGGCTCAGTGCACTGTGTTTGCTTGATTGGAGATGCCTTGTTCCTCAAATCTTGCAGACAGAGAACTGAAAAATAAGACCCAGCATCCATGATTGGAAATGGCTTTGTTGTGTATGGCTGAAAAAGGATTCACCTCTGTGTAACTCTAATATTTGCCAGTGGAACTCTGCTGAAGCCAATTTGCTAAGCAGTGCGTCAGGTTACTGTGGTTAATATTTAGGAGCTAAAATTTAATGAAGTGACCAGATTGTTTGGCAAGACTATTACCTAGAAATAATAATGAAATATTAACCTGCTTTCTGATGCTTTCTTCTTTCTGTACAATGCAGAGAAGAAATATTAGGAATTGATGTGCTAGTAGTGTTTCTGATGAGATTACAAGTAGTGCAAGAAGAAGAATACAGTTTTACAAGGGTGATGGTAGAGGCTTGTCAGCTTGAGAATTTCTACCTCTGTTGCAAAAAGTTTATTTCTTACATTTGGTGATCCATAAAAAGCAACCTTAGGCGTGTTACTTGATTTCTGCTTCATGTATGGCTTTGTATTTTGTGCTCCACAGAAGGCACTGGAGCAGCAGATGGAGAGTCACAGGGAAGCCCATCAGAAGCAGCTGTCCAGACTGAGAGATGAAATTGAAGAGAAACAGAAAACAATTGATGAAATCAGAGAGTATGTTTACTTTCTGTCACTTTTTGTGTTCCTATAGTGCTCTGTGACACTTTTGGTTTTATTAGTTTTAATTGATGTCTCTATACTTCAGAACCTTAAGGAAAGTAGTATCCTTGCATGTAACAGCATAACCCCAGTTGTTTTGCACTGTGGATTAAAGGCCTGAGTTCTTAATTCTTTAAAACTAGAGAGAAGAAAAGGAAAGAATAATGTTGAAGGTAATGGAAGCTTAGAAAAGAACAGATTTAGAAAATAAAGATTTTGAGAGCCTCCTGTAGCTATGTCACAGACTCCAATGTATCTCATTTTCACATTCATGGTATATCTTTGTGACACAGGAATATAACTGTTAGATACACCCCTGCTTGGAAAGGCTTTAAGGTGTTTTTTCTTTGTTTTGTTTTGTTTTTTTTACTGTCGTGCTCTTATTTTTGAAGTGTTCATAAAATCTGAGCAATCCTGATGCAACGCTCCTTCTGTCCATATTTATAGTGTGGCTAAATAATAGTAGGGAAGTGAGAAAGCAGAACAGTAAAAATGCAACTATGGAGAATCCTTTAAAATAAGACAAACAAGATAGGAGAGTATATGGCTGACTGCTTAATATTCTGATATTTTAAAATAAAAGCTATTGGCTTTCAGATTCTTTAGTCTTAATTTCTTCCAGAATTTAACTTTTCCTTTTTTCTTTTTGCTTAGTTTTGTTTGTGGAGACTGAACTACATATTTATGGTCTTCAGGACTGAGCTGTTCAGACCTTTTGTTTTTTTTTTTCTTTTCATCCTAGTATGAATCAGAAGCTGCAACTGGAACAAGAGAAGCTGAGTGCTGATTATGATAAATTAAAAATTGAGGACCAGGAGAGGGAAATGAAACTGGAAAAGCTCATGTAAGTCAACAGTTTTCTCACCTGGCGTCCTTGAATCTGGTGTCTGTCAGTGTGTGCATAGGAAGCATCCTGGTGGGAAGCATTCATGTTGAAACATTCATGCTGAAAATAGCATTTCAGTAACAAAGCCAATGTGCAGTAGAAATGAATGGTTAATAATTACTCCTTTTTAAAAACTTTCATGTTTCAGGCTTCTTAGTAGATTTGATGCTTACTGAAAACGTGTTTTAGAGTTCCAGTTTTATGAAGTATCACAGTGAATCTTAAATCCCCCATTTTTTAACACACAGGAAAAGAGAATGTTTTTAAAACATTTTTGATTTAACATTTAATGTTGTGATCTTTTTAGACTGCTTAATGATAAGAGGGAACAAGCAAGAGAAGATCTTAAGGGGCTGGAGGAAACAGTGGTATGTCCTGCTCACAAGTTACTGAGTTTTTTTTCCCTATGCTTTTATCACTGATGTGTTACCAAAAGACTTGTATTGGTGCTCATAAAAATGACTGATTTATATCAGACAAACTAAGTCTGTGTATTTCCCAAATCATGAAGTTGAATTTCAAATTCTAGGTAAAATGCCTCTGTTGTAGTCTCCTGTGAGTAAGCTATCACTATTGAGGCTACTGGTACTGTGTTTTGTTGCCCTTCTTCCTTGAAAGCACCTGAAATGACTAGCATGCTGAATACAGAGTAGCTACACCCTGCATAACTGCCTCTCACTTGGCTCATGGAGCAGCTTGTAATCTGATATTGTGTGTGCAATGTTAGAAGTGCAGTCTAAGATGGACAACTTCAGTCCTGAAGCTGCTGCTGCCCAGTGTTGTTGGGAGCTACCTTTTCACCTGTCTGTAAAACATGCCAGCTTTCTCAAGGATCTCACAGGTTGGTCAAAAACATAGCTATTCCAGTAGCATCATGTTTATTTTTTGCTGGTGGTAGTGTGGTTGTAAACTCAAACACAGTGCCTTTTCCACTCTGCGTAATGCTTCAGCATTTAGTTTGTGGTGGCCTCTGGATCAACTGGGGCTCATTACATATAAAAACCAGAAGTCGAACTGCTTGGGTCCTTTCAGCTTTGGCTCCTGATGGCTCCCCAAGCTGTAAGTCTTGTGTTTTTTCTTTTTAAGCTCCTATAAGCAAGAGATTTGATCAACCTTTCTGACATGACCTGTGCTCATCAGACTCCTACATTGCTTGCATGTTGTGAAGACTCTGTTAACCCTGTACGCCAAATGGTCACGGCAGGTGGAAGTCAGTTAGGCAGTGTGATGCACTCTGTGCAGAAATCCAAGTGTTCTTTTTTAAATTTGAGCAAATATCTTTAATCTATCTTGATTTATAATTTTATTGACGTCATTAAGTTTTAATTGTGGCTGCAATGGAAAGAAAATAATCAAACAGCAAATTATGTGAAAGCTATTGCCATTGAAGGCTAAATAGGATCTCATCCCTTCACTGTTGTACAAGGGGGCATCAGGCTCAGTAGGCACTGGTTGACATTTGGGTGGTGATTTTGGGAAGGGATGGAGAACAGTTTCTGTGGGTCCACATTTACAGAGTAATTCCTAAAGGAACCATGTGTATGATGTATGCTTCCTAGCTGTTCTGTAGTCCGTAGAGGAAGCATTCTCTTTTCAGAGATGAAGATAAGAAATTTGAGTTTAAAAGCTTGTAGTCATGGCTGTGCTCACAGTGTGATTAATTTAAATTCTGTATGTGAGAAGATAAGTGTAAAGTGGAAAAGTTGAGGTTTCATTTACCATCTTTGGAGAGACAGTTTTCTTCAACACGATTTTGATGAAAATGGCATTGAGGTGAACTTGCTTTCCTAGAAAGTTTCCTTTCCTGCAAGTGATTTAGCATTTTTGCTCTTCTTGCGATGGGCTCAGAGTTGCCCCATCTCTTCTTATGTATTCGGTCTAGAGCAAGATCATTATTCTGCTGAGCCCAAGAAATTGATGTATAGGAAAAGCTGGGAAAACCTGGATTTTTGCCAGAGCTTAAAAGGCACTTTAAGATCTTGAGTACCTGTGATTAAGCACTCAGACCCAGTCAATGGAGTTGCTTACACAGTGAATCCAGACTCACGTAGCTAGACGTGTGTAACCATGGCCAGTTTGTGAAACTTGTGGCTTTGGTGTTGCAGACAGCATATGGCATTGCACTGGCAAGAGGAAAAGTGCATGCCCCATGATTCTGTGAGCAGCTTGTTTGTAGGCTGCTTCGACAGCCAACACGTGTACCAGGCAGGAACATCTCTGTAAGTAAATCACATTGAAGTCATATTAGCTACGGGAATTTGCAGAGGTATTCATGTCTTTGTATTTTTTTTAAACCCCAGAATATCTACTCTACTGATTTTTTTCTCATGTAAATTGATTCCAGGCAAGAGAACTTCAGACTCTTCATAACCTACGCAAACTGTTTGTTCAAGATCTCACCACTCGTGTTAAAAAAGTAAGAATACACCCTTGTCATCCAATAGTACCACTCTGCCAGTATACTGCAATAATACAAAACAAGATATATTCTTTTTCAGTATCAATGAGTAATAGCATTAAGACTGTCCTGAGACTCCTGTCTTTTTTTTTTTTTTTGAGGTTGAAAAGCCATATTTTATTAAAATGTTACCTAGAACTGGAGAAAAAGATATTCTTTTCCCCCTTAGCATCTGTGATTCTCCTGTTCAGAATCCATATGTTGTTCAGTCAGAATATTTTCTGTGTGAAGGGCGGTATGGCCCCTAAATATCAAATGTGAAAAGTGAAATAACTCTTAAATTTGGGGCTCTGGAAGGCAAACTTACATTCAAAAATGTCTGAGCTTCCTCTTGAATTTCTGCATGGTTTTGCTGAACCCTGGAACTCTCTTTGCAGAGTGTTGAACTTGACAGTGATGATGGAGGCGGAAGTGCAGCGCAGAAGCAGAAAATTTCCTTTCTTGAGAACAACCTGGAACAGCTTACTAAAGTTCACAAACAGGTAGGGGCTTCGCTTCCTTCCAGTGCCTGTTTTTCTGTTAAATCAAAAGCCATGGTGCCTTTTTCACTGATTAATAGTAATTGCTTCTAAAAATTCACCCATGGGAAGAAACTGCACGTGTTACACTGTTCTCTAGTGTTACAAATCAAGTTTGTTTGTTTTTTTTTCCCCAAATTTTATTTTGATATGCTTAAGAGAATAATTTTTGAAGGCAATGTGTAGGTACTGTTGAAGGAAATGGGTACCTGTAGTTCTCAACTGAAATTGTTGGCATTAGGACTACGCCTACTTACTGGAATGTTGTTGTGGTCTAGCCCTGGCAGGCAGCTCAGAACCTCCCAGCCGCTCGCTCACTCAGTGGAATGGAGGAGAGAAGCAGAAAGGTAAAAGTGTGAGAACTTGTGGGTTGAGATAAGGACAGTTTTTGTAGGTAAAGCAAAAGTTGCTTGCGCAAGCAAATCTAAGCAAGGAGTGCTCTTGCCATCAGCAGGTGGATGTTCAGCCACTTCCAGGGCAACAGGGCTTATTACATGTAAGAGTTCCTTGGGAAGGCATAGGCCATCACACTGAACATCTATGCCCCCTTCCTCCTTCTTCACCCCAGATTTAATTGCTGGAAATAGAGGTTTTCTGTGCAGCTTAAGGGCTGGTACCTCCCCAGGATGCTGAGGCTGGCCATTTCTGGGCATGTTGATTTCCGTCTCCTCCCTGTTTTTTAGGAGTTTGTTTCCTTTGGATGTCTGCTGTTCAGATCAATGAAAGCCCTTCACTGTGGGTGCCAACCCAATAAGTGGGAGGTGTAGGGGGTGTGCTGTAGGCAAGCATTGGGGTATAGATCAAGGAAAGAACCCTCTGCTTACTTGGAAGTCTAAATATTAACAGTGTATGTATATATCTGGGTATATCTATCTCATGAGGTAAAACTGGATCATTTCTGCCAGTAAGTAAATTTCCACCCTTGCACATGTCAGATGTCAGTAAAATTCAACTGTGTCCCACATCTTGGATGCAGAGTACAATGCAGTAGAAGAGGCATCTGGTTTCATTGATGAATACTAACATAACATTCTCCATTGCAGTTTTCTGAAACTGTTAGAGAGACACAGCCATCTCCAAGATTTGCTTTATTTATTCCTGTAGAAATGCCAAAAATGCAAGCAGTGCTGGACTGTGACAAAGAGTCCATTAAGGGTTCAGTCCATTAAGATTCCTCCTTAACAGATGGTTTAAAGAGCCTAGTTTCTAAATGTGGAAATCAGGACATGTTAGTAATGTTTTTTTGTTTCCCTGTATTGCCTTTTTTGCATTCCATTTATATGTCTGCTGATTTTTATAGCTCTCATTAATGTATATTTACCCATAAACAAGTAAGGAGCTCGTGTCTCAGAAGAAACTTAAAAAATGATGCTGGGCTTGACCTGAATAGGAGATCATCCTGTGCTTGTTCCAAATTAGAACTTTTTGGTAGAACATGTGCTCGACGCTTTCAGCAAAAGCACATTGTGACAATTTATTTTTATTTTTTGCAGCTTTGCTTGTGTTTTTCTTTTGGCACTCAGCCTGGACTAGCAGGTGTAAAACGTTTTGATTGTGAAACAACGTGTGAATGTTGCCGCATGCTGTTGCTTTTACTGTATTATTTATATGGCAGTGAAACCATTTTCTTCCCTTTACTTCAGAAAGGACAGTACCATTTGTCTGGGAAGGTTATCTGTTGGCTTTCAGTAATGGTGTAATTCCTCTGTAGTAATTTTTCTTTCTTTTTTTTTTTTTAACCAATAATCTGTTTGCATCAGTTTTTTTTATCTAAACATCAGTCTGCCTCCTTGACTATGGTTGAACTAGATATTATTCTGATAAGCAACAGAGCTTGTTCAGGTTTATATTTAATCAGGGAAGTCTGTGAATTTAAGTTCCTTAACATCATCACCATATTTATATGGTTTAGAGTGAATTCTTTGCAATGGTTGAGGAACAGAAAGTTCCCATTTTCCCCTAATGCTTGAATAGGGAACAACTAGGTTGTCATGCTAAGACCATTGGTGGTGGTGAGTTTTTGGTGATGCTAAACATTGTCTGTAAGCTCTGTTTAAGCACTGTGGTTTTTAAGTAATGTGATGATCAAGTATCAGTGAAATGCCACGCGTGACTGCATCCTGAGAAATGCAGAGTTTCTGGCAGAGTTGCTCTGAGGGTTTGGAAAATGGGTTGTTGCAGTAGTGCCTTGCAGTGGCAGGGTTCATACAGAGCCTTCTCCCTTTCAGGGTCATCTGTGAAATCATGTTCTTTGATCTTCCTGTTGAATTTGGACCAGTAACCAGCACAATTAACAGGAAGATAAAATCATTCTTTGGCATAAGCTTTTTGCAGGTGCTTCTGGGGGAGACCTGTTTCTTTCCTTCATGGTGTACAAGTTGTGGAGAGGAATAGTGGTGATTTGTCTCTCCTTGTAAGATGACCTTTGCTATAATTTCTCATAGGGTATTTTTGAAATCTCTCTTCTTGCAGTTGGTACGTGATAATGCAGATCTTCGTTGTGAGCTTCCTAAGCTGGAAAAACGACTTAGAGCTACGGCAGAGAGAGTTAAGGCCCTGGAGAGTGCACTGAAGGAGGCCAAGGAGAATGCCATGAGGGACCGCAAACGGTACCAGCAGGAGGTGGATCGCATCAAGGAGGCTGTGAGAGCCAAAAACATGGCACGGAGAGCACACTCTGCTCAAATCGGTAAGGACGTACTGCTGAGGGCTGAGAAATTGCTCACATCCTTCGTGGTTGGTTTGTTTGCTCATTTTTTTTTTTTAAAGAGAGCTTTGAAAGCAGGAGTCTGGGGCAGACCTCTGGGTCTGCTTCTCTTCTGTTGTACAAGAAGCTTCAAAGACTTCGCTTTTTAATAGACTATGCCCCACCTGAAGTTTAAGTGCCTTTGCTATTTAGCTCGGTAAATAAATGGCATAATGGGTCTTGTGTGCCATTCTAATGACCTGAAAATGTGTCTCTTTAAATCAGTCTCTCACTTTGTTCCTGCTCCCCTCCCTCTCACCCCACCCCACGTGCTCTTGTTCTGCCTTTCAACCCCTTCCTCTCTTTTTCCCATTACTACTCCTTTAATTTGTATAGAGTCAAATATTCCTATGTATCTGTGGTACAGTCTGAATCCATGCATGTAATCAAGTAGTGTTTAACATAGGACTTTTCAAGTGGCAATTTTTTGAAATGATTCCTTGGTTGAAATGATTTCTATCTTGATTAGATAGAAGGACAACATAGTACATGGTGATGGCAACATTGGTGCTTTAACACCTGAGGAAAAAATTAGTGTGCAACATTTCCTGCCTTACTCTGCCTCTCCTAAAAAGCCATTAACAGTTTTGTCTCTGCTTCTTCTGGAGTTACATACCTAGCCATGGTAGGAAATAGGGCATAGAGAATGCATCAGCAACCAAGTCGAGACCATGAGTCTTGACTTCTCTCTGCTGTACAGACAGCCCACAACCTTTGTAGAGATGATGGGCATGGGTGAGATGGTCAGAGGGCTCTGTCACAAACAGAAAAGCAATGTGTTTCTTGTTGGCCAAGATAAGGGAGCACTGTGTTCCTGATCACAGACTAAGCTGACAAGCAGTTTCTCTCCTGCACGTGATGGGCTTTGTATTAAAGGAGAAGATGAGATAAAATCCTGTTGGAAAAGCTAATCATGTTGTTTGGTTTCCTGCTTTCTCCACAGCCAAGCCTATCCGCCCTGGTCATTACCCAGCATCTTCTCCAACAGCTGTCCATGCCATCCGAGGGGGAGGGATGTCAAACTCCAGCTACTATCACAGCACCAAATAGATGAGAAGTAAGACCAAAGAAACCTACCCAGCCGTTCTTTCACTGATCAACACTCCTGTTTTGCTTTTAGCAGACCCTCAGTATTTTTTTTCCTAGTTTCTGTGGGAGTCTTTTGCCTATGTTTTAACTGAGAAAGTTAGTAATTTAAGTGAGGGTTGCCTTGTTTAGATTACTTTTCAAGCTGCTGCTCAGTTTTTTATTTTAATGACTTACCACTTGAAACTTTTTTTCCTAAACTGAAATGCTACTGCAAGTCTGAACTGAAATTAGCACATGGAAGTGTGAAACTCGTGTATTAAAAACAGAGTTCCAGAGGCTGTTCCATTTTCTACTTCCTCTAACACAAATATGTTTCCTTGTGATATCCTGTAAGGATAAGGACCTCTAGTTAATGAGCCTGTACTAGGAACTAGCTCTGTGTGATTGAAAAGTTACCAGGCACTTCTGTGCCCATGTGGGAGCTGCCTGTGGACAGACCACACCTGGGAACTAGGAAGGGTTTTTCCTGGGCATAGTTCAAAATGGAAAATGTTAGAAACAGAGAACTTCATGCTTTAGGATGAGATGTTACTTGAGAGATGGATCCACAAGGGTAAACATGCTTCTTTACAAGCATTTTACTTTTCCTTCTGTTCCTCATGCACAGCACCTGCTCTTGAACAGCTGTACCTGGAGTGCCCAGAGAGACCAGCAGCCTTAAACTGGCAGCAGCACCAAGCTCTCCGAATTTGAGTGTCAGCATCTGGCAAACTTTGCTTTTGCTGCTTTTGCTTTGTGCTCTTAAGTCAGCTCTCTTCAGCTGAAAATGTAAATATTTTCCTTCATTGTGAGTGCTTAAGGTTTCTGTGTCTACTCAGAAGCAAAAATCTTGCCTTGGAAAGAAGAGCAACGCAGTCCCGTGAGACTGCTTCATGCACCCATCTCTCTAATTATTTCCTCAAATGCTCATTATTTCTGGCGTAGTTTAGATGCTAATTTTGTAACAGGCATATTTGGAGTTGGCTGGTAGTGAGTGGTTGTGAAAAGCAGCTAGTGGACTGCTAGATTGCCTTTCCAAGCCTGGCTTCTTTCTCCTCCAGAGGATTAATTCTGTTTTATGACTCTTTTTTGATAGTATCTGCTTTCCTTTAGGCATTTGGCATTCTTGGGTGTGTTTTTCTTTTTCTTTTTTTTTTTTTTTTGAGAATGCTTCATGTCATGCTTGCATGCAAACCGTCCATCACATCATTCAGCCTTTTATTGTGTTGCAGGGGGATTGTTTCTGTTCATTGTGTCTTCCGTGAGCCCTGTAGCTGCAAGCAGCATATTTTTGCTGTGGATGAAATAGGGCAAGTCTTTGCTCAGTGCTTTTGTGTGTTAGTTGATTCTGAACTGAAATTTGCTTTTCCACCTCATGGGAAATATAGCCTGTATCTACTTCATTGCATTCCCGTGAAAGAGCAAAGGGAAAAGAGTGTGATAAAGAAGCCTATAAATCATTTCTGAACATATATACTAACAGCTGCTCTGTGGGGAAAAAAGCTGCTACCTGCCTAAACTGGGCAGGCCTTTAATGGACCATCTGCTGTGAAATTAAAACTGTCAGACTTGAGCAGGCCACACACCAGCTACAGGCACACGTTAAGCAAACAACTGTAGCTCAACAGAAGTTATTAGTAAAATAAATACGCTTAACATGAGCTGAGTGTGTAACAAAATAGGACTCTGGAAGTCAATCAAGAGGTGTTTGTGGCTTTGGACAGCCTGGTCTAGTGGTTGGCGACCCTGCCCATGGCAGGGGGGGTTGAAACTAGGTGATCTTTGAGGCCCTTTTTCAACCCAGGCTGGTCTATGATTGTATTCTATGATTCTATGAATAAGGAGCAATCTCATATGTTTTAGATGCTGAGTTTTCTATTTGAGGGAATAAGCAGATTCAGGCCACGCCTGGAGCGTGTTGCTGAGTAGCACATTATTTTCATACTTGAAATACGCAGGCAGATGTGTGTTGGTACACATCAGTTCATTTTGAAGTTCTGTCTTTAAATTCATAACTTGGACCTGCTCAGAATCCTTCCTAACATGCACTCTGACTGAAGGCCACACTCCTTCACCTTACTGAGGGAGAGCTGACCTGTGGTGGTGCTGCACTTCTGCAGCTCATCATTTAATAACTGTCTTCAGATGGACCAGAGATCATCTTTACGTTCGCTTTAATTACACCACACACCTAACCTAGGGGACAGAGCTCTGGGACAGGTAGGGCTGAGGTGCAGGGCAAGGATGATGCTAATACTCGAGATGCTGTTCAGGTGCTGTATACAAACTTCAAGGTTGGCTATCACTGTATTTGTAACACTTTGCTCAAGGGTGGCAGTCTGAAGGACACTCTCCTAATGTTGATACACCTGTGAGAGAAGTGGCATAGCTGGGTGTGCTCAGGTGCTGCATGGGAACCCAGCACAGGCAGGCACACCAATAGCAGATGCAGGGAGCTAAAGATATGTTGACAAAGCATGTGCTTTCGTATTTCAAACCTTGAGTAAGCTGGTTGTCTGCCTATCCTGCCCTTCTCGTGTTTGTTCAAACTTGTCTGGTACCTCATTTGAAAAGAGAAGAAGTGAAATGAAGATATGCTAACTATTGCAGTAATGCTCCATCGTGGCTTACTGAAATTATTAAACCAACTTGTATGGGATCTGTATTTGTGGAACACACTGTGCAAATAAGCTCTTGACAATGTCACTTCGCTTATCCAGAAGTCTTCGGTATGTTCCCAGCACCTCCTTATCCTTGAGCAAGATGAATAACTACATTTAATCTAGTTTAGTTTAATCTAGGTAATAAAATGCATGAATTAATAACTTGAAGATGTTAAAGAGGATGATAACGAGGAGGGAGCTACAAATTCCCATTGCTAAATCAGGGTAAATGAAAAAACACAGATGAGTCGGTTCTTTCTAAGAACTTGATCTTCGATACCTAAAAATTTTGTTTTAAACACTCATACAAGAAAACGTATAATTAGGCAAAATATTGCTCTCTCTACAAGATTTTTGTACTAGCTACTTAAAAAGACTCATGTGTTGCTTTCCATATGGCTCATGTTTAAAAATTTCAGATGCAATCCAAAATCGGTACTTCCAATTATTTATAACAAACTGCAAATCAACTTTGTACTTAACAACTTACTCTGAACTTCTGAAAGGAACTGTCCTTAGATTAGTGAAAAAGCAGCCTGTAAAGGATCGATATTTTCATGTAAAATGGTATTGTCATTTTTTATAATACTTCGTCGGGATATTATATAAAGTATATATACATATGTCTATTTTATACACGTTATTTATATATGTGTGTTTCTATGTGTATAGACATCAGGAATGCACCTTTCTTCCAGGAGACAGTTGCAAAAGAATGGTTTGCCTGGATTTGTAGGTTTCTGTTCCTTTCATGGAATCATAGAGTTGGAAAAGACCTACGAGATCATCCAATCCAACCATCCAATAGTTCACTTTACAACATGTTTGCAAACTCAGTTGTGTTTGGTACTTGTTAGTTAAGATACACAAACATCTGTTCTTTGGCTCCTAGCAGTAGAGAGAAAAATCCCATGAAGGGAGCAGAAAGATAAAAGGGGGGAAAAAGGACCTTGCTGTTGTGCTTAAGGGTGTATTTAGACAAGATGTAACACCGTGTTCGAGGTGGCAAAGAATGAATTTCATCAGGACTGCTGTTTCGTTATGACTGGGCCAATTTGTGGGCTGGAATCTGCCTAAATTCCTCCCTGAGACTTAGTAACTGAGACTCCTATTCCAGGAATTCCTAAAATAGTGCTTTACACTGATGTTCTTGTGGCCACGTGGTTGCTGTGTATTGAGTTACATGACATGTTGCATACCTTGCTTTCTAATCCGATACATCCACTAATTATCGTTACCTTTCTTACTCTCTTTTGACAGGTCAGTCCCACTTAGCATGTTACAGACTATCATTAAGCCACTAGTTTCTTTTACCCCCCTCTTCAACCTGATCCACATTCTATTCATCCTGCGCTTCGTACAGCCATCTGCGACGCACTGGCCCTAGGTATTTTGAGCTTCGTAGGATCTCCACGTGTACAGAAGTGTTCAGCTCAACTCTTCTACAGACACTTGTACAATGTATTTAACATAACCATCTAAGTACCCACAGGAAGTCTGCCACCCAGAATGGCACTGACGGCGCTGACCCCTTGGCGCTGGTTGGGTTGGGGCTTCTCCACTCAGAGCAATGCTTTCGGAGGTCCTCTGTCGCATCAGTAAATCCCAACTTCTGGCATCCAAGAGTTAATTATTTGGTGACCAAGTGCCATCAAAGGCAGGTGATTGTGCTCTGTCATGACTGATTATTTCCTGTATAATATACATATTATTTTATATTTTTAAGGGATGAAAATGTGCTGCTACATGGTTTAATTTTACTGCTTACATTTTTGGAAGTAAATTTCCCCAAAGAACCATTTGTAAAATCCTGATAAAAATCTTTGGACTGTATAAAATAACCTTTCTTGCAGTACCTGGTAAAGATCAAATGGGATGCAGAGAAATCTGTTAGTATAAATCTAGGTTTTCAGAGTTTGGTAGTTACATGACTGTATGTGTGGTTTGGTCTGCCTGTAGTTCTCCCTACGGTGGTGGGTTTTCCTGGATTGTGTTGCTGAGTATTGTTCCCCACGATGTTTTGAAAGCTTTCAGAATGCTGCAGAAGTCTTGGGAAAGCCAGCTCTGCTTCCCACGTGCTTCTGGCAAGCCTTGATCTGCTCACACTGGAATTCACACGTGGGAGAGGGAATAGTCCCCGACCAGAACAGGCGCTCCTTTCCAAAACCAAAAAAAAATCCCCCAAAGCCCCAGGCCCTGCCTTGAAGTACACAGGGTCCCAAAGGAGGTGTGGGCTACAAGCTGTCCCTTGCAGACTGAACTGGGAAACACATCTGTTAAGAGGCAGAGAGCATGCTGCAATGGGAAAAAGAATGTATTTATTGCTTGTGTAACCATATGCAAGTCGTGCTTCTGTGCTCAGAGCCAAGTGTGAGACCACTTGCCTTTCCCAGTGCCAGGCAGAATGTTGGCAGCAAGTGGGCACTGGAATCCTCCTGCAGGTAGAAGTGCTGCTCCTGCTGTGCCACATATCCGTGTCACTGGCAGCGTGGCTCCTAGGGAGGGCATGACTGAGTCTCCTCCTGTGGGTGTTTGCTCTTAGGCTGAGACAAATAGATCTTTTTTCTTTAATTTCTGAATGTGTTCAGGTTGACATGAGACTAGTTAGGTGATGGACAGCTTTTTGAAACATTGTGAATTTACTTCAGTTGGTGTTTTTTTTTTCCTACTGAAATTACTTAGTTTCTTGCAAAGTAAGTTAGATTTTATTTAATTTTTTTTTGATATTGCACTATATCTGGGAGCTTTTTTTTTGCGACAATATTTAATGAAGTTGCAAATTTTGCATGTATTTAATTTATTTTGTATTATTCAGAGTTTTATATTTTTCTTTATGTGCATGTGCACCGCCAGGAAAATGAACTGTGAACATATGCAATCTTTAATAGAGTTACTAATTCAGAACCACTCTGTGCTATCTCCTCAGCTGCTCGGCACTGAACTTTCTGCTGTGAACTAATTATCCTCTCCTTTTTGTTGTAAAATGGTCATCTTAAGAAAAAGTACCAAATTGTTAATTGCTGCCCAGTTTTGTATTGTGGCATCACTGCTGTTCTGTATCCTGAATTCCAAATGTATCAGGGAGCTGCATTTCAAATGCTGTTTCCCAAGCTCCTTGTGCTGTTGTCATCAGGTGGGCTTTTCTTCAGCTTGAGTAATAAGTTAGCTTTGACATCTCTTAATGGTGCTAGTGCTGATCAGCCAGTCAGTTCATCTAGCTAAAGTAACACTGAGTTTCTCCAAGTTAACTTCTTGTCAAGGCTGTAAGAGGACTCTCTATAACCAAAGTGCTGGCAAGATGCATGAGGCTACACTCCTCAAGAAGAAACACAGAAGATGCTCCACTGGGAATTATTCAGTCTGTCTGCTGAACTTACTCTGCTCATCAATTCTTGTTTTGTAGCCTATTTCAATGAGGCAATTTTAAGTTTGTACTGTATTTTCAACTTTTGTACCATTAAGTTTGATGTATTTTACAGATAGAAATGAAAGGCACGCATCTGCTGTGCAGGGATCAGACCCTGCCTTCTACCATTTCCAGTCCTTGATGCTGTCTTATTTTGCTATTGGGATGTTGTGTTGTATTTATTCTAGGCTAATTTTCAAGTTGTGGTTTGTATGGCGCAAATGGAACTTCACATCTGAGACGTCTTGCATGGGACACACTCTGTTGGAAACACAGTTCACAAATGGAAGATGTACTTCGGACGGAACTCAAGTGCATGTTGTTCTTTTTCTAGGAATAAAAAACTATTTCACAGAATCACAGAATTGTAGGTGTTGGAAGGGGCCAGAGATTGAGTCCAACCCCCTGCCAAAGCAAGTTCCTAGGCCGAGTTGCACAGGTAGGTATCCAGGTGGGCCTTGAACGTCTCCAGAGAAGGAGACTCCACCACTTCTCCCAGCTGAGCTCCTCTTAATGATATGTTCAAATATCTTGAGTTTGTCCTTGAGTTCATGCTTCATTGGCTTGTTTTCTTCAAAGCGAGGGAAGTTAAACCTTGGAAGACCTTGGCTGACACATCTGAGTTTGTGTTTTATTTGATGACTGTGAGGTTATCCTGAAAATACTGAAAAATCCAAGTAGTAAAAAAAAAAAACAAAAAAAAACACCTTTACATCCATGGTTTCTGCCAAGAGAACCTAATTGAGTAGCTCTTCAACTGAATTTCACAATGCCCAGTGTTTTGGTAAATGAAGCTTGGAGTCGTAATAAAGAATGCAAGGAATAAATGGCCATTTAAGCCAATTGCTCATGAGGGCTCAAAAGGAAAAGGTCTGATCCAATTCTCAGGAGGAGGAAGACCTGCTAACATGAGGGTGCGTATCAACTGGAGAGCAAAGGAGTTCATGAGTCGGCAGGATGGCCATCACCTCCTCTTCCTCTGCCTTTCCTCTTTGCTGTGCCTGTATGAACTGAAGTGCACTGGACAACGTCTGCTGCACGGGATGGGACACCACTCCACGGCTTCGCTCACGATCTCGTGCATTGCAACACTTTGTGTGGGGGGAGAACCGCAGGGGTTGGGGCGCTCTGTAGAATTATACATGTCTAGTTTGTAAAGTGTGTCACGTGTACTGCAGATGTGTATTCTCTGGGCTCTATGTATCTTTACAGTAGTGTTCATTTTAGGAGAAAAATAAAGTGTGGGCACCTTTTGCTGGTAACAAGGGGAAATTTTTTTTTTTTTCTTTTGCCATTGCATCAAGCAATGCTGAAATGTATTAATCTCTTGATGGCAGATCTGAACCCTTCTCCCCCATCCCATGGAGATAAGTATTTTATCTTCGTTCTGAGATTCTATCGGAGATGGATGGGTGTGCTGGCAGACTGCATGATGTGGAAAATAAACATGACAGCGGAAAATAAAGCTGAACTAAACTTTCCAGTGTGTGTGTTGTGTGACACTGTGCACTGGTCGTGGGGTGTGCTGTTCAGCAGAGCTGCACTGGGGAGTATGGTTTGGGAAGTAACACAAGGTGTGGATGGTGTGCTGGGAAATGAACACAGGGTATTATCGTTGCTTTTTAAAATTGCGTTTTCTTCCCATCTGTATGGGAACTGTTGAATCACAGCCTGAACCACTGATGGATCACCTGAGGTGAGCACTGGGTCAGCCACAGGAGCACAGGTGAAGGCAATGTACCTGTGTGATGGGAAGGGGTGGAGTCTGGCTCCACCTCTCCCAGACCCCATTGAAGGGCTGACCACCACTGGGGAAGGATCTCTGGAGATTGTGCACTTGGAGTTTTTTATTGCAAGCCTAGGACATGGGTGAGCATTTCTCTTTATGCTGATTGTCTCTTTCCCATCGCGATAATCTTTCTAATTACGCCATCTATAAATAGATATCCATATCTTTTACACCGCTCTGCTATCACCGTGCAACGCTCTCACCCCAGCGCATCCCGGGCTCGGAACCAACCCCACCCCGGAGGCGGCTGAGCGGGGCCGCGCCCGCGGGGCGGGGCGGGGGCGGCGGCCGTGCCGGGAGCGCGCGGCCCCGACGTGGGAAGCGGAGCGGGTGCGCGCTTTCCGCGCTCGGAGCGGTCACATCGGCCGTCGCGTTGCTCCTCGCGGCTGCACCGCGGAGCTGTGCGCGCTGCTCGGCCGCCGCCGGACGCTTCTCCGCGCTGAGCTCAGCCGCAGGTGCGTCCGTCGTACCCCGCGTGCTCGGGCGGTCCCGACATCTGCTGATGCTGCTTTCCCCCTCTCCTCGCCGTGCGTCGCTCGCTTTAAGGCAGTTAGCGTTTCCCAGCGTCGTCCTGAGGAGCCCCGTTCTCTGGCTGGCACCCGCTGGGGTGAGCTGCTGTAGTGAGGGTGGGTGCCTCGTCCTGCAGCCCCGGGTGCTCTGGGTGGGAGATCCGCATCACGTTGTGCGGTGACGCGCCTCGGTGATGGAGAAGTTCAGCCTGAAATCCTCAAACCTATCGCGAGTTACAGAGGCTGAAAACTAACGCTCGAGGTAGGAGCAAAGCTTGCCGTGTATCTGTGTATTGGCTCTAAATCTTCCTCACACGGACGCTGCCCGCGTTGAAAAGGAAGTTTAACAGCAGAGCTTGCACTGCCCTCAGTGTTTTGCAGCCCATTAGTGTGGCAGTGGTCTCACACTGCTCCACAAAACGCACTGGTGCACCTTTAGGCTCTCATCTGCAAAGGCGTGCTGCCCTTAAAGAAGGAGGAAATCATTTGTGTCTGAAAAACAGCGCAGCGTTCCAGCTTTGCACTGGGAGTACGTTTTGGAGCTGGAAGGAACAGGGCTGGTTATAATCTCAGATCTGCCGAGCTGCCTCTGGCAGTGATGAATAACCAGCGCCTCGGGGAAGAGTAATATCCCCTGTGATGCACCTCGCCAATTGGGCAATGTCAGAAACCGAGCGATGGGAGGGAGATTATCTCCCTGACCCCTCCGGATCGTGCCCTGCAGTGCGGTGATTACCCTCCTCGCAGTCTAAACACGCATAAGTGCAGGTGGTAGAAGTTACAGTCATCTAATCCCCTTTTGGGAAAAATGCTGCCCCAGCTTTGTCTCGATGTGAATAAACCTGTTGCGGCAAATTGTGCTCATTCGGAGCTCGGCTTAATTTGCAGAAATGGAGCTGAAAGCTTCTGAGACAGATGGGGATGTGCACACGTGGTGGGTGTATCACTGAAGTCGCTCCCCTGGCAGCGTTCTGCACATCCCCTCGCTGCTTCAAATCTTGCTTGCTCATCTTGATTTTTGCCTTACGCTTCAATTTGAGTCCACTTACAAGACGTTTTGGTGTCTACGTAGAAGTGAGATGTTAAATGCGAGCTTAAGTGTCAGCATTCCTTTTCTCAGCTGGTAACAAGCTAAGAAAGTCTGTTTGGGCTGTGATTTCCTATGAGCAGGTTTCTTTTAGCCCCTTGCTTTTGGTGGGTGCTCCATCTCAGCGCTGTTCTCTCACTGGGGCCATCTTTTAGCCCAGAAGTCCACTGTCTCCATCTGTTGTGTCTGGCTCAAGTAACACAACACCTTCCCCAGACTCATCGTTTCAGTGCTTTCTGTAGTGGCTGGCTCCTGGTGGCTGGCGGGCTGCTTGGGGTTATCCTCTGATGGATGCTCTATCTGAGAGCAGAAGGATGGAGAATGTTATCAGATGTCTGATATCAGTTCTGCAGCAGTGCAGCTGCTCCAAGGTCTGATTGCTCGAAGGTGGGTCCTGTGTCCAGGGCTATAAAGTTAAGCCTACAAGTCAAACATTAAACACAATACAGATTACCTCAGTTCTTCCCAGACACCAGTGCACCAGAATTATAGTGTACGTGAGGAGTTCTATTTTAATCTGGGTACCTGGAGATGTGACCCCTTCCTACAGTTCTTTTCAGTTATGTGTCTGTTAAACTTGTGGAATGCAAGTGGAATTGCACCCCATGGATTGCCCATGGCACAGCTGCCCAGAGAGTGAGGGTCACTGTCCCTGGGGGTGCCCCAGAACCGCGGGGATGTGACACTGAGGGATGTGGGCAGTGGGCACGGTGGGGTGAGCTGAGGTTGGACTTGGAGATCCTTGAGGTCTTCTCCAACCGGAATGATCCTGTGCAGAGATGATGAGCAGATTCACAAGACTACAGCTAGGAAGAACTTACACAAATTGTCTCGTGGAAAAACTTAAAATAGGTGTTTAAAATGCCACCGAGCTAATCTGCGTGGACTTGAAAATGTCTCTTTGTCTGTGAAGTAGCAGCATGAGGTTAATAATTACAGTATAATTAGACAAGAAGAAAGATGTGTCAAGTGAGGTAGGATTTCTGCCTCATTAACTGTAGGAAATGAGAGGTTCAGTGTGCAGAACTGATACTTGCCTTTTCCAAAGAACTGTGTTGACAGCTGGAGGTTTTGTGCCCATATATTGCCTTCAGTGTGAGATTTGTCACACTCGTGCTCTTCCAGTTTTTTCCCCCATTCTGGTGAGTGTTGCGTTGCAGCCTGGGGTCAGTCAGCCACAGAGCAGAGGGAGGACAGAATGAAGAGAGATGACTGGATCCAACCTTCCCCTGATTTCTGTTAAATATCACAGCAGCCCTCCTGGGGCCTTCATGCTGTAGCAAATGCTTGAAGAGCAGTGAGTTTTGAAACAGAGGTCAGCTGTTGACATTAAATCTTCTGAGAAGTCATTACAGAAATAAAACGACTGCAGGTATGGAGAATCAATAAGTAACTAACTGGACCACTCTGAGTTGTTTTTAAGGGTTATTTGGTCTTGAGAAGATGTTCTGTGGCATCCAGACACCTGAAAATATCATTAGACACATGAATATGTTTGTGAACCTCCTTTGTATCCAACTGTCGTGATAGACTAAGTGCAATTACAGGTAGGTCCTGGGGTTTGGAAGGCTGAGTGAACTCACTGTGTGCAACTTTGACACTTAGAGAAGTGAGGTCATTTTAGGCAGCATGGAAGGAGAAGGAAGTGCTTCCTTTCTTCGCTCTGGGCAGCCCTGCATTGTTTGTTAGGACAACCCTGACTGAAGCATTCAGAAATGAGGAAACGCAGCTGATTCTCATGTTGACTGCAAGGCCTGGGGGTCTTAGGAGGGATGCCCTCTGGGTCTGTTTCAGCTGCTTACAAGGGAAACAGAAACATGGGCTATTAAAACCCACAGAGGTGGGCACTTAGTACTCCTGTTGTTGGCCATCAGTTGAGTGGTCCAAACCAGGTGGGGTTTGGGCATTGCAAAGACTTTGCTCCAAGTAAGAGTCCGGGATGCTGATGCCTTCCACTGGGAGTGTTTTCAGGAACATAGTGATGATAGACTTCTTACACTGGCACAGTAGTATTTCCTAATTTATTTGTTTATTTTTACGTTATCCATTGTGTTCATATCCTGCCTGAATATGTTTTGCGGTGGAATTCTGGGTGTACCCAAAGACCTCTGATCTTGTAAAGCAGCTAACCCTCTAGTTAGGGCTATGGTTGTTTTTTCTTTGAAATGTATTTCCTACGTTTTCCAGTGTATTTCCCTATTTTATTAGTTCACTTTGACCACAGTGAAGTAAAGATGTGGTAAATGGTTTTCAGAAGGGGACGTAATTGCAGGGGAAATGTTTGCTTGTACACTCAGATGCCAAAGCGAAGGGAACTGAGGTCTGCTTTGAGTTGCTGGAGTGTACCCTTAACTAGTTAAATCCATGTTTACAATCTTGCCTGTGGTTAACCATCCCTAGATAAGATCGTGGGCTGTCTTATGTGAGTGCTAACATGTAATGGAGTGATGATACGATTCACATTTAAATTACTTTTCCTTGTGCTTTATTTTTTCTATTGTCTTTGGCTTTGAGAGGAGCCGTCTGTGTTGTGAGGAATGTTATCAGTTTATTAAGTGACTGCTGCTTACAATAATCTATTGTAGCTGGGAGGGCAATGATTGGCACTCAGTAATCTTACACGGTGCTGTTTTCCTGCAGTGCTTCCGTGTAAGAGGCCTTCGTGGTTCAGGCTGATTCTGATAAAGTGCTAAATCATGTGCCTGGACATATGCAAGATGGGACTTGAAACTTGGCAGTATGTACGCTTCTAAGTCAACACAGCTTAAAAGCAGCCACAGCACATCTAATTGTTGTTCCTGTTTCTTAGGCATTACAGAAATGCAAAGTTGTACCTTAATCTGAGCCTTAGTCCCAGCTGTCAGCATACATCTTCAATTTTCACTCATGTTTATCAGCTAAAAGTGGTGCTTCAGTGTTTGGGCAATGTCACCTAGCTCATCGTGCTTTCGTGCTGAGTATGTTACTGGAAAAATTAGTGTTTGTATGCATGTATATGTGTGTTTATGTACATAAAGGATTGTTAAGAAGTGCATTGATAGTATTCAATTGGCCAGGAGGATGAGTAGGTTGCCTTCCCCCAGACCAGAGCTTGCTGCAGGATGGTTCTGCAGAATCAAGTTTTAAGAATGATCTTTAAGTTTCCAGTATTTTGTGGAGCACAGTTCTTATGTATATCCATTTGAAACTGGACGTTTAGATAAAGGATTTTGTTATGAGCCCATCAAGCATTCAATTATTCCCCTAAAACCATGGCAGGAACAGGAATTGCATAAACTTTGCCAGGTATCTTTCTTTTTCATCTGTTTATTTGGCCATAGATTGTTTGATCACTTCTTCATAGAACTGTGGAATAGTTGGGTTGGAGGAGACCTCACAGCCCCCAGCCCCACCCCTGCTGTGGACTGGCTGCCCCCTCACCCACTCAGGCTGCCCAGAGCCCCATCCATAGCCTTAGACACCTCCATGGAGAGAGCAACAGAGCACCCACTGCTCAGGGCAGTTCCAGGGTCTCACTGCCTCTGTGTAAAATAATTCCTCCTTATATATAATGTAGGTCTCATTTTTGTGGGTTTTTGTTTTGTTTTGTTTGTTTGTTTGTTTTAGTTTAAAGCCCTTACATCTCTCTTTTGCCTGCAGTAAAAGATGTATTTCCTATGGAGTGCTCCGTGGCCTCGTGTCTTCTGTTAGTGGTGTTGCTGATAAGAAATTTTAATGTCAACACTGTGGGGTGGAGTGGGACATAGCATCAGTGAGGGATGAGCTTTCTGCTTGAGAGGGAATATTTTGCACACAGTGATTGTGGAACCAGTTCCAGACCAACAGTTCCTACTCAGTCTAGAAATAAAGTATTGTGTGATGGCTGTAATAATACGATTGTTTGTTTTTGAAGAAGCTGACTGGAATCTGACACACTGGAAATCAGAGGCTAGTGCCTGCAGACAGTGTATGTGCATGTAGCAGCTGCTTTGCTAGGATGCTCTTGTGGCACTTGGATACAGCCTGACTTGAGCTTATTGGATAGTATGAGATCAAGCAATCCAAACTTCATTTTAAGTTACTTTAGAAATGGCCATTGGTGACCCTGGATTTCTAGAGTTGCCTTGGAATGCCAGTGTTCCCTTGCTGTCTTCTCTCTGTATCTTATTCATGTTGTGTTTTACTTCTCTCCTTAACTCACGTTGTGCTGAAGAGCCTCTATAGCAGCGTAACAGATGTGGAGCTGTGCTGGGAGGGCTGTGGATGGGAGATAACTGATTCCCAGTGCTGTGTTCCCACAGCCAACCTGGAAAGAGGTGTGGTTGCCACGAGCAGTAGCAACAAAGGCACGGAGCTGAGGCTGCCTTCTGTTGGTGGCAGCTCATCAAAGGGTCGGGAACATCCATAAAACGAGCAGTGAAATTACTTTGAAAGCTTTGGGTTTACTCATTTTACTACCGCAGGAAAATGCTGGTGATGTGTATGCAGATAAAACACGTTGGTGGCTATACTGAATGTGGTACGTATTCTTTGAAGGAGTAGAAAAGGGGAAGTCCCTCCAGTGCTCTTACAATACCTGTGCTCCCCTAAATCAGCTGTTTTCTGCTGGGAGAGTGCTATGACCATGCTTATCCAGGGTGCTTTAACTGAGTTGTTTCCATGTGAAGGATGCAGTCATTAATCAGCTTCTAAGTCTACCTGGATGAGGGTTTAACTGTTAATTGCTACCAACAATACCCATGAGTGCCTGAACTGACTCGGTGCAATGCTTTTTTCCAGCAACAGCAAGCACTGCACGTTTTCAACACTCTTCTATAACAGACACAGAGTGTAAAGCTTCATCCTGTGGCTAAATCCATGAAAACTCAGAAGTAGTCTTAAAAAATAGCCCCCACAACGATATGGGAATCATGAAGATGCTGCACGGGGCTGTAACGCCAGTGTCGGAGTGGTGATGTGCTGCATGCCTACTGAGTGTCCTCATACCTGGGAATTCACAGCAGCTGCTGAGGACTGTGCTCCACCTGTGGGAAGATGCCTGGAGGCATGCAGGAGAGGCAGGCTGGGGAAATACAGGTTTTCCAACCGTGGCTCTCCTGGAAATACTTTTTATGTTTTATTCTGGTTTACCGGTGGTGTTTACCTCCGCTGAAAATTCAGATGTTTTATATGCCAAAGCCATTGGAAAAAAAGAGTTGATAACTGAGACAGAGGGTGGAATGCAGATCTTCCTCCTCGTGGGTCAATGTCTGCTCAGAGTGTGTGTGTGTGTGCGTGCAGACTCTCTGTCTGCAGGACGGACCTTTGAAGTTCCCTGCAAGCTATATCAGTTTCAGCAGGAGAGATCAGGATAGATCAGGAGAGCTGGCAGGCTGTTGATCCAAGAAGTGGTGGGCTGAGTGCTGGAAACCATGGAGGGCACTGCCCCAGTTCTCCCCAGGTGAGACAAGGTACCTGCTTCAAACACCTCACCCCCCCACCAGTATCTCTGTAGGAAGAAGGGATCCAGCCTGAGTTCTGCTTGGACCGAACCCCTCAGATATCTGAGTACACGTGCATCCACGTGAGCCTGAGCTGGGAGATGGGTGGAGAGCTGCTTGTTCTGCCAGAACAGGCTGTGCCTGCGAGCCTTGCCTCACGTGGTCCAGGAATGGGAAACAGAGGTACCTGTGGGGTCCTGGGAGCAGCGGGGAGGAGGGATGTGAGGAAGTGGGGACTGCATATTTCAGCTGTGTGTGTCATGCGGTTGTTCTTGTGGTTTTTAGAAGCATAGGTGGGCTTTTTTTCAGCTTAAACTTGGGGCTTGAGAAAGCTGCTGCTTGAGCTGTGCGTCAGCCCATCTCATCAAAATAAGCTCAGCTCTCTGGAATTTGGTCACAGACAGCTACTGGTGGTGAATGTATGAGTACAAAATCCTCACAGTTCATAGCTGATACCAGTTCTATCGTGGGAATGGTCCAGACAGAGTTTGGTTTGGCTTTTTTTCCAACTCCTTGTGATGGTGATGGAAGACTTTATGTGGAAAGACTGTCGGATTGTGCTTCAGTGGGTTGACCTGTCAGTGCAGTGGCCAGTGGTTCAGGGAGCTGAAATGTTTATGTCCTGTTTTGATAGGAAAACCTGAGGCTGCAAGTGTGCATCCTGCAATGCAGTACCCAGTACATGAGTGAAGTTCATTGTGCCTGTAGCTATGATAGTGCATTAAATACCAGGGTTATTAATCTTTCCTCATCTCCAAAACTCCAAATACCCCATGTATTAATGCATGTAACAACTCAGAACTTGAAATCCTGTTTCGCTCTGTGACTCGAGTCTTGAGAAAGTAATTTTATTTAGAAGCAGCAAATGATTGTTTGGTTTATAATAGGTCTTCAGCAGCATAAAAGGTTCATCTGTCTTTGCTAAGGTTGTTGTTTAAGTACTGTTAGTGGATGGGAGGGAATGGGTACCCTTGGGTTAGGCAACCCCATGAGTTTGCTGGTCACAAACTCTGCCTCTCATTTGGTAAACATAATAACAAAACATAATGATCGTTGCAGTCCCCCTTATGTGATAAGGACATTAATAATCTAAGGAATGTTTCAGCCTCCATATTGAAATGGGAGGTATTTGGTTTCTCAGCTGTTTTTCCATAGTGGTAAGAGGTAGATGTTGGCCATGGAACTCACTTCTTTTCTTTTATCAGAGAAATCTTGGACTCGTGGAATCATTAGGGTTGGAAGAGACCTCTAGGCTCATACACCTTATCTTTGTATTGGACTAATTAAGCCAAGCAGATGCTAATTGTATGTATGAACGTGTTCATATCAATGGAAAAGCCTGTGGCAGAGAGCTCTACTGAGCTGGGATTGGGGCGAGGATAGAACATACCTGGGAATTTAGATACAATTTTGTTTTGATCAATCGACGTTTGCTTGTATGTGGGCACCATGGGCACCAGCCCTGAAGGTAAGGAGACACTGTATGGATATGTGGAGCCTGAGCCTCAGATTCTGCAGTAACTTTCCAGCAGCAGGTAGCAGCCAAGAGGGTTGCTGCAAAGGGAACTCCAAGCTTCCTGCACCTGACTTGGATCATGCCAGCACTGTATTCACTATCTTAAAGAAATTACCACAATAAAACACTTTAACGTTCACCTTAACATAATAAAGGAATGCATTTCTTACAATAAAATATGACTAGACCTGCAGAGGAAATAATAGTCTCTAAATTATTGTCAGACAAAGGCAAACTGCACCTCCTCTTGTGCAGTGTCAGCTTTCACGTTGCTCAAGCTAAAAGTGCCAGTGAGCATTTTAAGAGCTTTTATTCTTTTTTAAATTAACAGGTAAGAAGAATTTTGAGATAGTTTTGAGAATCAATCTGTCATCGTTTGTCTTCTCAAGAATGCATGCAATGTGTTGAATTAAAAAAAATAAGAGAGAGAAAAGCATAAGGAGAGGGTTTTGTTGAATGACATTGATCTTCTGTGGGGTTCTTGTTTGTTTTCCTGCTCGTTAAGCTCCTGACATGGAAAGGGGCTTGAAAAGGCTGACAACTACCACATCAGATATAGGTTTAGGTATACCATCAGGTCTAGTTATATAGTATATGCTGAAGTTGATTCTTAGAGCAAAAACCCGTGTCGGAAAGCATTGCTTTTCTTCTGGATTTCTCCTGGCTTTGAAGCGCAGCACTCAGTATAACTGCAGAAGATGTGTGAAGCAGATAACGCGCATAGTTTCATCTTAATTGTTGAAAATCACTTGATATTCTCGTAGCATTCTTGAAAATTGGTTTCTATTGTTTTAGCCTATAGCAAGTGATGTTGTGGCTCACAGGACTGGAATGTATGGACTACTGGAACTGAAATCCATTCTTGAGGACCCAACTGGTTGGTGTACAACTAAGTGTTCTTAGTGAATGACAGCAACGATGGACCTCAGTGCCACTGGAGGCAGCTGGAGTTTAGTGGGACATTGATTCCTAGCAGCTACCAGGCACAGTCTCATTGTTTGTATGTGGGCTATGCCAAGCACTTATCAAATGCCACCTAACCAACCCCTTTCTTTGAGAGATCTGCCAACAACCATGGACTTCAAGTTCATAGTAATCATTTTGAAAGAGAAGAGCTTATTATTGTCATGGGCATTTACTGTGGGCATTTAGACATTTCTCTGTGGTAGGTATTGAATCGTTGCCATTAGTGTTACATTTTTCAGATGTGCTGTGGCTTTGGGGTGAGTTGTCTTTGGAAATAGTGATATCCTACCTCCCATACATCAATATAGCAGCTCCATAGCTATGAACTTGGTAAGAGAATGCACTCAGCTGTCCTCACTGGTGAGACAGAACAGAGTGGATATATTCAGTGTGTGTTTTAAATGTAATGTTTCTATTTTCTCAAAAGTAAATCATAGCAGAAGAGACTGTGGAGTTTGTAATTTGAACTGGTAACTGTTTGTAAAAGATCATCCTAAGAATCATTCTTACACCCTATAAGAAGCATCATGCTTAGGATTCCTAGAAAGTGCTGTATTTTGCTGTAAAACTTCACGAGTGTTTTTTTTTTTGTTTGTTTGTTTGTTTGTTTGTTTGTTTGTTTTTAACAAAGAGGAGACAGGAGGGCATTACAGAAGGCTCAGTGCAATCAAGCAAACTTTCTGTCCACTTAGAAAAATATATGAAGTACAGCTTCCTCTCAGGATGTCTGTGGTTAGTGAGCACTGAGCAAAGAAAATGAATCTGTAGTGATAAAAATTGTCGTTGGTGACACTACCTTCCTTCAGTCCTTAATGAAGCAGTACTGCCATTGGTCACAGCAGCTGGGAGGGAAGATTCATGGGACACCCAGGCTCCAGTGGGTGGTCAAATGTAAGAGATTCTGGTATGGTTCACCCACATCTAAATGCATCGTGTTTCAGTGCAGGCTGTCTTGTCTTTTGCTTTTGTTCTGACTTGTTCTCTCCAGCTGTGCTTTCACAGTCACCCACTGCCTTGGTTTCCTCATCATTTGTTTCCTTCTGATTCTTACAAGTTGTTGATGATTTATATCATCTGCCTTATATCAAGGGAGTTTCATCTTCATTTAGTTTAAGTGGCTAAGAATATCCCTATTGTTTCTTCCACTTTCTTGGGACTCTGGTTTTATGGAAAAGAGCTGACGTCCTCAGAAAGGAATCTCAGCTGTAGTTCTGTGCCAGTCTGGTCCATGGGAAATGGTTTCATTTTGTTATTTGCTTGTATCCCACATCATTATTTTTATTATTGCAATTGCTGGAATTGTTACATTCTTGAGTTCTTGGATATTAATGTCTTTAATTGGGAAGGTCCTATTCAGAACTTTCTGCTTATTTCAAGCACAATGTTGTACTTTAAATCACTTTTAGATGGTGACTTCAGAGCCTTCCATCCTCTCGATAGATGTAAAGTAAAATGAAGTTTAAATTATATTTTTAATGTAAAAATAGGAAAAGGAGTGGTGGCAGTGAGTTACTCAGAATTATCTTCTGTGCATGCAAGTGGGTAAACATTTAATTCTATAGAATTTCTTTTGTGGAAGTTAAATGGTGGCCCTAAAACGGATGGTGAGGAATCTTGCCGCTGGTTTCAGAGACTGGGCAGTTCATTTTAGTTTAAAAATAAATAAATAAATATTTTCAAAATTAGATACAGAAAGAATTGAAGCAGTCCGTAACATGCTCTGGAGCATGAGCTTGCAAGTACCTCTTCAGTTAAATTAAGACCACTTCAAAATAGTTTGTGGTGCGAGAGGAAACATTCTGAGTATTATTTCCCCTTAGATAGAGCAGCAGACTCGCTGCATGTGCCTGCCTGCTCTTCTCCATGTTATCTTTGATGCCTGCACCCCAGAGAGCTAAATCAAATGTCACCAACTGCTTTCAAGTCACTGTGCCTTTCAGTGAGTGCCTCATTTCTTTCATTGAATGGACTCTGTAGGCGAGTCCTGCTCTGAAAATGATTACCATAGATACATTAGGTTGGAAAGGACCTACAAGATCATCTAGTCCAACCATCCTCCTATCACCATCCCTACCCACTAAATTACTAAAAATTACCATAGATGTCTTGTGTACTAACACAGCAGAACAACAGAAGCAAACACCACTGGAGATTTTCATGCAGTCTTTGAGTTGGACATTGAGACCAAGAAATGTGTTTTGCTTCTTTACACAGATTTATCACAAATCCAGCACCTAGCAATTGTTCATTTGATCTGCTGCAATTCCCTGGCAGCCAAAGCCCAATCTAACCAATGACATTTGTGGAGCTGTCTCCTGTCCTCCATTTTATACCTTTTCCTTCTGTCTTTTCTTTAGGTCTGCTGTTCCACTGAAAATGGTGGCTAAGGAAAGGGATGAAGTCTTTGGGTCACTTTTATTTGGGTATGTTTTATTGTGGGTGAGGACTAGAAGACATGACCACGCTTGCAGCTTCTGAGCATACATCTCCTTTCTTTTTGACTCCTTCATCAAGAAATGGACTAAATGAGCATGGTGCATGAAGGGATCTCACAGCCTCCCCAGCTCAGGCTGCCCAGCGTCCATCCATGACCTTGGGCACCTCCAGGGTTGGGGCACCCACAGCTCTGGGCAGCAGTACCACAACCTAAATCTCACCTCTTTTAGTTTAAAGCCATACCTCCTTGTCCTTTTCTTGCTTGTGCTTTCTTGCCTTACCTGCCTGAATAGCTTCTGCCCCGTCTTGCACATGGACTGATGACAATAGCCATGCTCAGCAACGATGTCTCCAGTATAATCAGGTGAGAATAAGGAGCCTGGGCCTCACAGAGCTGTTTGTTTGAGCCCAGTGACACGACCTGCCATAAATCTGCAGCCATAACCCCACAGGCTTTAGTACAGTGCAGTTTGCATTCATCTGTGTCAAGCATTTATATCACCGAGGTGTCTGAAGGCAGGCAGACCTGCTGAGTATTTATTGATCTATTACCAAAGCACGTGAGGAATGTGAACCAGCTAGCCAGGAACCAGCTCCAAACAGCAGGCAGAGCACCGAGTTTATTTTCAGACAGACTGCTTGGGGGGTGAGGTTGAGAGGTAGCGTTCTGACCGCATAAAACACCACGTTGTCTGTCCCTTTGCGGTGTTTGCTTTGCAGCTGTGTAAATGCCTGTGCAAACAGCCACAAAACCTTAAGCTCACACCTTGCCTGGGTGTGCTGTGGCTGGGGGTGCTGTAGGGGCTCCTTATGGCTCAGTCTGCCAGCAGCACAAAACAAGGTGCACTTGGTGTTAGCACACAAGGAGACACAAGCACTGGGACTCTGTTTTTTTTTTTGTGTTGTCTTACAGATCTGAATAAGCAGAGGCTGATGTCGTGTATCAGTTTTTATTCACGCTCTGCAGGGAAGATTAAGTTTAAGGTGACTTTTGGAGTGGAAGATAGGTAGGGTATGTTTCTAAAGAGAAATCTTTAACGAGATGGAACATCCAGATTTCTGCAGTATCTGCTAAGCTTCTGGCCTTTGAAACTGGTGAGCTGGGGAAGGAATTAGACCCACCCTGTCTCAATAAAGTGAGACAGTAAATAAGTACTATTTCTGTGTCTTGAATACTGTTTTGATGGTATAGTGGAAAAAAAAAAGTTTTTGACCTTAAGATATGTCACTTACGTGTTTTGCCAACCCAAAGCAGTGGGGTTCCCACCTCATTCCCTGAAAGTAAGGATGGAGCAATAGGAAAAATGCAAATGCTGAAATGCTGCCACCCACCATTACCCAAAGAACCCGTTTTGATTTGCAGCACTACGTGTCCTATTTGCTGTCTCTACAGAAATTACAAAGATGACAGCAAAAGATTATGTGAAAATTAATGCAGTTTCTTGGTTTGTACACGTTAATGCTCTGCCAGCGGTGAATTGTTTAGGAGCCTTGAGAGCTTCCCCCACCCTTGTGGGTGGCATGGAGCTATGTCAGGCGTTTTTACTGTCCTTATCACCTCTGTAGACATGCTGGTTGATGTTGGTAGCATGCCTTTATAATGACAGGTGTTGAAAGGAAAATGAAGAAGCAGAATAAATGCCTTGTGACCTTTTTCATATCCAATTGGCAAGTTATGCAGATCTCCAGTTGTCACACCTTGTATTCGTGACTCAGAATTGTGTGGATGAAAGTAACCTTCTCTTGGCTTGGGTAGCAGTTGCTTTCCAGTCAGGAAAAAATGCCTAGCACTTTCCTTTGGGTTCATCCACACTTCCATCACAGCAATCCATCTCTGTGCTGCCTAAACCGTCCTCAGCCTTATTTATAACACTTGCCAACAGTGGAATGATAACAACAATTTTTTCTTTTATCTCCTTATTGTGCTGGTATGGCAACATCTCCATATCGACTGTATTGATTCTTAAAGAAATAATCATGTATGTCCAGAATAAATATAAAATGTTCAAAAAAAAATAAATCCAAATGGCTCAAAGCATTAAGTCTGGCCTGTGTCGTTATCCCCGTGTAATGAACGTATCTAGTGGTTGGGACCTGTATTTTACCTGAAGAATAAGCAACTTTAACTAATCTTTGATATTTATTCTTTTTTTCAGATGAATGGGATAATACATTTAAAAAAAAAAAAAAAAAAGAGGGCTTTATTTTCCCCGATGCCAACATTTTAGAAATAAATTTGAAAATCATCTCACCCAGAAAAGCCATTTCCCTGTCCATTCTGGCTTCAACACCTTGGAATGCGATACCAGCATCTCCACCAACTGTGGAAATAAAATATGTGTTCAGAGTATGAATCTCTAAACCTTTTGTTGCCCAGCAAAATATCTTTGATTCCATATTACCAGTGTTCTGGATATGAAAAATGCATTGGTGTGAAGCACGTGACTTGTGGCTTTGCTTTGGGTGTACTGGAGGCCTTAATGCCATCATCTAGAAAAATCCCAAACCGAAACTTCTGCTTAGTTTATCACCTGTATAATTTTGTGTCACAAAGCCCTGGCCTTTCTTAATCAAATGCTTAACTAGTTTTAACCTTGCTTGGCATGCAGTACTGTCACATTTATGAAACACAAAAGCAAATCCAAATGCACGCAGAGGAAAATGCGTCTATTAAATCTACACATTCAGTCTTGCTGGCCTTACAAATGTTCAGGAAAAGGTGAAGCAAGTTTTGCTGGAAGATTGTTTTGGGAACTGTTTGACCTTTGACTGTTTCCGGCAATATTTAACTTCAGAGTGGAAAAATCAGTTTAGTGTATGTTAAAAGCAGGTATTTCATTAAAACCCTGCCATTTTGTCAGAAAACGTGAACATGTGCCTTTCTATTTGTTTTAGATGGTGTGGATGGAGTTTGGAGGAGGTGAACGAGAATGACCGAAGTAGAAGATGCCTTCTGTAAGAGAAGCTTGGAAGAGCTAACCAAATAATAACTGAAGAGGGAGCACAGTGTGGGTTTTTTGAAGTCAAAAGTAAGTAATAGGAGTGAGTATTTCAGGAAACAGGGGAGAACCTGGTCCTGAAAGGCTCAAACAGTGAGAAAAGTAAGATTTCAAAGGAGAAGTGTTTTTAGACTGAACATTAGGACATATTTCCAAGTACACCTGTGAATGCAGACAAGAGTGCATTGCTGAAGGCAGTGACTTAGTGGTTGGCATTTCAAGGATGAGTTGCAGATGTTTTCTGGTAAGTAAAAGCTTTGTATGGCTGCTCCTCTGCAGTTGTGCCTTTTGTTCCCTCGTCCTTTTCACTTGTACAACCACTTAGGAGCCACGCAGGAGAGAATCATTCCAAGTGTTGTCTGTTCCAGGCAGCTTTCTGAGCCCTGGAGGTATCTGTGGTACAAAGCCGGAGAGCTTTCACGTAGATGGGATCCTTAAGCTGTGTGTATAATTAAGATGGGATTATTTTTTTTCATCACTCCACCCCTCTTTTCCCTAGCCCACTCTTCCAAGCCTTTGAAGAGAGGCCAGCCTTCTGGCGTATCTGTCATAGTTCTGCTGTTTCTGGAGCGCTTCCAGTGTTGGAGCTTTCTGACAAGTTATAGGATTGTATCAGGTAGGGCCCATGAGGTGATCCTGTCGGCAGAATTGCTGCACCTCTGCTCTTCTCCGTGTCACCAGAATAAAACGGAGAAGCACCAGGTCTCCAAGCTGAAAGATGGAACCAAAAACTGCTGGGATGAACTGTGTCCCTCAGCCCAGTATGTGTGAATACCCTGTTGGAATGTGCATGGAAGTGTGCAGGAAGTGTTCCAGCTTTCTCTTCATGCTGTACTGAAGCTGTCAGACACTGTCAGTGTGTTATAGCTGAGACAAGCTAAGAAAGATCCCAGTTTTAAAGATAATTTATTTGTAAAGAGCAGCCATGCGAGTAGAGGAAGAAACTGATACTGGTTTTGGCTGTTTTATGCCAGTGCTAAAATCTGGGCAGCTAGAAATGCAAAGCACCCAGCCCTGACTGGTGATGTTGGTAGATATGGGTTCCTGTATTCATCAGCTGGGCACTTTTCCTCCTGTTCTGAATGGGAAGTTAGGTTTTCAGGAATTTCTGAGTTATGGTTTGGCCGTGTTTCAACAAACTTGCTTCCTTTGTGACTAAGTGTAAAATTGAATTCATATCTATAAGAATACAGGATTGATGGTTGCCAATGGACACCTCCTGCAAAATTGAGTCTGGCTTTGCCAACTCTTAAACTGGCATTATGCTCATTTTTCCTTGTTTGATACAGTACCAAATGTCTACCTAAGTGTTTTCTCAAGTGTCCTTAGGTCATCCCGTGAATAACTTAAAAAATAAAATTCTCCTGATCTTCTGTCTTCGCCATAAATCCTGGAGAGGATAGTGCAACAATTAGTGCAACGATGAATTAACTTTCTTGCTTTTAGTTACTGATTACTCAGGTTGCTTACAGTGTGCTGTTCATGGTTCAGCTTAACCAGTCCCTAAGACTTCATGCATAAGCCAGGCGTGTTAACTTTTGCCCTCATTTTGGCTGACAGTAGCAACCACGAGCAGCTGGAGAACTTTATCTTTCTGCAACAATTTATAGTGCCTACACACTGCCTGATAAGAGCTGGAGGAATTTGTCTCAGGCTGCAGCATCACTTCACTGTGTTCAGTGTGAAATTATTTTGTAGGGATAAAAAAACCACTGAGATTACCGCTCGTGGCAAAGGTTACAGAGTGGTAGTTTTGCTCTGAAGTTCACTCTGTACCCTTTGTAGAAAGCATAGAATTTTTTTTTGTCTCTTCTTGACCTAAAAATGCTCCCACTATTCTTTTAGTTATTTGTTGTTGTGCTGCAGCCATGCTTTTGGGTTCATTGGAATGGGCTAATGAGTGTTAAACTGGGAGTTTTATTTGTTAAGGATTGTGTTCTAGATCTGCAACCAGACAGACTTCACCATGAAGAGGTTTCATCTCCAGCACTGGCACATTCACAAAGGATGAGTACGGAGTTAGCACTTTGCTGGCTAGGAGAAACTCATTGCTGTCACCTTGCTTTTGAGTTTTGTGAATTGCTGTTGTGCTTTTGGGTAAGACGTGGCACAGGCACATGGTTTGCACAGACAGTGTGAAGGTATTGTCACTTGCTTGTGCACATGGTGAGCCCAGCAGCTGTCAGATCTTCAGAAGTAGACAGGTACCTGCCCAGTAGGAGGACTGTCCCCAGATCTGGGGCTGCCATGCACCTGTGCATGCCTCATTAGGCCTATTGTCAGTGTTTTCCCAGCGACGTCCTTGAAGTCATCCAACTGTATTTCTAACCTGCAATCCACTCTTCAAGGAAACGGTGCAAATTAAAGGTCAGGCACAGACACAAACATTTCTTACGGTGGAATTACAGGATGAAGTGAGCGGGGTGATGCACTGCCAGGCGTACAACTACAAAACATCAAAGTGGCAATTCACGTTGGTGTGGCAAGTGAGGAAGTGACATAGATAATAATTGCAAATCAGCATCATGCTCTCAGGCATTCGAGTTGGAGCCTCTGCTTGCACCCAGTTGTACATCAGCAGACCTGACCGGATCAGCAGATTCTCCCTAGGTGAATTCTCCCAATGTGAGAGTCATTCATCATTTAAACAGCAATGCTTGTGGTTGTATTTAACCTGCAATCTTGTTTTGCATTAGAAGTCTCTCATACTGTATCTTCCTGATATGTTTGATGGAAGGAGTTTTTGAAGACAACCAAACAAAACCAGGGGGCACTGGAGAAATCTGGCAGCAGGTATCACCAGGGCTTATAGCAATGTCTTGTTCTTCCTCACTTGGAAGGAGGGAGTTGCTCTCTCTTTTTCCGTTCTGTATCTTTCTGCTGCAGGATGGAGAATTGCTTGGATTCTGCTGGATAGCTGCATTTGCCAGCAGGCTGGTAGTGGTACTGTGTTACTGCTGGTTGGTGTCCTTGCAGTATGCACTTATTGACTGAAGGAATGCATGTTGTATTAGCAGTAGACAGCAACAACTATCCAAAAGACCGTGCTTGTTTCTTTAATTAGGTGATCAGTACTTAGGTGACCAAGGGTTTTGAAGAGAGAATGGAGGCAGGGCGGAGGAAAGCAGTGTCTGTTTTGCAGCATGCTCTGACTTGGTCTGCATTCAAAAGATTTAGCTTTCTGCCTTTTTTTCTTCTGGTAACCTCTGTTGTCTTTTCTAGATTTTTTTTATTTTTTATTTTTTGTCTTGCAGCAGCTTTGTGCTCAACAGTTTAACTCAGCTACTGATCTGTTTTGTTAAACAAACACAACCACCTCTTATAGACTCTAATGAGTTGGCGTGGTCAAATAGCCTGTTCAGTTGTTATTAAGAGCACATTTCCTAAGGTCAGGATTTATACCTGTAGTGCACACAGTATTTATTATCAGTACTATTGAATATTCAGTTACCTTTGGATCCTTGAGTAGGACATACAGCTGCATGTGTGATTACAGCTATTCTTACTATTCCATCATGTGTAGCAGCTGTGCATTATGAGGCTTCTGTTCATCAGGCAGTGCTGGGAGTTAGAGACATTTCCCCCTTGTTCTGACCTGTGTTGTCTTCTGCTGCTGCATCTGCTTTGTGGACACTGCTGTGTGTCTCTGGTAAGGAATATAGATCTTGAAAACACCATGTTTGAGACTCTTGATGGTGCAGCATCCCTTTTTGTACTGATGTCACCAATGTTTAAGCATTGGCTCAGAGTGCTTCAGGAGATTTGTCTCTTTTTCCCATTCCTTCCTTTGAACTCCCGATGCCCATTCAGAAATGCAGCAAGAGAGCTCTCATACTTCAAAAGACTGTTGAACTTCTCTTTTCCTGTAGTAAAGTTTATTGCTTCCTATCTCTTTGCCTGCTATTATGGAAGGGTAGCTTGCCACCTGCTGTGTAACTTAGTTCTGTAAATTTCTTCAGCTTATACTTCAGGCTCTAAAGCTTTCTGATTTCGTCTCACTTCCTAGCTCCTCAGACAGTGAACTTGTCCTGGCCCTCCTGTCCTTGTTTTAATTGTCCTGATCAGGTTTATTGATGCAGCCCGTTCTGCATTGCTTTTCCCTGTTTTCCCTCCTTCATTCTCCACGCCTAGCCTCTGTTTATTAGAGCAGGGATAATTAAGAGCCTGAAAGGATGTTCTTTTTGATCCTTCCCGTGTTTGAGGAGTTTGATACTGTTCATATGTAGCTCAGGCACAAAACGTTGCTCCAGGCTGACACTGGGAACAGAAGATCTGAGTTTGAAAATGTTTCATTTGTGTGCAGATTTAATTTCTGCTTGTGTCAGTTTCTTCATAATCCGTGCAAGGATCATGTTAGAAGTGACAGAGTGGAAGTGATAAGCTACCGTGTTCCCTCTGAAACTCTTTATTCATCTGTTGATGTTCACAGAATGTGTTCTGAGGAGTTGCTGGGTGTAGGATTCGATCTACAGTTTCTGGCAGACATGTAACCTCTAAAAAGAGGTATTTCTAATCTGTGGATAATTGATGTATTTCATGACCTGTAATGCGAGAAGGAATATAGTTAATAAAAGGGAATTTAGTGTACTATTAGCAGTAGTGGGCGTTTAGTTTTTCTTCAGTTTAAAGTCACATTTGGCTGCAGGGTAGTGCTGAAGTCTGTCTGCCTCCTTTTGCAGTGCAGCCAGGCTTTGCTCACTGGGTGCTTTTCCCTTGGCTGCAGAATTTATGCTGTGAACAACAAATGTGCAGAGGACAATAAACAGAGATCTTCAGCGTCTATGAAAGGTTTATGCTTTTCAGCTTAGAAAAAGGGGCAGCTGAATTAGGGATGTGGCAGGCAACCATTAAATCATGGAAAATATGGGGAAAGTAGGTGAAGAATAGTTACTCCTGGTTTGTCATAGCCCAAGGACTAGGTGCCATAAATGAAGCAGGTGGCTCATTTAAAAGAAAGGGAGGGAAGTACTTCCAAAAGGTATGTAGTTGTGCTTTGGAATTTATTGCCATGGGATGCTGTGATTGCCAGAACTCTAGTTTGGTTCAGAAAGTGACAGCCCGGGGTGCTTCAGTTGGGCAGTTAAATACTGAGAGCCTCATACTGCCACTGACAGAAAGTCACTGAAGTGCTGGAGGGGGAGTAAATAAATACGGGGAGAATGATCCCTGTGAGCTGGGATCATCTTGTGTTTCCTGAAACATCTCATTTCTGCGCTCTTCTGGGGTAGAGAGGGCTTCCTAACTCCTGCTTCATCACCCAGCTCAGGACCATCTCCCAGCCATAGGACGTTTCATTGTTGAGTGAGGAGAAGCCTAGTGGGGCAGAAAACATGGAATGTATCCTGCACTCATCCATGAAGGGAGAGTATTGAAAGACATGTTCAAATAGAATCATAGAATCACCGAGGTTGGAAAAGACCTACAAGGTCCTCCAGTCCAACCATCACCAATAGTTCTCACTAAACCACGTTCCTCAACACAAATACTTCCATCCTGTCAATCCAAAGGAACAACAGATAACACATCTAAAATCCTACAAACTCTGCAAATTGCTGTGGGGTAACGTATGTGTTTCCTTATCTTTCTCTGTACTTTTCATAGACTGTTTGCAAGTGCTGAGGGAAATCTGTACAGATGAGCGAGTGGCCATTAAATGGAAGGGTCATCTGTTACTACTGCTGAAGTGTACAGGATAGTTTTTGATATTAGATATTGGTGTTTGTTTTCTTACTAGTGTTTGCTAGTGGTTTCATTTTCCTTAGTAGTGTTTTTTTTTCTTCCTTCCTTCTTGTGCCCTCAATTCCAACGTACCTGAGTGCTAATTTGGTAATGACCTATCTGCCTAAAATATGCTTGAGGTTACACAAAGGATTTTCTGAGTAACCTTATGAAAAAGCGCATGGGGCCTTTGATGGCGAAGAATTAGAATGTGAGCTCCCACACACAAAAGCAGTACGATTTCTGCTTTCCCTGGTGAATTGCTTTCTGTTTAGAGGGGAATAGTAGCAAGACAAGTTTTCATCTGCGTTCATTTATATGGATAGCTTACTGAAATGGCATCCAGCAGTTCTTGGAACTGCCCTGTACAGCAGGAGAAGCACAGTAAGGAGGAACACCTACAATGAACAACTTATTCAGACTATATGTTGAATTGTTAATCTGTTTTGAAGGGCAGCATGCAAACACCGCATGGTTTGCATGCAGTATTTGATGTTTTCTAGCTGGTAGGCTTTATCAGTAACCAAATGGCTTGCTGCAGTGGATGTAGGTCTGTGTGTCTGCTCTGTTCTGAAAGGGAGAGTTACCAGCCAAAAAAAGGGCATCCACTTCGGCTCATCAGTTGTTGTTTAGCCCACCCATACCAGTTCATAAATCTCTGAAGAAACCACTGATGAGATTTCAGATACAGAAACTGGCACTTGCTCCTGGAACACAATACTTACTTGTATGGGTATTACCCAAGGCTGCCTTGACTGCCAGGGATTTATTGCTGTCAGGAAAGTGAGATTTTTTTCTACTTACAGTGCTTTTCTGTTCAGCACTACTGTTGATTTGTGAGCAGGAAATGAAGGAAATAGAAGAACTGACAACTTTAATTTGTCACATAAAGTCTCATGCACTATGCTACAGGTGATACATAGGGTAAATAAATCTCCCTGCCCACTGGCATTCATATTGCTACTTGTGACTGTGCATTCAGTGTATTTAAGAATGTCTTTTGGGCAGATAAATGCAGAGGCATAGAGTGCATGTGATCTCTATTGTTCTTCTAATTGGATGAAAGCTATCCATTAGGACAGATTAGAATTTGCTTCCCATGTTGTGTTTTATTCCTGCACTGAGTTGATGGGGTGGAGTGATGGGGGGCTTTGGGGAATGCAAGCTCTGCACCCAGAAGCTAAAGCTGATTTCTTCTTGGAGAGCAGGGTTGCAAGTGGGAAAGATATCTGAAGGGATATAGGCTGTAGGAGGAGCAGGGGCAGCTTGGTGATGTCCTGACACAAATGGCTGGTACTGGGAATGGATGGCTCCCTGTCCTGCACGCTGTGCATTGAAAAAGTCTAGTGACTCTTTAGGGAAATACGTTATGAAAAAGGCTATGAAACACTATGTGAACATCCTTGGCAATAACAAGGAGACCAGAGGTGTATGATGCTTGATTCCTTCTGAATCCTGGGAATGGTTCCTTTTCTAGGATGACACTCAAGGCTGAGACGCTAGCAGATGAACAAGTACTTGTGAGCTGGTGGAAGTGAGATGACCATTCAGCTGCTTACACAGTGATGGCCTTCCAGTTCTAGAGCATGGATGTTTACAGCAAAACTGGACAAAAATTAATGATTTTTAATTGATTTTAATTATACATTACTACATTTTCACAGAATCACAGAATTGTAGGGGTTGGAAGGGATCTCTGGATATCACCTAGTCCAACCCCCCAGTATTTTGTTATTAATGCTTAGTATTAATGCTTAATGCCAAGTTGTGCTGAGATGTGGAAGCTGTACGCTCTTACTCAAGAAATTTGAGCCTTAGAGGAAGAGAACAGTGCAGCATTTGGATTTTGCAGTTGAAGGTATGGCATATATGTCAACATGGCTTTTGTGAAGCTGTGAAAAGGAGCTCTTTCTGTTTGCATTGTCCCTCCCTTTGAAATGAGAGCAAATCACTCCTCTCTCACTACAGCAGGAAGCTGGCTGGGGCTGTTCAGGTAACAAATCATGCCAAATGCTGCCCGTGGGTAATAGTTCTCATCTACTAAAAACTGGGATTTGCTTCTTGCTGCTTTCAGCTGCCTGGATTAGAGGTGATGATTGGAAGCAAATGCCTCTTTTACACTAGGTCAGACCGGTGGGGTCAGCAATTTATTAAGCCTAGTTCATTTAAAGCATTTCAAAACAAACAAATGACTCTTAATTCGTTTTGTGATTGAATCTGCCTAAGGAATTTAAAATGCTTTGTGAGTACCCTTAGAAAAATAAAGCCTTGTTCTCTTCACCCTGCTTCATCTTTTGCTTTTGCAGAGCTCACATACCCTGGGCGTGTCATCCAAGTTAACCTTTAAGACAGTGCTGTAAAATGTGTGAAGTTATATTCTATCGTGTGTATTAATGTTTTCCTAAAAGGTACCAGTGCCAACCTCTCAACTCCCTCTTTGGTGGCAAACTGTAGGAGCACTGCAAACAGAAAACCTTGTCTTGGAAGTGGGATTCTCCTCATATCCATTAGTGGCTGTATCTTTAGTAGAAAGAGAGAAATCTATCCAAATGGAAAATCTTCACTTTCTATCGAGCCATATTTCAACTATCCGTTGCTTTAAAGTGAAGTAGTATGAGACTTGAGAGAAAAAGACGGGAGAACATTCCCAGTTTGAGCTCATCTGCTGAAAATGGCACCTGCAGAACTGTTTGCTCGAGATGTTATGTCAGTGTGTACAGGGCAAGGCAGAATAATGGCAATTACTCAAATACTTCATTGGTTTTCAGCAACTGCAGGGATCAGTGATGTGGAAGGGAGGGGATTCTGTGCACAAAGCATTTTTCTGAAGTGTAATCAGTGACACTATGATTAATTTTTTGTTCAGAACTAGTTATGTTACAATGCTGGCGATGTTAGGCATGATGTATGACACTGCTGAGCTGCAGTGCAGGTTTGTGGGTAATACAATTTCAGGCCTTAATTGAATAGCTGCTCCTATTGTATTCTATGTCGACTTGTCAGCAATCAGAATTTCCCCCTTTCCCCACCTCCAGCACATTTGCAGTGAAAGTTGGTCCTTATAGGAGATGGGAAGACCATATAGGCCATGACAGTAGAACTTGCACAAGATTTCTGTTTTTAAACTTACATTTCTTCAATAAAGAGTTTCTTAAAAATGGGATGTCTTAGCTCTTGAAATGAATTCAGGTGCTTTTGACATGTTGTTTAAATGGGATGCAGTGCTGGCTGACAGCAGTGTACTGCAAGGGGAGCACAAATGTCACCTGGGGAGCGATGGTGCAGTTTGTTTTCTCAGCTGCTGTAACTTGTGTAGGGAGAGCCATCTCCTTGCTGCAAATACATTACCTATCAACAAGAGTTTCTTTGCAGCGAGCTCAATGTGAAGACAGACTGCTTGTTCTTCACAACTGACTTTTAAACTTGCCCTTGTCCCTGAAATGAAGAAGTGAAGGTTGGCAGCAGTGAACTTTAACAGCACAGATCGGGGTTGGGTTAGAGGAGGTTTTAGCATCCTTTCCAGGTTTATGAGCTCAGCTGATGTGCAGCTTAAATCTTAGCTCTAAAATACGCTGAGCATGAAGCTTGTGAAGAATGTCTTTGTGATGCAGAAGCTGCCATGTCTTCTAATTTGCCTGCTCCCACAGTGCCTTTTTAGATTCAGGTGGATGATGATGAATCTCGGATTTGAAATAGGACTACACCTAAACTGTCTTTTCTCCTGGCAGATTCTTTCTTTGGAAATCTCAGTTTGAAATTTTAGTTTGAAAGGGAGCGTAGTGTTTGTTTCCCCAGTGGAAATCAAGTGGGTTCTCATTTCTGTTGTGTAGGATGTGTTGTGCTTTATTGCCTAGAATGGCAGGTGTAAGTTTTGGGCTTGTGTTACTATGTGTATCGTGCATCGTTTGTGATAGAATTACAGGAAGTTAGTTATTGGAAGGAAAAATGCAAAATTATATTGTCATATGTAGGAAGTTGGTATGTATATAAGATGGAAGTAGTTTTAAAACAAATGCAGGTTAATCCTTTCATCTGATTTTTCTTCAAGGCAAGTAAAAGCACTGCTTATTCCTCTTCTCTCTAGAGTAATATAGAGGTCGCATTTCCAGTCTTGCACAGGTGGGAGAGAGATTTAAAACCACTTCATGTGTGATATAAAGAAGCTGCTACAAGCTTAAGTGTAAAACTTATGGTTATCCCCAGCTTTAACGAAGTGCAGTTGTTGGAGGAAATTCTATTCTCAAAGGAAATAGGAAATGTATGTCTTAATGGATTTTTAGACAGAACAAATTACTTCTCAAGTATGATCAGGTGTTCTGAACTTTAAAATGAATGTCAGTGCTCAAAACTACTCTTTGCTGAGCAGTTTTGGCTATAGAAGGAGTGAGACGTCAGACAAATTATGTTCTCATCCCACGGACCTTCTCTTTTGTGTGAGCTTAGAACAAATCCATGTGTTGTCCTTGGAAATAGTTCACTTCTGTGGTATCGCTGAGGTTTATCACATTCATCATTTTCAAAGCTGTTTCTGTTGCCCATGTTGTGTCAGTACTCAGACACTACTTGTCTCAAAGTCTGTTTGCATCACTACCTGCCATGCCAGCATTATCCCCCCAGCAAAATGGTGTTGTCATTACCAGATCTGCATTTTTTTTTTTATAAGACCTTAGGTAAAGAACTCTAATTTTTTGTAATTAAGACCAATTTTAATTCCAGGCATGGTTAAGCGTACTGTGGGTGAAGATGAAGAAATGAGTTTAAAAACGATCTTGATGGCATAAATCCTATTCTGTCAGTGTTCTTAATTGTAGTTACGTGTTTAATACAAAAACTTTTCCTTTGTTATTGGGTTCTAATTATAACATGTTGTAAGGAAAAATAGAAACATCTGTTTATTAAATGAGAAAGGGTACAACTTGTGTAATGAACAGTTTATTTTGCACATCTGTAGTAGTATTTGGGGGTCTCTTGGTCTTTCCTTTTTCCCCCTTTTAAAATGTACTTTACTTTAAGTGTACTCACTTATTTCCCACAGAAAATTAAGCTTTTCTCTTATTCTCTCAATCTATTTATTCACTCTCTGAGTTTGAAGTATGGTAAGTGCTGCTTTAGAAATCAAATTAAATGGACTATAGAGGAAAAAGTACACGAGAATGGCATCACTCCTGTAGGAAACAAGGAAGCCAAGGAGCTATTTTTCTCACTTTACATAAGTGAAAATGTCAGTTTTACCCTTTCTGACTTGATATAGGGAACACCTGATGATGTCAGGGGTTGGCTGTAACTCTTTCAGCCCTTACCATACATACCTTTCTGCCTATGTATTTCCCGCTCTCATGTCCTGAAGTGGTATTTAATAAGCTTTATGTAAGCATTTGCAATTATCTAATAGCACCTGAAAATTGCCTACTAAATGACAAGAGGAAGTTTCATTTGCGTTCCATATCTGATGTTAAATCTGCTAATCCTCCATAGACTCTGCCAGGAAAAACAATGTAGACAGACCTGAATTTTATTAAAATCAGAAATGGAGCACATTGCTCCCTACTCTTCCTTTACACTCTGTAAAATAAATCTCCTGGAGTATCGATTCAACCATTATCCTCATGATTTTCTTGAGACGTGCCTCAGTTATCGGTTCCTTACAGAGCACACATTCACAGCCCTTCCCTCTTGGGTCACCTTCCCTTGCCCCATGAATGCTATCTCTAGCTTTTCTCCTGTTTATATAAGTTAATCTTCCACAGAGTGACAGATTTTTTTTTTTCTTTCATTAATGAGAGTTCCTAATTGTGCCTAATGAAGTGTTTGCTCATACTGCTAGACAATATATGAGAACATAGTCGAGATAAGAGACCCTGAAGAAAATAAGCTTTTTAAAGATTTTGGATGAGATAACAAAGCCGAGTTGGTTTATTTTATTTTATTTTTGCCAATATTTTCCTTTTTCATTTGAAATCAGCTTCTGGTGCAGCTGTGTAACTAGGACTATTTCAAACAACATCCATTATTTACTGGCCTGGTTAGCAAACAAGGACACCTTTGAGTATAGTGCATGGTGAGGTCAATTTACGGCGCTTTACACCAGCCAAAGACCAGTTTTTTTGCTAGTCTTTTTCTTTAAAATTTTCCATTTGGTGTGAGCTGCTCTGGAGGAAAGCAATAGGAACTTGGGGAGGGGAGTAGGAGGGAGCTTGAATTTGTAGAAAGCTGGCACAAGTGGAATTGTGCCTTTGATTTGCTCCCCAGGTGCATCAGATCAGGTTACAGTCCAGGCTGCCGATAAAGGCAGAAGAAATTGTAGGAAATAACAGTGGAAGAGAGAAATCATTTAGCACCCTGTCTTTCTGCAGAGCAAGACTGAGAGAATTAAATGCTTTTGAGCTGCCTGAAATACACTGAAACTTCCAACTTGATTAAAAGTGGCTTGCCAATTAATAAGTGACTTGCTTGTAACATGAAAAAAAACACCAGAGTGACTGTGCTACGAGGCAGTTTAGGGAGGGTGATGGTTTTAGAGGGTCAAAAGAAACTCATTTCATGCTCTTAACAGAAATGCTCGTGGAAGCCTGTAGGCATGAAGGACCTTAAATTACTCTGTAAGTAACTGAGTACTGTCCTTGTGGGGTAAGAGCACAAAGAGAAGATTTTCAAGAGTGGTTATTTTCATGGAAAGAATAAGTGTGTAGAATCACCAAGGTTGGAAAAGTCCTCCAAGATCATCCAGTTCAGCCATCCACATGCCACCAGTGTTTCCTCACTAAACCGTGTCCCTTGGTACAATGTCCAAACATTTCTTGAACACAGCAGTTGTATGTGATACTGTAGCTCGCTTCTGTTACCTGTGGCTTTTTGTGACAACACTGACTTTAAATGCTTCAACTCAAATAATAGTTATGATGTTAATGGAAGCATTTGGTGCCTTATGATGACTCTTCCTCTTGGTTAGAGTGTTGAAACCCAATAAAAAATATCTCAAAGCACAAGTGTGGGGTTGGATAATGTGGACAGTTAGTGTCCATAAAGATAAGAAGGTGTCTGGGGAAGTGGGATGGGAATTCTGTGGGACAAAAAGTCGTTTTGTGGGAGAAAAGCATCAAGTCACAATGCACAGGTTTATGTCTCAACGAATTCAAGAGAGTAGTAAAAGCCAAATGTACGTGTGAAATGCGGGATTGAGATAAGAGTGATATAAACTGTCTTCAGTGCTACGTAATATCACTGTGCAAACATATGCTTAACTGGAGAGAACTGTGACTATGTTTTAGATTTATTTTGGATTTTACATCCCTAAAAGGGGATTGGACTGACATTTTCATGTTTCTGATTCATTAAAAAACAAGCTGTGGGGGACCTGATTACTTCATAGTTTCCTAATAATCTCTAATCTGAAGGCTGATCATTGACTTTGCTATTTTAGATTACCCCATTGTTGCTTAATGCTTCTATTTTGGTCATAGCATGCGTTAACAGATTTGATAGGTATCTCCAGAGTGTGAAATGTATGTTCATCTGGTACAGTCTGGTCCCACCCAGGTAATTACCTGCAAAGTGTTTTTCCCTTACAAGAAAAGTACACTAGTCCTCATGGAAGATCTGAGTAGTCTTATTGCTTCTCCAGTTAGTCTTTTATTTCTCTTTTATGACATTGGGGTATCACGGGAGGGAAGCAATCTGTACATCTGTGTCAGGGTAGCACTTGAAATTGCAGAGCAACATGATGTAGTGCATGGAATAGTTAAGATCCCTCTAGGGTCACCAAGTCCAAGCCCTATTTGGGCACGAGCCTGAGCACCAATCACTCTCCACTGTTCAGTGATTTCCCTTTGTAGTGGTGACAGATTTGGGAAAATAAGAATTGCACATGCTTACTATCTCCACAGTAACCCATCTTTCATGCACTGTTCACCCTTTTTAAAAAGACACCTTTCCAACTGCTCTGGTTCAGATGCAGTACCAATCGGTGGCAGTCTTTATGTCAGGGTTGCAGGGATTTCTGGATGAATTCACCTGGCATCTCAAAGCAATGTATCTGGTTTAGCAGGAGCCTCCACTCAGTCTTGTTTATCCTGTTGGGAGTTTGCATGGGCTGAGTGCCATTTAATAGGATTCTACTTCTTAATATTGAAACTCGGTCCTGTATCACTACATTTTGCCACGCATGTATGCATATGTACATCTAAATATCAAACTGACCCAAAAGTTAATAGATTAGCTCTTCTCTGCTTTGACAGAGAACATAGAGAGCACCGAAGAAATGCACAATGCACACCCAGAATCTGTCTCATCTCTCTGAATTATGTAGTTCCCCAAAACATGTGCATCATCACCAAATGTCTTCCATGTTTCCTTGAAATGTGCTTAAAATAAACCTTATTTACACTCATGATGGATAATGCCCAACAACTGATAAATGCATTTATGATTCAGATGATGTCCCTTACCTGAAGTCATTAGACATGTACTGATCTGTATCAGATAAGGAACCAGATGGGTTAAATCTTGAGTTCTAGGCTGTTGGATTTAAAACCAAAATTTGTCTGCACTGTGCTGCCTTTAGTCAACGCGTCTCAATCAAGCAGAATATAGAGGATCTCTGTTTTGGTGTTGATTTCTAGGAGTGATTACAAAGCATCTGTAAGATTGCTTAGAAGGACAAATAGATTAAACAGGCAGTATTCTTAAATTTGTGGAAATCTGAGTACTTTGTGCAAGATCTTGGCCAGCAGAAGGCAGTAACTGCTCAGCTTTCAGCTGTTCATTGTTAACGAGGTATGCTTGCTTGCATTAGCCATCTTCACAGTATAGATCTACAGACAACTTTCAAGGTTTCAGAATTAATTTATTGTTAAAGTGCTGTTGTTTATGATTCCCCATAAACAGCGTTTACCCATTCTTTCCTAGGCCTCAGACTTCTCACGTGCCCCATTCAGCATGCTGCTGTTCTATCACACACTGTTTGGAGCCTTTCTTCCTTTCTTCATCCTTTCAGGGAACTGGGTTTCAGCTAAGAACATCAACTTTTACAACGTGAGACCTCCACTAGACCGTAAGTAGACAGTTAATGCTTTTCTTGTGTACACAGTAGTAACTTAATGTTTTAATTAGTTTCCATATGCTTTCAGTAATTTGTTTCCTTGGTGTTTTATTTCTTTAAACATGGAGGATTGGATCTTGAAAGTAAAAGTTTTGCCTTTCAACCCAGAGCAGTTTATTTCTAAAATTTATGTTTCCTGAAAGTAAGCAAGCTGTTGAATGCAGCACTGAACTAAAGAGTTTATCACAGCAACAGTTTTCACATTTTAAGTGTGATGTTTTTCTGCCTCTGAATTGTCTCCCTGCAGGTGACATTATGCAGTAGATTTCTTGTAAAGAATACAGAACAGGTGTCTTTTGTCTTTAATCTTGTTGGGGTTTTTGTAAGGGGAAGAATAGGTGTGCAGTGTGCAATCAATTCAAGCTGAAGATAATCAAAAACGCTGTGAGACCTGTGAATCCAGTTGTCACTAATAGCATCATACTTTCACCTCTTATCTAACATCAGAAGTATTCTGTCCCTTCACTTAAGAGAAGACTTCCCTGATATTAAAACTTGATATATTATAGGTGCATCCAGGGAACTCTGCTTCTTAAATTCATTTATATATATATGCAATGTAAATAAGCTTTTCAAGCAATCCTCTTGATCCCTTTGTTGAAGGGAACAGATTTTCCAGTGCTGGAGATCAAGACCAGAAGCTTGTTTTGAAGGTGTAGTTTTTGCATCAAAGGAATGTAGATTGTGTATCTGCACAAACATACAGTTGGATGTATTATAATGTGTGCATATATGCATATACATATATATAAGATGTTCTCTCTTTACCTCTTTTTCCCACCAATGCTTAAAAGGTATTCTGGATTGTGAGAGGATGAAAAGAGGAGGAAGCATTTTAAAGATCAGGCATAGCAAAACCAATTAAAAGCTCTCAGTGAAAACTGTGTCATAGGATGCATTTATCTAACAGTGAAGTATCACTGGAAAAATGCACATGTATGTAACATGTTTGTGTGTGTGTGTGCAAGCACTTACACTGCTACTTTGAGCATTCGGTTTTCTTTTGTTTTTGTAAACTTACTGTATTTTAATACTTTCAAAGCCACTCCATTTCCAAACAGTTTTAAGTGCTTTACCTGTGACAATGCGGTGGACAATTACAACTGTAACAGATGGGCTGAAGATCGGTGGTGCCCTGAAAGTAAGTGTTTCTGAGCTAAGAGCTTTCCTCCTCCACAGTTAAACTTGTTTCTCCCTGACTCAGCCGTCTTGTTGAAGTCTAACTGAATAGGATTAACATACCAACACAGTGATGCCCTCAATTATGTTATTAGTGAGTCTGAGTCATATGATTTTTGCTGAGTTTAATAATCTGACCATTTCAGAGTACAGAGAAACAATGCAAAAATTAATATGTATATATAAAAGTAGATACATGTGTGTGTGTGCTTCCTAGGAATTAATTTTGAGGATGTTACGTCTAAAACCTTGAGAATTGCCTTCTTGGCCTCAACTCCTTCTCTTTGGATAGCATCCTAAGGTACGGTGGTCATGGTAGGCTTGCTTGTGACAATCAAGACCTGAATGACTAGGGAGCGTACTTGTATGAGAGAATGATAGATATGAAGAAAAGAATGGAAATATGTTTCCTCATTTTTCTTCACAGCGGTGTTCACGGTGGGAAAGGGAAAGAAATGAACCAGAGGAATGAGGGAAATGTCTGAGACAAAGAAGAAAATGTGTGACAAGAAAGAGTAGAAAATGGAAGATAAATGTGTAGTTTGTAAAGCAAATATGTAGTTTGAGTGGTAGCAGGTTTTCTGGAGATCTGAAGGGTCAGTTAAGCTTAAGATTTCATCACTAATTAATTTCTTGCTCTGTGGTATTTTGTGTGAGTTGAAAAATGGCTTTAAACAACCCAAATGAGTAGTTTTTATGGGAATATTTTCCTAAGTCATGTGAAGTTCTTGAACCCTGTAGAGGAGTGCATTCTGTCTGAAAGTCAACATTTAAAAATTTGTTTTGTAGGTACGCAGTACTGTCTGACAGTTCATCTCTTCACAGACCGAGGGAAGAGTACATCGGTCACCAAAAAATGTGCTACTGGGGATGAATGCCATTTTGTAGGCTGCCATCATCACAGAGAAAGTGGTCACACAGTAAGTACTGGGAGCAGCATGTTGGCTTTAAGGGTTCTGTTTCAGTAGTTGTTTTTCCTGCAGAGCTGAAGAGCATATACCAGCATGTATTCTCCAGCACTTCATGATAGAAATCCAGTTTCACCAATAGGAGCATGACTACCCCTTTCCTCCTGCTTCACTATTTGTGAGGTAGTGTGATGGGGTGTAATATGCACTTCTGAAGAAGCACCTGAGCTTTCTGGGGCACTGCTGGCATGCATCCTATGCATGGATCTTGATTTCTGAGTTCTGAGTAAGGCACCCAGCGAGGTCGTGCAGGCTGCATTGATGCTCATGGTGCTGCAGCTGTGATGCACTTGAGCAAGCCACATTGGGACCCAGCTGCTCCAGACATGTGTCTGAGTAACACACCTTATGTGGCAAAAAAGAACTCATGCACTTAAGAAATTATAAGATGCAAAAAGCTATGCCAAGTAAACTGTGAAAGACAGAAGCCAAACACCATTTATCAGAGGGGAATAATTCCCAAATGGGAGCTCACAAAGTGCTGTAAAGAAAACCGTCATTTGTCATGTTAGATTGATGGCAGAAATCTAGAAGAGGCAAAAAGTGATTTTTCTGTAGCATAAAACCTGCTGAAAGTTTGAAACTCTGCTACTCTGGGAAAGCTGTGGTGCATGGTTTGGAGGAGAAGTTGTAACACCAGCGCTGCGTCTGCTGCCTTGGGGCCGGCTGCTGGGTGAAGTGTTATCCTCTGCCATCATCTTGCAGATCGTGCATTTCTAGATGCCCTGTGTCCAGTGATCTCCTTTTTCTCAACAGGAATGTGTTTCTTGCTGTGAAGGCATGATTTGCAATGTGGAGATCCCAACCAATCACACAAACGCAGTATTTGCCGTGCTGCACGCACGGAGAACGTCGGATGGCAGCCGGCGGACGGTCAGCATAGCAGTGCTTGTGTCACTCCTGGCAATTGCACTGTCATGATGCAGCATCCCCCCGTTGCACCTGCTGGAGAGGGCTTGCCTTTATGGGTCCTCAGAAATTGTAAACTCAGTACGTTCAAGGAGAAACCACCGAGATGTCTCAATTACATAAAATGTGAGAGGACAGTGGGAAGATGTGTACATCATGCAGTCCTTGGATGTTCTGTTGAAGGTATTTCAAATGGTCTGCGGTATTTAAAGAAGAAAAACAAGATATACACACAAAAAAATTCACACCAGGAAACCCAGTGGTGACTAGGCAGTGAGGCAGAATCAAGCTGTTGGGATTTGCTGTTCTATGATGACAATGAACACATATATGTTGATCTGCTTCTTGAACAAAAAAAAAAGGGTTTCTTTAGAAATTCAGGTGAGATTGGGGAGCTCTCAGTGGACCATGTGCCAATCTGTATTTAATGGAAACTGCTTCTAAGCTGTTTATTACTACACATGAAAAACATGGGCTGTATGCTTTGTGTAAGCTTATTGTTACGTTCTTCGTAGGGAGCACATACGAGAGAGGCTTTTCTGTTTTGATCAGAGCTATCATTTCTATGAGAAATAAAATGGTACTTTATACCTCTCTTTCCTCTAAAATGTCTTGCACTGGAATTATAAAATGATATGAAATTAGGTAGAGTTTCTGTCTAAAATGGATGAACTGGTTGAGCACCCAGTGCAGAATTCTTTACTGTCCTCAGTGGCAATATTTTCTTGCCATAGAGGCCACCCCAAGTGCTCACCTCAGCTTTTGAGTCCTCTTTGTTATATGAACATGGCAGTAATGCCATGAATTTCCAATTGTGGCTACAGTCAAGCGGCTGCTTTACCATGAAAACAGCAAGTAAGCCCTTGTATAAGTAAGGAGAGAATTCTACTGTGTTCTCTCTTGATTTGCAGAAGATTCTCCCAGAAATGTTACTCCTTGATGGATCAAAAGTCAGCAACTGGGTATCCCAGGCCTCTGGACTAAACTTTATCTAGCACTTGAAAAGCCCAACTCTGTTCTTTTTTTACAGTATTACAGTGGTTAATGTGGTTTATTTGCACAGCTGTGACTGTTTGAATCCTTGTCATTTGGATGGCAGTTCATCAATTAGATGAACACCTGTAAATATGGCAGTGAGATGTTCTGGAACCTTTGTTTCCCTCTGTGAAACCTGTGGTGCAAACCAGTGCTCCCAGGCTGATCCAGTGAGCTCCCACCCCTTCCAGACAGTGCTCTGTAGTTGGAGCTGCACAGGCTGTCCTGAGGATGGTGCCCAGTTTTCTTCATTCATGCTCTAGCTTATGTTCTTTGCACTGCAAACTCACTGATGGTACAGTCCATCGGGTACTGATTTCAGATTGCTATCAGGATAGTTTTATATGATCCTGAATTGAACGGATTTCAGCTGCTTCTCTTTGCTGAACTGTGTTCCTTTGAACTTCCCCTTCTCTGGCAACCCAGCATTCCAGCACAGCTGAAGATTTGACCCAACAAGCTTGGAGAATTGCATTGTTTCTTTCCTTTTTGTAAATAAAACTGTGATTCATTCATGAGTATATCTCCGATGGTTCTGATCTTTTCTGGGGGTTTCTTTTCTCAGCCAAAATGAGAGGGCCTGAAAATAACAATAAATTGTTGCAGCATCTTTCAGAGAGGAGGTTTCATACAAGTTTTGCTTGACTAAGAAGTTTGAAACTGATCTCTGAAACATTCAAGTAACCCTATAAAGTAGGGGGTTTTAAACACGAATACTGGCTCAGGTCACTGAGCGTATCTAAACTAGCAGCAGATTAAAACCAGGTTTTGTAACATTTTCAGTTTGGTGGCATGCTGTAAAATGGAAATGCAATTTATAGAGTGTATAAATATGTCCAAAACTCAGTCTGTGATTTGTTGTCAGATGGCTGTGTAGTTACACGAGTTGGGTGGGAATGCCTTTTCCTGCCCAACACAGACCGACTCCTGCTGTCTAAATGAAGGTGTTCCAGGCTGTGGGTCACAGTGCCCATTCCTGGGCCATCCAACATGCCAAGCTGCCAAGAATGATTTCTGGACATGTTTCCATCGTTTGGAGATTACTCCTGGGTAATGACATTCCTATAGCATTCATCTTGGGCTCAGACATAGTCGTAGTTAGAATTGATGTTTAATGATGAAAATAACGAACGTGTTCTTTGCTGTGTAGCCCACAGGGTTCGTGAACTTTTCTCCAATGGGAAAATCATCCCAGATTTGCTCTGCTCCTCAGAATGTTCCTTAGTTGATCGGGATGTTTGGGGCCACAGATCTTTTCCTGGTTTTGTCTGTGATCACCAGGTACTTCCATAACATTGTTTCTGTGGACAATTACAGCAATGTTAACCAGGCCTTAAAGTACTCTGTAGCCTTATATGAGTTTACCGTAAATACATTGCACTAATCAGAGTACTGACACTTGTTTGCCCTGCAAATGCCATTTTGGAGCATTCAGGAGTGCCAGGAAACCCCTGGAAAGCAGCCCAGGGGATGGGCTCTGGTGCAGAGAAATGGCTTCCAGGTTCTCTGCGGCTGCCAAAAGACCCGTGGGGATGTGTGTGCATCTCTGCTTGTCTTTTTTTTTTGGTTGAACTGATTTTTTTTATTCTGTTTGTCACACTGAAAAGGTAAGAAATCTGCAAGTAATGTATGCATTTGCTGAAGAATTGTCTATAAAATAAAGAATTCCACTGGAGTGCCTAAGTACCGTGCTTGATTTTATCTTCCTTCTTGATAACTAACAGCAGCCTGGGGTAGTGAAGGGATGCCATGTTGCCGTATGTGAATTTTTTAATGTAACAGAACTCCAGTATCAGAATTCATTCTCGGTTTTGGTCATGTGCATGTGACATGTTAATACCTAAATTAGCCATGCAGCTTTGGAAGCAGTGTTTGTGTAAGTGCACATCTGTAACTACATGCAGAACAGAGGTGTTTGCTGATGCTTCTCTGTGCCTGCTGCATTCTCACTCACAGGATGGAGGAAGAATCCCATTTTTGTCCACGAATGTGTCACGTAAACCATCTGATGCAGTTCAGGAGGAAAGGTGAGGTTGTTTGGTGATAGGTATGTGTATCACTTTATTTGCTTTACGTTGCATGGGATGATGTATGGAAGACCCCCCAGGCAATTAGCAGGGAGAAAGCATTTCATTTCTGCTCCTGGAAAGTACTGAATATTTAGAGCAATTGGATTTTAAAAGTATGGTTTTGTAGCGTTTAAATGGCTATGAATTTTTGCCATGATGTTCAATCAGAAAAGCATTAAAGAGTGAAGCATCCTTCTAGAGTGGCTTCAGCTGAAAACCAAAAGCCACGATACAGCTTGAAAGCATGCAATCCAGTCACTTAAATGGGATGAAGTGCTGATTTCAGACATGTAGAGCAAGAAAACCAACAAAAGCTCTAGTTATTTCAGAAGACAGAGGTCTGCAGAACCTCTCTGTGTGTCCTGAGTCTGGAAGGAGCCCTGATTGCAGTGCAGGGTGTTGCAGGCTGTGCTGCTTGCAGGTGTCTCCAATTAAGAAAATGAGCCTGCCTCCATTCCTGCACACCTGGTGCCCCTCTCCTGTGCTGGAGCACATCAGAGTGCTTGGTGTCCTCACGTCTTCTCCATTTTCAGTGAAGTGAGAGGTGTTGGCGTGCTGTGCTGCTCAGAGCAGAAGGTAGGGATGTGCTGCTCGGTGTGGGTATTGTAATTCATGATGTTTGCTTAAATTTTGTGTTAATTTGGTAAGGTTGCTTCTAATGCTGTTGTCAGTACTGTAGTAAGAAGCTGTAGTTATTAACAGAGGGGAAAACATAAAATGATGTTCTAATGTTTGTGCAAAAAGAGAGGAGGTGGTGTTAAAGAGAGCTTTAAACAACACAACTCATTTGTATTAATTTGGCCAAGTTGTAGCACTTAGTTTGAGGTTATTTTATCGTCCCTGTTTGTACTGTGCTGCTCTGGAAGGTGGCAAAGGGAACTGTGCTTAGGAACTACGTATGTGACCAGAGGTGGGAAAAGCAGAATGCTGCTTAAGGTGGAAATAAAGGGAATCACATATTAGACTGCAGTTACCTTTGCTGAATTTATTCAAAATGTGTCATGAGCCATTGGAAGAAAGTAAGCGTGTGTTAGGTCAGAAAGATTGTCACAGTGGTCCCTTGTGCTTCACTTTCACAGATTCTATCATCTGTTTCTCCTCTTCTGAAAGGGAAACAATCTTGCTTGGGGTGCAGCCCCAGACCTACTGCAAGCTGTAGCTCCTCTGTCAGGCAGCCATGCATCGGGTTTTGGTTGCAATATAAAGGATCGATATAAAGGTTGCATTATAAAGGATGTGGTCCCCACAGTGCACATTAAGGATGTGGGATGAAGGAGGAAAACTGACCTTGAAGTGCTTCAGAGCACTTGGCACTTCCTTCTGCCTGGCTAAGGCCTATGCACGTGATGTCACTGGTGCACTTTTGTATAGTGAGACTTTATATTTTTCTTTCTTTTCCCCCTTGATGAGTGCAGATGGAACCACCAGGAAATCAATCACTAAATACATTCTTCTTTGATGGACTGGTATTTCCAGTCCCGTATGCAGCTTGCTCCTTTCTGTTGGACTGTAGATAAAAAGAAAATATTTCGGAAGAACCATATCATAGTGAAATTCAGGAGATATGGTTGATAAATCCTTTTTTTTTTCATCACCTGTGAGGAATTTAAATACTCATGCATGTGTATGTAGTGTGAATGAATGAGCTGCCCATTGAATGAACGTCCACTGAAACTGGTGAGAGTTGTACCACAGTGCTCAGTAGCACTGGGCGTTTAAGCAGAGTTCACCCACTCACTGCTCACCTGGAGAGCTGCTGTGCAATGGGGTAGTTATATTATTATTTTGAGTAAATAGTAGAAATACACTCATTGGTCTGCAACAAGCTCTGCTGGAGGTCACTGGTGGCGTGATCAGTGGGAAGGGCTCATGTCAAGTCATTGGGTCCTATTAAAAAATTGGCTGTAGATGAGATATGTGCTCAATTAATTGTTCCTCGCAGCCAAAAAGTTTTGTCTGAGTGTTGGCCTATGAGTTGGTAGCCAGAGTGGCGTTGTGGCAGGGCCAAAGGTGCGTTTGTGCTGGTTTTTAATCTCATGTTTCCCAGCCTTTTCAGATGTCTGCTCCTATCCTGCCTTGGGAATCCCATTTATATGCTGTGTAGAGCGCTGCCTCCTGGCTTTTCCCTTCCAGAATGAGATTCTTGGAGGAAAATGCAAAAATAAAATAAAATAAAACAACCCAGAACAACCAAACCGACAACCAATGCAGAACAAAACATACAGTAGGGGTAGGTTTTTTTTTGTCAGCTGAAAGGTGTGTGAAAGACAAAGTCTCTGCAGAGAGGAGAGGATGAGAATATACAAGGTTTTTGGGGGATTTGTAAATGTTTTAGTGTTTTATCTGCAGCTGGGGATCTTCAGCTCAAGGTGGTCTGTGAAGTGGGTAAATGTGTCTTCTGGAAGCTCATGAGCTCCAGAGTAGGGAACTCAAGGACCTCTTTTGGAGGCTGTAATAAGATACAAGATACAGAGTGTACCCTTACTGAGGGTACACTCAATCCCCTCGTCTAGGTCAGCAATAAAGATATTAAACAAGGTGGGCCCCAATACCGACCCCTGGGGGAGCTTGAGAGTGAAACTACCAAGTTTGAGAGGGCAGCTTCTGTGCAACTTGTCGGCTTCTGTTGGCAGCAAATCAAAATTTACAAATGTCTCACAGAGAACGTTTTATTAATGGATTTTCCCCACAGAAGCCCCAAAGTGGGACATCATTCCTCCAGGCTGGAAAGGTGCCCGTGAAAGTTGTCAGTAAGAAGGAATTCCTGGAATTAATGGTTTTTCTCTTTGTTCTTGGCTCAAAGCAGAATAGATCCATTAAAAAAGTTTTGTTTTGTTTTCGTTGTTGTTGGTTTTTTTCTTTTTTTAATTTTTGTAATAGAACATTTTTACTTGAAAGAAAAAATGTGGGACCTGAGTTGGAGCAGGGAGAGGAATTAGAGAAATTGTTGCAAAATGTGGTTCTGTTTGTGGATCATTGTGCGTTTTTAAATGGAATTAGGATAGGATTTATCTGGGGCAGAAAGTAGTGGAGAGAATCGATCTGCTTTCTTGGCAAAAAGAAATACAAGTATGCAAGGTTTTCTAATGTATATCTAGATAAAGTGCTAAGGTGAAAATAGAGAGTTTTGCTGTCTCCTCAATAAGGAATATAACTTCTTACATGAAGCAAGCCAGGTCTTGGCTGGTGAATCACTTTATCTCCTTTGAAGTTGTCAAGTAAGGATCTAGGGATGGCTTAATTGATGCCTTAGGACTTATACTACCTGACTAGCCAGGATAATACGCATGCAATTACAGAACACCCAGTCATTTGGGGATCGTTGTTTGGTCCAAGGGATGGTTGCCATGTGCAGTTTGTGTGTGTCTGTTGGCACTCAAGAACTCAAATTTGTCTTGTAGAAATAAAATAAAGTAGTCCTTCTTGTGGAAACTGTATTTTATTAACAAGCTTTTCTATTGTGCCACTATTTATTATTGTTTATGAAACTTTCTTTAGTCTTCAGACAGTTATCTCTTGTTGCCTGTGAGGGAATTTACTGTTACTTCGCACTAGAGGAAATAGCAAGCATAAACTGGATGGAGAGAAGAGGGGAAGGGTCATTTCAGAAAACCACATCAGTATATTGAGTTGATAGTGACTGTTGCTTGTTTTAAAGTGAAACATCCTTCCTTATTCACCGTACTTCAGCTCCTTGCAAGAACCATCTGCTGAATTTCATTGAACTGCAAGTGATAGTTGTTCAAAAGAAGGCTGCTTTCCTTCTTTAAATTATATTTTCTTATAATTCCATAGCTAACCTAATTTGTGCATTTTAAGGCAGTTTTAGAGGGTTTACCTTGTATTTTTGCTTTCCTTCTGCTGAGTGCTCATTTTCTTCAACCTTCCGTCTCTGAAGCTGCTAGTGAGAAATGTGTTCACGCTGCAAAACCTCACTGAAGCTTTTGTAAATGAAATACCACTCCTTTTCCCTTCTCCTCTTGATTCAGATGTTATGTGATATGTTTATCTTTGCTTTTGGTGAATCAGCATCTGCCCATTGAACAGGTCTGGTCTGTGAGGTACGGTGAGGCAGCAGGTTGTGATGCTGGAGATGCTCAATTACACTGCCTACCTCCCTGTTTCACTTACCACAAGGAATCTTGGAATCCACTGCTCTGACATTGAATTTTGCCCAAATAACAAACTTTGCAAAATGTTATTTATTTCTGGGGAGTAGAGCCTTCCATGCACTCCGGAGCTCCCGTCCCATCCATGTGGGCCTTGGATTCTCAGCCAACCATGAGTTGTTGGCTTGGCACACCTGTGTTCATCTTCCACTTGTAAGCTGGGCAAATGCTGACCTTCTTAGGGTGATTGCAAAGGGTATGCCAATGTGATATTCTGTTGAGAAGTTTGTGATTGCTGTGGCTGACACGTGAGCTGTGGTTTCCATGCACTGGGATCCCACCCATACCTGGATGTGGTGCGACTGCCCTGGTGCTGACTTCTAAGATTTCGGAATATCACTTTTGGATACTGCTACACAAGTGGGCTTCATCCCCCACAAAGAGGGTTTTTGGCCTTTGGAGAGTCCTTTATTCCATCAGAAAATGCGTTGACAACTCCAAGTGTGTAAGCTCCTCTTCCAGAGTGAAATAAATCTAATGCAGCTCCTGTGGTAGCTGTCAGACGCCAGCAGTGCTGGGGGCTTTAGCTGAGTGATGTTCAGCTTGCAATTTATTCCTTTCTGTTGTTGCAGCTATAAATAAAGATTCCATTGATACACAGAAGACATGTCAAGAAAGCAGAGACTTGGTCCTGACATGCAGCCCTTCCACTTTTCTTCATGTGTACTGTTAATGGCCTACTAATGAGCAAAGGCTCTAAATCACATTGGGATACCTGTGATTCTCAGGATGATCAGCAGCTGAAATGTTGCCCCTCCAATAAGTTAAACTGTAGAAGTTTTGTTTAAATGAGCATTAAGGCAGATGAGGACTGGCCAAGACCTCGTGCTGTTCCCCTTCCATGCCTGGTGTGGAAGGCATTCCATTAAGCTCCATTCCATTGATGAAGATGTACGTAGTCTTAACATATGCTTATATATCTCTTGTGGGCCTAATTGTAAGCAAATGCCTTACACTGATGAATTTATTTATTTACTAATAGCAGTATAACCTGCATAAAATTCATATTGTCAGGGTTCTGCACTGATGCTGCTGGTGGCTGTGTTTTAACTTTCTCTATTTGTACTAACAAAGATCAGCAGAAGCTCCTGGAATTTCCACTTGGTACAGGCTCTTTTAAGCCCTGTGACCATGTAAAGCATTGAGTCCATCTGAAACATTTCAATCAGTGACCTTTGCAGCTTTATTTCATGAGTTTTATTATTCCGGTTTGAAAGCTGTCTTTCCCTATAAGCAATTTTCCTAATTACTTTCCTTCAAACTTCACTGAGGCTGGATAGGACATGAAGCTTCAGGAAGATGCTGGGTTGGCACCTTTGGAGCAAGGATTGCTTGACTGCTCTCCATGTGTGGCCACAGACCAGACCTTGAGTCCATGTTTTCTCTAAAGGTTCCATGGAAATAAACCCTATTTAATGTGAAGGAGTGAAGGGGAGGCTCCCTCTCCTAGGGAGCTTACAATTAATTCCTGAGGAGGGGAAATCTCCTCCTTTTTGAGGTTGAACATAGAGAACCACAGAACTGTAGGGGTTAGAGGAGATCTCTTGAGATCCCTCAACCCAACCCCCTGCTAAATCAGGTTCACTGCAATAGGTTACACGTTGGTGGATTTGATGTGAAACCTAAACCCATTTTGGCTTGGTTAAGGTGTTGATACAGTTGGGGCAGAGGAGCTTCTTGGGATGGCTTCACTTGAGAAGGGCAGCTGTCAAGAGGGAAATGATGCTGCACTTTAGGACGTTGGCACTGTGTGGTTGCAGAACATTTCCCATCTGTCAGCAGTCATTATGGCCGTGCTCTGCTTCAGCTGCTGCGGAATTTGCTGTCCTAAGGCAAGTAATTTCAGAGCTCCCCTAGCTGACCTCCAGCCCCTGTGCCATTAAGTCATGTAAATCTGCCCAGTAGGAATCCAGTGCGGTGAGATGGCTGAGATAGGGGAGTTGTCTGAATTCCACTTTGCTTTTTGTGGGGGGTGGAAAAAGAGGATTTGGACCTTTGGAAAAAGATAACTGTTAGTGATACAGTTGAAAGAATGACATGATGGATTAAAGCATTTGATGGATTCAGAAGCTGATATACTAAATGAAATGGTGGAGAAAATAATTATTTGGATGCATTACTGTAATTGAGAGCTAAGCTAGACATCAGAAACTTAGAAATCAGTCACTGATCAGACCCAGCAAATAGAAGTGCTGAATGTTTACGTGGTCCCTGTAGATTCATGTGCTTTGCGATCTGAATGTCAGAATGATTCAGGTTGGAAGGGGCCTTAAAGGTCATCCAGTGCCAACGCAAAAGCTGATGATGAGGCATGGTTCGTGTGGGAGGTAGAACTGTGCTCATTCCTTATGTGACTTCTGCAAACTGTGCCAGTTTCTGTCCTGCAAACCAGGGATAGGAGCAACTTGTCACAACCCTGCATCACACTGCCTAGTCCTGTGGTCAGGACCTGCTTGGCTTTAATGGAGGATATCAATTTTTCCCTTGTCGTAAACAATGGGGGATCTGGTGGCCTCTGTGCTGAAATTTTAACTGGAACCCAACAAGTGGTAGTTGGAGTTGATGCTCTTGAAGGTCCTTTCCAAGCTCAGTGATCCTATGAAATCTCTACTGGGTGGCACCATCAGGCTCTGTGGGCACTATTTCCATGGCATCTACATCATGGGCAGTAAAGGTAACGAGCTGTGGTGGACACATGGACTTAGTTCTGTGCTTGTTGTGCTGTCCAAAAGCTGAAGGAACATCTGTCACAGAGGGAAGAATTTACCTGGGGCCCTGGGCGAGAGGTGCTCAGGTTTCCCTGCCACTCAGGGGATCTCTTTGCTTCACTCTACAAAAAATCTCTCTTACAGCACACATGTATGTGTGTGTTCTCATGAAAACAGCAGTAATCTCTGTGCCCTGTATTTCTCCATACTGCATGTCAGAGCAGTGCACATAGCCATGGCTGCAGCAGAACTCTCCATTCCTGCACACCCAGCTGTGCTGCTGGGAGACCTTCCACGTGGGGACTCTAAATCCCAGCCTATCCTTTCCCACCCAGCACAGGGAGCTGGTGCTGAAGCTCATTCACTAAAAACAGGCTCCTTGGGGCCAGGTTATTGAAGCTGAGAACTTAGCAGAGCTTTTGAAAACATCTCTATTCCTTAGGAGTTTTAAAACACACCTATGAACCTTGCCAAAAATATCAAAGCCAAATTTTTAGGCTGGGCAATCGGTTGTTAAGTCAGTAAGCGCACTTTCAAAATATTATCCACGAGCAATAACCATAATCATTTCTATGGCTAATAAACCCCTGTGGTTTCATTGCTCTGGCTGCCAGAAATGCATTAGGGAACGGATTTTTGAGTGTTTTAATCATATGACTAACCCTAGCTGAATGCAAGCAGGTAAACCAGTGTGAACATGCATTCCTTGGTGCAAAGATGGACTGAGTCATTTGTCTTATGTGAGATGCAGCTCGGGCAGTGCTTGTGCTCCTCCCTCTATCATTGAACCATGGAACCATTAATGCTGGAGAAGACCCCTAGTATCCCCAACCCCAACCCACCCCCACCAAGTGCTGGTGAGGATCTCTGAGGCTGTCTGTCTTTTTCTGGGTATTATAACTGAAGGTCGGATGGTGCTGTGTGGCTGATATGGAGCACTGAGATGTCCTGATGGTCAGATAAGTCGGCTGTCAGCACAGTGTGCTTTTGTTTTGTGCCTAATAAAGCAACTCAATATGAAACACAGTCTCCTCTGGAGCTCTTAAGTGCACAGCAATTACACAAAATTTGCTCAACTCTTTCTTGTATCCGCTGACATCTAAGTGACTGAGAATGCAGAATTGGATGTGTGGATCGATGGAGCCCCGATAGGCTGCAGCCCTCAATGGCTCTGTGTTCCCTCAGCATTCCCATTGTGAGGTTAAACTTGATAAATATGAAGAGAGAATGCACGTGGAAGGCTGGGATGTTTTGTTTCACTGGGGGAAAGATGGCTTTTTACCTTTTTTGCTATCAAGTCAAAATTCATATTTATTTTTATTTCGAATAAAATAAAGCTCCGTTAGATTTCTATTGTGGTTTTGAGAAGTGGTTATACTTTGAAAAAATAAACCTGATATGTGCCAGGAGGGGCAATCCAAGGCTGCAATTCTAGCATTGGAAAGGACCTGCACATAACAATGATGGCATTCATGCTGCTCTTCAGAGGTTGGGAACAAGCAGTTTCCCATCCAGGGCTGAGAAATTTGGGGCTGTGCTCCTTTCTTCCTTTATATAGGGAAAGGTAGTAGGGGAATAAAAATTAAGCTGTGTTTTTCACCCTTAGATGGAGAAGTGGGTCCATTGGTGGCTGATATGCTGTTCCATGAATACTGAAAATCGGACACAAACTATAACCAGTGTATCTATTATAAGCTGAACCAAAGTGCTGTTTCTGCTGAACTCATCTAAGCCACCTATTGTTGTCAACCTTTTGTTCTTTTAAACCTTTCTGCAGAGATACCATTGTTGACTTTCCTCAAGCATAGCTCTGGAATTCAGATTAACTCCTGAATTTAGGAAATGACCCATCTCTGTGTTTGTCACTTGTATGAGAGAGGAAATTCCCCTTGTGATCTCCTGAGAATCTGGGTTTTATGAGCACCCCCTTACCCAGCTGGGTGAAGGACTGTCTGCATTAAAGGCACTTTAAAGACACAACCACACACAAGAATATGGCCCATAGCCACCAGGATAGGTCAGCCTGTCCTTGTCTCAAGAATGTGTGCTTTGCTCTTGTTGAACTCTGGGAAAATGTCCATTAACTTGTAGTGCGTAAGAAGGGAATTAATTGGGAAATTATCCATGTATCCTTTTGATAAATTTCTCCATTAATATGACTTTATCCTTTTCATTAATTACGTTGCATTAGCAAAATGTGCTCTTGGCTTGGAGGTATTCCATCTTGCATTTCTCTCTCCCCCAAATTTCTGCTGTAAGTCTTAAGGACGATGATCCTTTTCTCCAGCTTTTCAGGTTAACATGGTGAAGTATTCCTTCATGAACTGGAAGAGCAATTTGGAGCTCTTGAGCACTGTTTGAAGCACTCTGCTCTTATGGGAGGGGCTGGTGCGTGCTGATCAGAGCAGTTTGGTGTTACTGGAGCAGTGAGAGGAGTGGCACAGAGATGTGCCCTTTGCGTAGGATGCTCCTGTGCCTTGCTGCCCACACTCAGATTTCCACTCCTCTTGAACTTGAGTGGCTTTTGCTTCCATGGAAGTGCTGTACTTCTTGTCAGCTGTCAGCAGACTGAGCAGATCATCCCCAGGCGATCTCTGATGCACTCACCCCTTCTTTCTGTCAGAAAATGTCCTTAGGTTCAGTTGCTCCTGTTCCTTTGATCTTCCTCTGCAGGTCACAGCTGTTAGACCTCTGCCCCTTCTCAGTGCTCTTTTTGACACTTCTCTATTTCTCATCTCCCCTCTTCCTCTCCCATTCCTGTACTGCTGGTCCCAAAGCAGTGTTGTAGGAGGATGTGTCTCTGGTGTTGGAGTGAGGAGCTCTATGGAAGAGGGTGGGGGCAGAAGTGGAAGGCAGTGGGAAAGAGACACAGATGAGAGGAACAATGTGAGGCTGAGGGCAGCGGGAAAAGCCATGTTCAGATCGTGCCCAGCTTCTCATTGAACCATGGAATGATTGCATTGGAAGGGACCTCTAAGATGACAGAGCCATAAATGGTTGGGTTGGAAGAGACCTTAGAACCCAACCAAGCATTATTTAAAGTGTAGTGGTCGTGGGTATCAGCACCTCCTAAACTTCCAGGCTCTTCAGTCTCTTGGGACCACAGTAAGAGTCTTTTTCCCCCCATAGCAGCAAGTCCCGGTGACTCACTAATGAGTCTGCTCCCATTGCCAGCCGGACCAGATCCTGATCAAGTGCTATTTAAAGTGTATATGTATATTTACGTATGATGAAAATGTCTGTGGTGAAAGTAGGCTGAAGAGGATCAGTTGTTCAGCTATCTTAAGGACAGAAACATTCAAGTAGTAGCAGTAGCTATTGAATCACATGCAGAATATAATTAATAAAAAGGACGTAGCTCCCTCTGAATTTTCTCTTAATTGAAACCTTATATTTAATATTATATAATTCCAAAAAATTGAACGAAAAAGCAACTGTTCAATATTCCAGGAAGCCATGCATATAGTCATCATTCATGTAACGATCTTCTCCAGTTGAACAGAGGAACAAACCGCTCTGGATCTTTTCTATCCCTCCTCCATGCACTTGTGCTCACCATAAGCCAGGCTGCGTGAGCACGTGGAGGCCATGGTCATTGGGTTCTCCATCTCTAAATTCATGTCTGATTGGAACCATGTTCTGCAGTTTATGGGCTGTGGTGGTGTCAGGGAGGCTTGGAACTGGTGAATTGTGAAACAGGCTTTGGAGTAACACTTTGCAGAAGCTGAGGCTGAGGTTTGCTGGCAAAGAAGATCCTCTTCAGTCTGAAACTTTTGCTTTCTGCTTTTCCCTATGATTCCATTTTGTGCAAATGTCACACAGAGCCAAAATGTAGGACTCCTATGGGGCCAGGTATGGTCAAAAAACAGAACATCCCACTGAAGGATGTGAGGCTTCGTGTCCCTTGTGCCATATATCCTTCTCTCCAGCCACCTCTGTGCAGTGCAGACTGCTGTGAAGCCCTTGAGATGCAGGTGGTTGCAAGAGCAGAACCAGTGCTCCATGAAAACACTAGGTGGATTATTTCATAAATACCCAGAGCTGTATCTGCTTGTAAATGGGCACTGAACACAGAGGTGATAGAGCTGACAGCCACCACTTTCTGCCATGCTCCCCATCTCTGTGGCTCCACTGTCTTTCTGATTCTTATGTGACACATTCTTTGCCCATTTTGGAAATGGCTTCTCTTCAAAGGATTTCTCTTATTTGCATGAGAAGATTAATGAGACTGAATAATCCATCACTAGCAATGTAGTAACTTTTGAGCCATGTGGAGTTGTGTTGGTGTTGTACAGAGGCAGGTAAAGGCTGGCCACGGGGCAGCTCTCTGCATGGCACAGACATGCCAATAAACCACAGAGCTACAGCTGGTACTTGGGATGACCCAATAAATGCTGTGTTTCAATCACCAGAAGCCTGGAGGAGAAGGAGAGGTTCTCAAAGAGAGAAAGGATGGCATTTGTACCTATATATCCAGTATTGCTTTAACAAGAAACTCAGCTCAGATGGATACCAGTAGAACGTGGCTGGGATATGGTAGTTCAGCTCATTATTTTGTAGTTCAGCTCAAGTTATTTCACTCTCATGCCTCACCATGAGAGCAAAATAACTGGATGCGATCTGGACTGGCCATCTCCACACTCAGATCCTCTAACTTTATCTCATCCTCCCTCATAAAGATTCCTTTGGCCAGCTTGGGAGCAGCTTAAAAGAAAACTAAGACAACAAAGATGCAATCGTGGAGTGACATATCATAATGAGACCTTTCAGTCTCTCCAAACTTTCTCATTAAGTTGCACCAAATGCAGACTTCAAAATTACAAAAGGATTTTCTCTCGCTGCCCATAAATAGCCTGTGCTTAGAACATACCACATTGTCTCCATCTTTTTGGCTTGTTCCCAAAGCAGCTTCTTTTGGCGTGCTGCAGTTGATGGGAATGATATTGAAGGAAGAACAAAGTACAGTTTTTCCAAAGGAAATAATAAATCTGCTGTGGGCTTTCAAAGCAAGCTCACATAATCAGTGAGCTTCTCTTTTTTCTTTCCTTGAGAATGTAGGAAGAGCACAGATGTTACTTTGGATCGTTAACATCTCAGCTATAGGGACAAGCAAAGTATTTCCCAGTGGCTTTTCCCTCCTTTTGTTTATTTTCTTACTGTATTAAACTGAAAGCTTTTTCTCACTGTGTATTAAACATACAGCTCCAAAACACCACAGTTCTGCCCAGCTACCCATGTGTTAGCACAAACAATTGTTGTTTCCCTCTGCAGAATCATTTTATTTATGAATCAGCTTGTCGTTTCATGTTTTATCTCCTTAATATTACAAATGGAAGGAAGATGTCAAGCTGAAAAGCAGCTCCATCTGCCAAACAAGGGCGGCTGGTTTGGTTGCTGGCATGAGATAACTGTCCCATCACAGTAAGTTTGTTTTAAGAGAGAGAGGCAAAAACAAACATGTTCTTCATGATTTCCTCCTGTCAAATGATAATGATAATTAATTAAAACCGCTGATGAAATTTAGCTACAGAATAAAGCGGTATTTATTTAACAGCCCAATAAAGACTGAAGTAGTTGGCAGCCTTGCATTAGCTCAGTGTCAGTGGCCTTTGGATCAGGTGCTCTGTACTGTCCGGTGTCAAGCTTCAAACCAAACCTGGGCTCCTTGCTCTGGGGCACTGAGCAGATGGCTCTAATGAAGGCTTATTCTGTTTTGGTTGTGTTCTCCGTGTTGTTATTGTGGAGAGTTGTTCCTCTTGCAGTTAGTTAGCTGAAGAAACAGCTACCTTTTGCAGTGACGTACAGATGTCAAAAATTATTGGGAACCATCTTCCAATATTTTTTTTCTCCTCCTAAAGAACCCAAAGGAATCATTTCCATAGAGCTCAGATATCTTGCATTGTGGTTGTGAATGGAATTACATCCAGCTGGCAGCCAGGCACAAGTGGTGTTTCCAAGGGGTTGGCACTGGGGCTCATCCTGTTTAAGATGTGTATTGTATCTGGATGAGGGGATCGAGTGCGTTCTCTGTAAGTATGCAGATGACACCGAGCTGGGGGGCAGTGTTTATCTGCCTGTGGGTAGGAAGGCCTACAGAGGGATCTGGGCAGGCTGATTGCTGGGCTGAGGCCAACAGGACGAAGTTCAGCAAGACTGAGTTTACCTTTGGCGTAAAACAAATTTTAATGTTGTAATACTTCAATATGAAACATCAAGAGGGAAAAATAACTAGAAAGCTTCTACTGGGGGGATTAAATTTGTCAGAAGTCATTAGGGGCTCTCCTGGTACGTAGGGCTGAATGGGGACATGTGTTTGTATTTTCACACAGATCCAAGAGAGAGAGCTGACAGAGCACAGAGCGATCAGGTTCATTTCCAATTTTCCACCAGACTGTAATGAAATGCCACAATGCATCCAACCAAACTTTTCATTAGTCTCCCTATTAGTTTTCACTCCAGTGGTTATACTATAACACCAATGGCTGGTGCTATTGGCTGTCAGTGATTGGGCAATGAGGGTCCCTTTCATGGCTGTCACTTTCCTCTTTGTTCTTTGTAAAAAAATAAAAATAAATAAATAAATAAACGAGTGCCCCCCTTTTCACTCCATTAACTCTTTTTCTTCAGTCCTCTATTTTGTGATGCTGAGTTTCTGCATCTGACAGAGGTCCAGAAGCATGTTCTGTTGGCAGGGTTCCAATGCATGCCACCAGGAATCTCTTCTTGGTGCTAGGTCTGACAGCAAGGAACCATACGTCGGCTGCTTGAAGGTCCATGGTGGGCTAGTGACTGAGGAGATGTGGAGCACACTGGGAAAACTTCTCCTATGGGAAGTACTAGGCTGTGTAGCCCTGCATGAGAGCTTTGGTTATTGCTCTTTGGCTGGAGCTCCTCTGCTGTATTTCTGAGCGAATCAAATATTTGTTTCCTCTTCAGTTTATACCTAATTCATATTTTTTGTGACTTATCACCTGAAAACAAGCTTTTTGGGTATATCTCTGCTTTGCTGTGGCACAGAAGCCTGCACTATACTCTCTTACTGGTAGTTCTTTGCAGATATCAGGATTTCCCGTTCCTTCACTTTACTTTCCTAAACCTCCTGTTTTCCTTTCCAGCACCCTCATTTCTCCTCATTATCCTTCTTCTTGAAGCAGTACTGCTTCTTCCATCCACCCATTCTTGTCATGCTCATCTTTCTTCAGTCCTGACCTTTCTCACAATGTTCTCGTGTTTGTTTGATGGATTGGCTTTTCTCATACCAGATAGGTGTTATATTTGGTTCTTTTAAGCCATGATTTCTCAAAGAAATGTCCAGAAGGAATCCTATTTGAGTGCTGACATTAAAAATGAAGGGATACTGAGCTGGAGTGAAATCCTCTTCTTTTTGAGATTCCTTTTGGTTTGGGGAGTCAGACCAAGTGCGCTTGGAACAAATAACTGACCAGATTTTTCTCTCTCTTCAAGTGATATGTAAACCAAATCACTTGGAGGACACAGGGCTGCCCAGTACGCCCAGTTCTTTATGAATTGCTGTGATTTAGTGCTGTGTCCCTGCTTTCACTGTTGGGAAAGTCATTTCTAAGTGGTAGAGACCTGTAGCATCACAGACACATTAACTTCTTTTGGAGAACTGGAAAATTTGATCTTGCTGGTATCATGAAGAACTCCATTTAGGCTGCTCATTCAGGCTTCTGGCTCTGAATAGCTGGTTAACTTTATTAAATGTTGTTAATTATGTCACTAATTGCATGTGAAATCAAAGGCTGTTCAGGCATGCAGGAACCTTAGCCTTACATTTTTAATACAACTACAAAATACCGATAGCTCAGAATGTGTCTCCAAGCTGTTGTCCTGGAATCTTTTACCAAATAAGATGAGCACAATTAAACTTGTGTAATGTTTGGAAATAGAGCACCGTCAGTCTTGCTCCTCTGGCACAAAGTTTAGTGCCCTTGTTGCCGATCTTGAACTTTTTCTTGCTGTGGCCTCCCCTTTTTTTTAGAGCAGCATTTTCCCTGAGGGAAAAGGCAAACAGATGAGTGTCTACTATGAACAGTAACAACTAGGTGCATGTTTTAGGGAATTTACTGCTCTGAGACACAGATGCAAAGAAGTTTAGCCTTGCTTCTAGACTACAGGATGATGGAGGCAGTAAGAATCATAGAAGTCAATAGGGTTGGAGAGGACCTCTCATAACACCAACCCAGTCCATTCCCTCGTGCCCATTGTCCACGTCTCTCAGTACCACATCCTCACAGCTCTGGGATGCCATCAGGAACAGTGATCCCCCCACTCCCAGGGCAGCTGTGCCAGTGCCTGACTGCTCTTTGGAGATGAAATTCTTCCTCATACTCAACCTGACCCTCCTGTGGACTAGTGGGATAGCCCTGGCTTAGATCCTTTCCAGCATTTAAGGGAAAGCGTGGGATCTGATGCAGCAGTGTTAAGATGCGTGCTGCTGTTCATGTAAGCTATTTGCAGCCAGAGAAACATCTTTCATGTTCACCAGCTGTGAACAGGACACTCAGAAACCATCGCAAGCAAGCAATGAATAAACTGCATTGAAAGGCTGCACTGTTAAGCAGCACTGTGTTCTCATGCCTGGAAATGAGAAAGTGTCTGAAGATCTATGAAAATGGAGATCTATTTTTTGCACAGTGCACAAAGACAGCATCACAGCATCTATGGCTTTGAAAAAAAAAAAAAATACACCCAAACCATTTCTGAAGAAAGAGATGCTGACGATTCATACACCCTATGGACAAAAGCAGGATCTGTGACCAGCAGAACCAACATTACCAACCACTTCTGTCTGTGATTGTTAACTCTTTCATGTAGGCTTCCAAATTCAGGAAATAATAAGAACTATTAATAGCTGGCCTTTGATTCTTCTGGATTAACCAGGACTTGGTGTGACAGAGCTCATCATCCACTTGAAGGCTGCGGTTAATTGCTGCTGGTGGCCCTTCCATGTACATGTCAGTGGTGCGGGATGCATTGGGTACTTGACCTCCACAAGAGGAGCCCAAGGCCCTCACAATGAGTTCACAATCTTTTTGGGTCAACACCGATGGCTTCTTTAATCCCCAAAGCTGTACAGGACTCTTAAAATGCTTTACAATTTATTTTGTAACTTGCAAGAATTTTACATGTTATTTTAAATGTGACTTTATAAACAAAATTTCTGGGCTGCTTGAAATTCCCATTCTATAGCTGGATGTAGTGTCGAGTTGGTGCAACTGATGGGAGAAAAAATAGCAGATTTACTTAAAACTCAGGTGTTTTGCCCTCACCCTGCAGAAACATGGTGCTCTGGTTCCCTCTGATGTTTACAGCTTTATAGTTCCGCTCTGTTGTGGCCCTTTTCAGCTTTTCCTGCTGTGTGCTGTAGCATTGATGCTCCTTCTGTCCTCTATTGCCCTGCTGTCAGTCCCTAGGGTGATCACCAATGCTGGATGCTTCAGCCAGGTGAGTCTGTTCCTATTAATGTGGCACTCAGCATCTTCCCCCTCCCCCCCCCCTCCCAACCTTCTGTTCTCATTATCTGAGAGGTTTCTTGCTGCCTGTTGGGGTGAGGCTGCCATTACAGATAGGGCCACGGTTAGCACCCAATGCCCGAGGTGCCCCAGCCGGTTTTACAGCCACTTAATGAAACATGGGTAATTCCCGGGTGCTCCTCCCCGGGCAATGCACTGCCTTATGTGCAGTATTCTTCCTGCAAAACCACAGGATCTATAAAAACAACATCTGTACCGCAGCAACCCTAAGAGAGCGACGAGTCCTCCATTTCCAAGGTGCCATGTAGGAAAATAATCAGCAGCTCGTCTAACTCTGTGGCTCTGACTTGGCAGCCTCACTGGTGAGTGAACAAAAATCGTGCCGACAGAGCATCGTGTTGGAAATGGAATGCCAGAGAGGAGTGCACGCGTGGTGGTACTCGAAACACAGAGGACAGAAGTACCCTTGGCCTTGTTCTCTGCAGGTTGTGTTCCCATGACATGCAGGGAGGAAACGGGAGCAGGAAATACCGGTGTGTGCAGGGCTGGGGACTGGGACAGGCTGCGCTGCTCCTCCGTGCCTGACTTAGTGCTGGTGCTCCGGGGGGAAAGAGTCTCCTTGTCTGTTTTGAATGCTTTCTGCATGACTAATTAATGTACTGAAATAAATTGTGTTGCTAAACTCTACGCTGGTACAGGCAGCCGGCGGACGTGGCTCCTGTCCAATACTTTATCTAATCTTTGCTTTGTCAAGGACGGGGCACCACTTGTCATCTAAAAGCCACTTAGCTGCACCACAACGTGATGTCACGCTCGTCTACATGCGTGTCGATATTTGTGCTCAGTCTGTTGGGAAACAGCCCCGAATACAGCGAGCCGTACGTAATTACATTCTTTTCATGATAACAAAACCCACTTGAACCTGGCAAGAGATGAAACCCCGCAGCCTGGCGTTCGGAATTTTGCAGGAGAGGAGCGTTCTGTAACATTATGCCGGGATAAGGCAGCCTGATTCACCGCGGGGAGGACACTCCCTCCGGAGCAAAGCATTTGCTGTTGTCCCTCCGGAGCGGCGGCACCAGCGCTGGAGCTGCTGGGGTGAGTACAACAGGGGCTGCTCTCTTCCTCCTCCTGTGACCCCCGCAGTGATCCTCTACCCCATATAGCGACCTGTGCATGCTTGGGGTATCACCTATCTGTGCTGGGGTTCTGCTTCCAGTGGAACGTGCTTTGGATTTACGCTTTGCCATCTGTAGGTTTTCTTCTTACAGGCAGGGAATACTTGTGTGAGAGAGTAGAATAATAGAATAATAATTGGTCGGGTAATAGATCATAGAGCCATAGAGTGGTTGGGGTGGAAGGGACCTTAAAGATCATGGAGCCATAAAATGGTTGAGTTGGAAGGGACCTTAAAGATCATAGAACCGTAGGAAGTTTGGATTGAAAGGGTTCTTAAAGATCAGAGAACCATGGAATTGATTGGGTTGGAAGGGACTTTAAAGATCACCCATTTGGAGCCCCCTACCACGGGCAGGGTTGCCACCCACTAAATCAGGCCGTAGATGTGAATATACATACATACATACATATGTATAAATGTGCCTGAACTAACTTAGCATCTCATTCATAACAAAGCATAAAAGAAACCCCGAGCTCAGCACGGGCTGTGCCCTGCTGAGATCCCCACTTCCCTCCCCAGCCAGGGTAGAGCCGACAACAGCAAAGGACTGAGTGGGTCTGAGCTCCCAACCCAGGGCCAGCAGCGGTGCGAGCAGCAGGAGGATGAGGATGCTGCTGGGTCCCCACCACACTCAGAGCACAACAGGAACCCCCTGAGCCGCAGGACATGATGCAGAGGTACTGCTCTTGTGTTGTGTGTGTGTGTGTGTATGATGTCTGCTTTTCCTTATTTTGCATTACAGTGGAAAAGTGAATGTTTTGAGCCGGTTGGGTGAGCAAACAGTTACAGAAACACGCATTCCGTGCCCTGCTCGTGCTGCTCTGCGTGGATTTGGCACTCTCATTTGGATTTGGCAGAGTGTCAGGGGGTGGGTGTGATTCCCGAGTGTCCGTGTGAATGTTTTTCGAATTGTTTTCAAAATAAAAGCAAATGCAGTAATTGTACAGAACTCTGCCAAGGAGAAATGCATTGTAAAAGAGCTTCCACTTGTCAATATTATTAAAAAAAACTACAAACAAATGCCCTAGAGCTGTAGAAAAAAATAGATTTCTTAGAAAAATAAATGTTTATTGTTGTAGCCGATGCATGCCCTCTTTTCTGCCAAGAAATGGTTCAGTTGGAGGCATTATTGACTGTTTATTAGTGATGGCTATGTTTTGTGGTGAGTGGGGTGGGAAGCCCTGAACCAATATAAGAGGCTCACTGTGTAGCTCTGTCTTACAGCTACTTGATTCCTTTTGCATCTTGAAAACTTTTGCTTAGCAGTGGATGCGGGTAGGCATGAAAACTGGCACAAATCATTAAGTATTTCTTACCTAAAGAAATACCCATTGTGTCTAATGCAATGTGTTATTGGGTGCGTATCTGCTGAATGGGCAGCACTCACTGCCCAGGCAGTGCAGGGACTGTGGTTACTCATTTCTGTACACGGGTCGTGGCTGTGGACTTCCATGGCTGGAACAGAGGTCCAAACAACAGAGGTCTTGGTGCGAGTGGTGTTGAGCTTAACGTGCCTTCAGAAGGACCTGCGGATTTTCTGCATTATTGCCACAGAGATCCCCCTTGGCACAAAACACGGTGATGGAGGTCGCACCGAGCTGCTCCCCGGGTCTGATCCGACTGGCAGGCTGGGAACCCGACCCCTCCAGTTTCCATTGGTTTTTTAGGCCAGCGCTGACATAATAAAAAGTCTGAAAAGTTGACCTGGTTGGATTACAGAAGGATTCTTGTTTGCTGCGAATCTAAAACTTTATTTATGCGTCAGTGATCCGCTCGTTTAATTATCTGGCGTTCAGGTGTTTGATCTGGAGCTCGATTTCCTTGGATTCTGTACACTGGAGAGTGTAAAATAAGAAAAGCAGAAAATACGGTATAGTTCAGAAATAGATGTTTTTGTTTATTTATCCTCTGCTTATTGTGAGTAGGACTATGGTATTCCAGAGAAAACCCAAGTTGTGCAGACCTGATGGCAGTAAGCTGCAACGCACCCCCAGCCCTTTCCTGGCCCCGTGCTGTGTGCAGCACCAGGCTGCTCAATGTGTTGGAGGAGGCAGACAGATCATGGTGCAGTGATGTCGAGCCTGGAGGAGGGTTTGTTCCGTAAAACTCAGCGAGACCTCGTTAGTTAAAATGAGCTCATTTTCCTTGAAACCAAATGCTTATTTTAATTCTAGGGTGGCTGGGTAAAGTGTTGCGTATCTTGATTGCTGATAGGCATCTTCCTTTTGTAAGAAGTCATTTACTGAGTGAGAATAGTGCAAAGTAGGTGGTAAGGTAGAATTGCTGCTACTTCGTTTGGCACTACAGATAGATTTCTTCATTAGACAATACCTTCTTGTGATATAATTAGAGAAGAATGTGTGAGCGCTAATATATTCCACATTTATTTCTTCATTTTCTTTTTTCTGGATTCCTTGGTTGCTTTGGGAGGACGAGTTAGTCCGAACAACAAGACTGCCCACTTGTTGGGAAGCCTTAAAAAAAAAAAAAGCTTAAAATTCTTCACCTTATTGCTGAATGTTAGAACAGCCCATACTGGACCAATTTTTCTGTACGTTCCCATTTTTTTCCCCCACTGAATTCTCCATGTTCTTTGTTGTGTGGGGTGACCTACTGACAGGAGAGTGTGGCTCTGATCCCTCGGCCACCATATGCTCCAGCAATAAGCTGTGTTTTCCATGCAGAGCTCCTCCTGGAAGTTGAATACCGGGATGTACCTGGGATGCAGGCGTTACATGTTGTGTATTTTGGAGTGAGCTGTGGCAGGGGCACATCTCAGTGCCTTACCTGGCTTTTATATCCTACTGGGTTTGTGCTAGATATAATAGGTAGAGATGGGAGGAGTAGAGTCAGATATAAGTAAAAATGNGGTGCGTATCTGCTGAATGGGCAGCACTCACTGCCCAGGCAGTGCAGGGACTGTGGTTACTCATTTCTGTACACGGGTCGTGGCTGTGGACTTCCATGGCTGGAACAGAGGTCCAAACAACAGAGGTCTTGGTGCGAGTGGTGTTGAGCTTAACGTGCCTTCAGAAGGACCTGCGGATTTTCTGCATTATTGCCACAGAGATCCCCCTTGGCACAAAACACGGTGATGGAGGTCGCACCGAGCTGCTCCCCGGGTCTGATCCGACTGGCAGGCTGGGAACCCGACCCCTCCAGTTTCCATTGGTTTTTTAGGCCAGCGCTGACATAATAAAAAGTCTGAAAAGTTGACCTGGTTGGATTACAGAAGGATTCTTGTTTGCTGCGAATCTAAAACTTTATTTATGCGTCAGTGATCCGCTCGTTTAATTATCTGGCGTTCAGGTGTTTGATCTGGAGCTCGATTTCCTTGGATTCTGTACACTGGAGAGTGTAAAATAAGAAAAGCAGAAAATACGGTATAGTTCAGAAATAGATGTTTTTGTTTATTTATCCTCTGCTTATTGTGAGTAGGACTATGGTATTCCAGAGAAAACCCAAGTTGTGCAGACCTGATGGCAGTAAGCTGCAACGCACCCCCAGCCCTTTCCTGGCCCCGTGCTGTGTGCAGCACCAGGCTGCTCAATGTGTTGGAGGAGGCAGACAGATCATGGTGCAGTGATGTCGAGCCTGGAGGAGGGTTTGTTCCGTAAAACTCAGCGAGACCTCGTTAGTTAAAATGAGCTCATTTTCCTTGAAACCAAATGCTTATTTTAATTCTAGGGTGGCTGGGTAAAGTGTTGCGTATCTTGATTGCTGATAGGCATCTTCCTTTTGTAAGAAGTCATTTACTGAGTGAGAATAGTGCAAAGTAGGTGGTAAGGTAGAATTGCTGCTACTTCGTTTGGCACTACAGATAGATTTCTTCATTAGACAATACCTTCTTGTGATATAATTAGAGAAGAATGTGTGAGCGCTAATATATTCCACATTTATTTCTTCATTTTCTTTTTTCTGGATTCCTTGGTTGCTTTGGGAGGACGAGTTAGTCCGAACAACAAGACTGCCCACTTGTTGGGAAGCCTTAAAAAAAAAAAAAGCTGAAAATTCTTCACCTTATTGCTGAATGTTAGAACAGCCCATACTGGACCAATTTTTCTGTACGTTCCCATTTTTTCCCCCACTGAATTCGAAGTCATTTACTGAGTGAGAATAGTGACTGGCAGGCTGGGAACCCGACCCCTCCTTGGTTGCTTTGCGACGACGAGTTAGTCCGAACAACAAGACTGCCCCCTTGTTGGGAAGCCTTAAAAAAAAAAAAGCTGACAATTCTTCACCTTATTGCTTGATGTTAGAACAGCCCATACTGGACCAATTTTTCTGTACGTTCCCATTTTTTCCCCCACTGAATTCGAAGTCATTTACTGAGTGAGAATAGTGACTGGCAGGCTGGGAACCCGACCCCTCCTTGGTTGCTTTGCGACGACGAGTTAGTCCGAACAACAAGACTGCCCCCTTGTTGGGAAGCCTTAAAAAAAAAAAAGCTGACAATTCTTCACCTTATTGCTTGATGTTAGAACAGCCCATACTGGACCAATTTTTCTGTACGTTCCCATTTTTTCCCCCACTGAATTCGAAGTCATTTACTGAGTGAGAATAGTGACTGGCAGGCTGGGAACCCGACCCCTCCTTGGTTGCTTTGCGACGACGAGTTAGTCCGAACAACAAGACTGCCCCCTTGTTGGGAAGCCTTAAAAAAAAAAAAGCTGACAATTCTTCACCTTATTGCTTGATGTTAGAACAGCCCATACTGGACCAATTTTTCTGTACGTTCCCATTTTTTCCCCCACTGAATTCGAAGTCATTTACTGAGTGAGAATAGTGACTGGCAGGCTGGGAACCCGACCCCTCCTTGGTTGCTTTGCGACGACGAGTTAGTCCGAACAACAAGACTGCCCCCTTGTTGGGAAGCCTTAAAAAAAAAAAAGCTGACAATTCTTCACCTTATTGCTTGATGTTAGAACAGCCCATACTGGACCAATTTTTCTGTACGTTCCCATTTTTTCCCCCACTGAATTCGAAGTCATTTACTGAGTGAGAATAGTGACTGGCAGGCTGGGAACCCGACCCCTCCTTGGTTGCTTTGCGACGACGAGTTAGTCCGAACAACAAGACTGCCCCCTTGTTGGGAAGCCTTAAAAAAAAAAAAGCTGACAATTCTTCACCTTATTGCTTGATGTTAGAACAGCCCATACTGGACCAATTTTTCTGTACGTTCCCATTTTTTCCCCCACTGAATTCTCCATGTTCTTTGTTGTGTGGGGTGACCTACTGACAGGAGAGTGTGGCTCTGATCCCTCGGCCACCATATGCTCCAGCAATAAGCTGTGTTTTCCATGCAGAGCTCCTCCTGGAAGTTGAATACCGGGATGTACCTGGGATGCAGGCGTTACATGTTGTGCATTTTGGAGTGAGCTGTGGCAGGGGCACATCTCAGTGCCTTGCCTGGCTTTTATATCCTACTGGGTTTGTGCTAGATATGATAGGAAGAGATGGGAGGAGTAGAGTCAGATATAAGTAAAAATGTCCTTGTCTTCTCTTCCTTCTTTATGTGTTGATGTGTATCCGAATATAATCAGTTATATTTTGTTTTTGGGGAGTTTATTTGGCCTGTTGTTATTTTCCTGTACAACCGCCTTTCTTTAACAGAATGGCATAAATTTCTGTCATCAAACTCTTGTCAACGGTTCCTTTATGTCAGCCAACCCACTGCCTTTGTGTGTACCTACTTCCAACTCATTAGCTTTTGCACAGACAAATTATGGTGTATGGGTGGCTGCCTGCCTGTCAGCTGGCTCTGCGTACACCAGAGGTATTTGGCTGACAAATCCAGAGCATAAATGTTTTGGAGTCAGGCAGTTTATGGAATTCCTTGGGTTTATATTGACAGACATTTCTGTTCCAAGGGATGTGCTGTGCAACAGATTAATGAACCAAATTATGGAGGAGTCAGAAATGGGTTTGTAGCGCAGTGAAGAACTTGACTCTGGAAGACTGGAGGTGATGTGTCCCTGCTGTTTTGCTGGTGTTTTACATCTCGGAATGCTGAAGGCTGCACGCACATGCACTCACCTAAGTAGGAGCTCATTAGGCATAGCCACTGAGTGCCCAAGGACATTATAAAAATTGCTAACAACAAAATCAAACTAAACTTGCATGCCTGAGTTTGATCATTAGCCTATGATTTACTGCAGGAACTTATGCAAACTGCCGCTGTGCCACTGTTGGCTTCTTTTTTCCTCCTCATTAGTTGGTAGGAAGCAGCGCTTGCGTTGCTGCTGGAGCCAGTGCCTTTCTGTTGGGCTGCTGCAGGGAGAAGCCTGCAGTGCTCATCCCAGAGCTCCGTGGGCTGTATGTAGGGCTGCAAGGTGCATGTTCTGTGTGCATAACATGTGTGCAGCAATGCTCCGGGAGATGTGAGGGTGTTCCATGCAGTCACCTGGAAGTACACTTGGTGGAAGGAGGAGGGAAATCAAACCAAAATGTGAACTGCTGCATTTTGCCAGTTCCAGGCTTTCCTGTGCACGTCTTCATCTGCATGTGGCTTCATGTTGGCACGCATGATTTTTGAAGCAAACAATGTAGATTCAGCTGTGTTACTCATCAGATATTGCTTTGAAACAATGGCATTTGTGTTCTTTTTTTTTTTTTTTGAGCTAATTTAGACAATTGTGTGGAGAGCCTGTTTCCCCAAATAGCCCTGATGCGATCAGAAACAATATCTATTGTCCCAAAATAATGGAAGTTCTTTGTGAAAATTCACCATCTTAAGATGTGGGTGTGCACATCTGCTGCTGCAGTCACACAGCTTCGTTGGCTTCCAGCAGTTGGGTTGCAACGTTGCAAGGAGCAGCAGCTCAGTTTTGGTACCCCAACTATCAGGAGCCTTTCTGACCAGCACCACGTGGGCTGCTTTGTTTTGGATGCAACAAGTGGAAACTGCCCGTTCCTGCAACCACTGAGATGGACTGGTGAGTGCTCAGGGTGAAACTTGTGATCTTCAGGTTTGCTTTGGAAGGCTTCTCTGCATTGCAGCAGTGCTCACTCTGAACTCATCAGCTTTGCTGCGTTTAGGCAGTGTTGGCCTGGTAGCTTTGATTTAAGCTGGAGTTGTGTATGGTTGTGGGGTTTTCATCTCCATTTTGAGCAATACTTTTACCATGGCGTTTTGTGCATCTAGGTACTTCAAGGAGTTCAAGTTATTTTTTACAAGCTTTATTTGTACCACGCCTATCCGGTGCTTTGTTTTTGTGGAGACTGACGAGAAAGAAATGTGAGAAACATTTTCAAACATCTCTAGCCTTAATATTCAGCCAAGGAATGTTCTTTTCCCAGGATTCCTGTGTTAATAGATTCTTATGTTAATAGAGCCTAAAGCCCACCACGCAGGGGGCTGGATTGGGTGGAAATCCCCACTGGTTTTAGAGAGCTCTTCCCAGACGAACATCTGGGGCTCAACCACAGAGGAGGCGGCCGCCAGCCCGCAGATAGAAGCAGCAAATATCTCTCCAGGTGCCCTCGTGCTCCCAAGTTGCTGGGCCATTCCCGCAGCCAGGTGAGTGTGGTGCCAGGACGTGGGGATCCAGGCTCACCCTGCGCGGGGCTGGGGCTGTTCTGAGTGGGAGCAGTAATTCAGAGAAGGAGCATCCGAGGGAGTCACCTGCAGGAAGCACTTTCTGGAAGGTGAGAACCCCACTGATCCCCCGTACCTGGAGAAGACCGAGTGCCCTCGCCCTCCTCCTTTGACTTCCTCAGCTGGATGAGGAGTGCACATGGGTGAGTTTCATAGAATCCTTACAGTTGGAAGGGACCTTTACAGGTCACCTAGTCCAGCTCCCCTGCAATGAACAGGGACACCCACAGCTAGATCAGGTTGCTCAGAGTCTGGTTTGTCATTTGGCTTTTAAGGACTGAAAAGCCTTAGTAGTTGTTTAGCAGCATTAGGCAAGCATGCTATGTAAGCTTAGAAGTTTTCAACAACAATTTAGATTGTTTGTTCCAAATGATATAAAGCTTTACCAGCTGATGTGGTACAGAGATTTGTGTCTCTAAAATGTTCTAAAATTTTTTACTGCCATTTTATTAATCTTATTTTCCCCCAAATGGAAAGAGGTTTGATAAAGCTACCTCTGTGTACCTCCCTCACTGATTTTCGGTGGTACTACTCTATTGGCTGACTTTTGGGTGAACTACCCGGGAGCACTGTTGAACCAACAGATCTTTACCCATTTTAAAAAGGGAGGAATTTATACCTGCTAAAACACTTCAGCTGGGAATGATGCTGTGTTTAGCTTGCAAGGAAAGCTTTCTGAAGCTGATGAGGGCTGCTTTAGGTGGGGAAGGGAGAGAAAACTCTGATGTAAGGGCAAAAACCTCCTTTCCTTAGGAAGTTGCGCTGAGGACACGTAGAAAAGACAGGACAGAAATGACAAGGCAGTTTACATCAGGTTGTTTGCTTGCCCTTCTCCTCCTGCACAAAGGCTCAGAGATGCTGGGTGAGCCTTGTGAGACTCAGTGCGTTGACTGCTGGTAGTGCTTGGGCTGGAAATCCACATGGATGAAGCTTTCACATGAACAAAAAGTCAAGTAACAAGCTTGTTTCCCTCACCTTGACAGTCTGATGCCATTTTAGTACTTCTAATGATATAAAAAATACTTATTTTCTAGCTAGCTTTTAAATGCCTTTTAGTGGATTACTTTGGATCACATCAACTAAAAGCTTGATCATCTGCCAGCTGCTAGAGTTGGGCCAAAGCTTGGTAAATTAATGAGCTCGAGGTGATTAGGACAGGTCTTGGTGCTTTGGACCATACACCAAATTGCTTGCCATGCAAGGTGTGTGCTCTGTCTGTCAGGCTTTTTCTTTTAATTCTTGTGCTGTGAAGGTACTTGCTTGGCTTGGCGGTCCAAGTGGATCTGAAAAGCTCTGCTGGTGATGCCAGCGAATGAAAATTATACTGAGGTTCCAGAAAGTAGGACCAAGGTAATAATCAGCACTTCTGACTTGGGACTGTTGTGTATTTAGTGGGTTCATCTCAGATGTCCATCCACAAGATGTGTTATGAGAAGAAGTTCTGAGGTCTTGCAGCAACCTTCCTGTGTTGCTATTGTGAATGGGTAAGTGTTCCTGTGCAAAAGCATTTGTCCATCTCTTGTACAGAGCTGTGGGAAGCTGCCTAGGTCTGGGGACACCAACACATCACCCTGATGTAGTCAGGGAGCCAAGTGAGATACTGAGCGCTTGCTGTTACCCAACAGATTCAGACAATGTGTTCAGCAGAGTTGATATCTGTAGCACATTCTTTCATTTCAGTTCAGTGTAGCTCGTCTGTAAGCAGAGAATGCATTTCACAAATTCTCAGACAGCTTCAATTGCTAGAAGAAGGATGTACACTGGATCTCCAGATACAGTCTGGTGTTTCTGGTTTGATGTTATTCTGATGGATTTGGCCATAGGAGCTTACATTTCTGACACTTGGGCCATACCTGCCAGCCAGGTGGCACAGGGAACCTTCAGGAACAGAGAATTCCTTCAGAGTGAAAGCCACTGAGCTCATCTTGTCCTGTTGGGTCTAGAGTGTTTGATAATTACATTCATTGTTGCCAGCCTTTGTCTGAAGACAAAGCTTTTCTCTCTGATCAGTGTCCTCACTTGGTAATTGCTTTTCCGAGACCTTTACAATCCTCTTCTTTCCATGGATGTCTGAAAACGGTTTACATTTGTTGGATATCATAAGCTCTCTTGAGGGAGGATTACTTTCAAGGTGATTTGTCTTGAAATGATTGCAGCTGTCAGCAGCATCTGGCGGGGCAGGGCCGCCAGTTAGAGGTCTGAGCCACCAGATCTGTCTGATCGTCGTCCGTTTGTTGGCTTTTTCTCATTATTCTCCAACATTTCAAGATGTTAAGTATCTACTTTCTCTTTTCAAATCCTAAGCATGGTCTGTGTCCGTTCACTTTGTGTTTTTTGAGGCATGGTATCTCACAATGTGTCCATCATTCAGGATTGAGGAGGAGGTAGTTGCAGTCTCCAGCAGGCCATGGCATCTCCATGGGCTTCCAGGGAGGTTCAGGTGTCTTTTTGGTCAGTCCTTGGTTGCTCCATCCCCTGAGGCTTGAGTCTGCCTTGTTGGATTCATTGAACAGGGGTTATCATGTGTGGTTGTGCATGCAGTGCTGCCTTGTGCTACTTATGCAGTACCAGTAAAGTCATGTCCCGTAGGCAAACCGTGCACGGTGTGAGACTTGGCTATATGGTACAGCACTTTCCATGTGACCTGATGTTTCTTTGTCCTCTGACACTTCAGATTAAATAGTGGAATTCCTTAAAAGAAAGCATCACCATCACTCTGTCTTTGGTCAGAACAAAGATGCTCTGCTGCTGAGCCCAGCCCAACCTGCACAAGATAAACCTACTAAGCCTGTTCCTTCCTGGGTTTGGGCACACCAAATACTTTTCAAGGCAGGTAGCTATGGCCTGGGTTGGAAAGAACTTTGCAGATTGCCTCAAGATATGTGCAGCAATTGTACTCTTTAACATGGTTAAAATCCCTGGGTGTCTGCAACGCTGAAGATTTGATGGCAGCAGCATTACATCAAGATCCGAATGACTTCTAGTAATTCAAAGCCCATAATAGCTCCTCAGTCTCCAACTGGGATTGAGGTTACATCTCCTTGCCCCGCATCGTGTGCTCCCAGTCTGGAAGCGTGGTCATTGCCTGCCCTGTTTGGAAACCTCTCTGCATCTGTCTGTGCTGGCTTAAATATAGTCACATTAGGTCATATTCCACATTGTATTTTTGTTCTGTGCGAGTAGAAGCCGATAATATGATAAGATGGTGACTCTGTCTTGAATTGGATGTATGTATTTCTATCAGCCCTGAGGGCAGTGTTGTAAAAATGCTCTTTTGTTTGGAGTGCAGCACAGGAAGCTCATTTTGGCTTCATTTAATGTTGCTGCTCAAACTGGCAGGGAGTCAGAAATGGAGTGATGTGACATCATATCTCTGGCACAGCAGCATGGCTTGGAGCTTCGCAGCGGCCAAACCCTCCAATAATAAATCAAATGCTGAAATATCTGTGCAGTTCTGTCATAACAGAGGGCGACTGCTTGTCATGTTTTTAATTTCTTCTCTTCTGTTTGAAGAAAAGAAGGCAATTTCCTGACACTTTGGGACGAGCTGGGTCCCACGCTCTGCCTGCAGGAGGGCTTGCAGCCCCAACCCCAAGGAAGGCTGCTGGGTGAAATAATAAATCTTTGCTGGCTGATAAGAACCTGTTTTAAGTAGCATTTCATAGAACCATTAAGACTGGAGAAGACCTCAAGGATCATCAGGTCCAAGCCCAATGCTATGGAAGCTTAGCTTAGAGTTGCAGCTGCTTAGTTTCAGGTGTAAAGTTGATTTTTGTAAACAAATTTTATTTAATTGTTAGGGTGGCTTTTTTTTTTAATTCGCATAGAGGGTGAGTCTAGGAGAAACAAATCCTCTGCAGAACAGTAATGTATTTCTTTGCTTTTCTCTTGGCTATATTGCATGGGGGAGAAAGTGTGGAAGGCTTCAGAAACCTGCAGGGGACAAATATCAGAGCAGGCTCTGCAAACTGCTTGCTAACAGTGCCCATCCTCCCTGTAAACAAAGAGCAGACACACGATCAGGCACGGAAACGCTTTCTAATTAATTCCTGTGCCTCTCATGCCGACGTATAACTTTATGAGGTGCTGGGAAGGATCCTGTTGCCCTGCTCTGGGAGCCTTGGTTACTGCACGCCTTATCCTGTGCATCTCGACAGACCCAGATCTCTTCAGTTACCTGCCCTTCTGCAGAAAGGTATATTTTCAGCAACACTGTGTGTTGTGGTGGGATTGCTGGAGGGAGACAGCCCTGAGTCTGGAGCGAGGCACTTTGCTGAGCACTGCTGGCCATGGGGATGACCTGAACACCATCCAGTGGGCCCCGCAACAGCAGAAAATGGGGTCAGAGAAGAGTCTGCTTGTAGAAACTTCAGGCTCCACATGTTCTTGGAGTTATTGAGGCTTTATCCTTGAAGCACCTAAACTGGGGGGTTATGAGAAGGAGGGGGAGAGACTCTTCAGTAGGGTCTGTTGTAAGAGGACAAGGGGGAATGGTTTCAAACTAGAAGGGGGGAGGCTTGAACTGGATATAAGGAAGAAGGTTTTTATACTAAGGGCAGTGAGGCACAGGATGCCCAGAGAGGTGGCAGTGCCCCATCCCTGGTCAGGTTGGATGGGCTCCAAGCATCTGACAGAGCTGTGGCTGTCCCTCTGCATTGCAGGGAGTGGGACCAGATGGCCTTTAAAGGCCCCTTCCAACTCAAATACAGAACCAAATGTGCCACGCTTCCAGTGAATAACGCGAGTGTTTATTGAAAGGACAGAAATATGTGAGGGGTGCTGTTTGCTGTATTTCTATCTCAGAATAAGCAATATTTATTATTATTATCATTATTATAACTATTTAGCCCAAGACTCCCAGCCCTATTCGACTCAATGATCCTTCCAACTTAGGATATTCTGTGATTGTATGAAGATAGGTAAGCACAGAGAGGGCTGGTACTGTAGGGAGAATAATTATTGTGAAGGGGAACTATCTGTGAGGGAGTCATGGGTAATGAATTTGTTTTCACAGGAGAAAAGAAAGGAAAAAAAACAGGAATGCAGACAGGTGCAGGGATGGCATTTAGAAAACTGGATGAAGAAACAGAAGATGCTAACAGGCATCTATAAAGCCAGCGGTCAGATGGGGCTGGTGATAGGTAAGACAGTGAAGAGCTTTTAAATGGACCCTTCTGCCCCTTAATGAGTCGTCAGAAGTGTTTTGGTGTTGGGCAGAGTAGAAGGGACAGCTTTTGGTTTGGTGGTCTCAGCAGCATTGTTACCTTCCAAGTGAACTGGGTGAGCGAGGTTGGTGTGGGCTTTGTGAAAGGCCCAGGGCTTGTGCTCCAATATTTTTGGAGAGTCTTTCATTCTCTATAAGCACTTCGACCTGATTTAATTTTTCAAGATGTTCCAATACCACGTGAAAGGAAAATTAATCACTATCACAGAAAGCAGTGTGGAATTCCCCTTATCAAACACGTTCTAATGTATCTTTACCTCCTATGAGATTGCTAGATTTTCAGCCCATCTCCTTGTTAAGCTTCTCCACTGGCTTTAGGGAGTAAACTTTCATCTGCTGAGTGATGCCTGAGGGCTGGGTCAGGCCGCAGTATCTACAAGAAGGAACAGCACAAGACCTATATTAGGCAGTGAGCTTTTCTCGCTGCTCTGAGACATTTGTTTTCAGTGCTTGTGAACACTTCTGTTCAGAGCTTGATCTGCAGAGAAGGAATTTGGAAGAGTTGCTTGGCTGCCAACAGAGTGGTGGAAGAAGGACACAATAGCTGGAGCCAGGCAGCAGCCCTGTGGGTATGGTCAGCAGCTTTGTGGTTGGGAAGCATCATGGAACCCTGCAGTATACATGTGTATACTGAAGAGAGTGGAGAGAACTTAAAAGGTGAGGACATGCGTTCTGGACTTGGGAGCCTTTTAGATGGCTTTGAAAAGCCCATTTCAACAAACACTGCCTTTGTGGGAAAAATTAATCCCTCTGGTTGTATCAGTCCCATTGCCTAATGCTGACATTGGCCTTGTTCTTGAGTTGGAAAACAGAACTGTATGAAGTCTGAGTTCAGATATTTTTCTTTTTGAATGGTTTTCTTTGGTATCCAATATTCTTCTGTATTAGTTGTAAAAATGCAGTAGTGTTGTGGCTACAGTTGTGGGACTGGCTTTGCGAGAAGCCTGTTTTCTCCTGAGGCTGGAGGAGATGTCCTGGAAGACTTGGTATTTATAGAGGTACATGCTTACTGTCAGCATTGGAAGTGGCTGTCAGAAAAAGTCAATTTCAGAGAAATTAGGAGATAAAGAGCAGTGCCTCTTCACGTCAGACCAGCATTTCACTGATCAGACAAGTATTCCCCAGCAAGTTGAGGATAGGGCTGAGAGTGGGGACTGGGACTAATGAGAACCAGTAAATCACGGTGTTCCAGCAGTGAAAATGTCAGCTGTGACATAATGAAAGCTATATATCGTGGCCTGTAGAATACCAGATGATTCATGTGTGAAAATGGAGTGACTGGTTAAATTGGGGTGGGGGGTGGGCATGCTTTGAGAACACCCTTTGCTTTAGTGCGTCCTGTAGGTGAGCGTTGAAGGCAGATGAGTTGGAGCATGACTTTGAGGCATTCTTCTTCTCTGCTGCAGATAACATCTCTGTGTTGGCAGACACTGGAATTACTGATGGTACTCCATAAACACCTTGTACCTTGGGAAACCCAGCGTTCTAATGCCAAGATGATGAGACATTTTGGAGCTGGCAAAAGGCAGGGCAGACAAAGAGACAGACAGAGGAGCAGGGAAACCTTCAGAGCAGAAGGCTCTGTGGGAGGTTTGGTGCTGGAGGTCTATCTTAGCTACCAGTTACTGATACCAGGCATGTTACTTAGCATCATACGTAATAATTGTCATCTGGCAATCCAGTGACACTGAAGTACGACAACTGAATGACATGGGTGCTGGCAGGGAAAACAGCCTTCATCTAAAATCTTTTGTGGTCATCCTACCCTTTCTTCAGGTAGCTTTATGCACGTGTGTGTTACTTCTGCCATGAGGCACAAAGACCATATGAATATAACTTTGTTGTTTTGGTAAAGCATCAGCCAGCAAGACACTGTAGATTCAGACTGTTCACCTTCCCTATCCACTGTTTGGACTCGAAGCTAACTAAGATTTGACATAACACATAACCCATGAGCTAAAGATTGAAGTAACAATTGAAAATCAGAACAAAACATTAAATACCAATGGGTAATTTTATGAGAAATCCAGGAGAATGAGAACCTGATGTGATTCTTGTGCAACAGCATTTACCTCCGTGCGGTGTCTTGATTTACTGTTTCTGAAAAAGAACAAATATGAAATAGAAAAGTATGTGCACCGACCTTAAAATATGTTAACACTAACGATCATAGGAATGCTTTTCTGTAGAACCATGTCATAGAACAACAGTATTTTTGGTGAGTGTTGTATTTGACGTTGCCAACGAGGGAGGACAGAGCTAGGGATAAAGGGCTGCCCATGGAAGAGCACAGTGCACAGGGAGCAACCCACCTCACCAAGGGCTCTGTGGCTCTACAACATTTACAGCTTCCCATCACAGTGGAGGGGATCGTTGTCTTTTAACTGTCTCTTTTGACCCCCAAGTTGGAAAAACGAAGGAATTAAATGATTTATTTATTTATTTGTTTTCCCCAGAGGGACAGGCACCAATTAATTAATTGTATTCAAACGATTGCGAACTTTAGGGAGCAAAGGAGGGTTGTTTGTTTTGGGTTCTGCTGAGTTGTGTTTCTCTGGAAAAGCTATTGGAAACCATAATGAATTAATGATGCTAAATAGTAGAGTCTGTTTACTCCGTGGGTGGAATGGACAGCTTAAAGAGCGTTAATGGGTCACTTTTAATTTAAGTTTCTTTTACATAATTTTAATGATATCTAATGTTTCTACATATTTATACCACAAAACAAACAAACCAAGCCAACAAAAAATGCATAAACATCTAGGGATTACAATGGAATATCTTTTTGTGAAAACCTTTCTAAGAAAAGTATTTAAATTTCTGTTCCATGTTGATAGAAATCAGGAAATCGGTTTAATTTTTACTTTTCTTAACGTGACTAATTACAAAAATTTGTGCAAGGGAAGATTTCCTACTGCGCCTGTTAATGGTCCTTGTAGAGCAAAGGGGGTGGGAGTGCTAATAACAGAACAGGGTGAGAGGAAAGTCGTATTTATTTGGGTGCACCAACTTGGCTCTGGATGTCACCTCTAGCTTGGCTCAATGGGGATGAGCACGAACAGGAGCTGCTTTTTCTACCAAGACAAAAACGACCATGGGAAGCTTATTTTAAAGGATGGTTGTACAAGGCTCAGATCGTTGTTTAGTAAACTTTACGTGGGTGCCTGCAGCATAGGGCTGGAAATAGCTCCAATTATTTCCAGTTGCTTTGAGGGCTGGCTGCACTCGTCAACACCTCCTCCTCTGCAACCCGATTTCGGGCGCGCTTTGGGAATGAGCAAAAGCATTGGGTGCCTGGACTGTGTTTGTGCTGAGCCGTGCCAAAACCCACTTGTGGGTCGGGAGCCGAAGAGCGGTGTGAACTCTGGGTGAACTGCATGGCCCAGAGCCCTGCTGCATGCTGGTCATTAGCTGCTGCAGAACTACGTTGGGTTGTTTGCTGAAAGACACGGCACGGCGGCGTGAATGGGCAACAAAAATGCCTGCATTAATACCTCACCCATTGTGAAGAGTAGCAACGGGCTGATGTTCTTTGCATGGATTTTGGTGGAAAAAGCCTTCCGGTGGGGGGAAAGCTTGAGCTCTGAGTTAGTTCATAGCAAAAAGAAAAAATGCCTTCATCCCCCAGCAGTGGGTTTTCAGGGCGGATCTCTCAGCCCCTCGGTCCTGGCGCTGGGTGGATGCTGGGCAGACAGCGGTTTGGTGCCTAATCTAGCATGTCAAATGTGTGAGGTGATGTACGAGAAGAACTGTCACAACGGGCTCTGAAGCTCTGAGAGTGGAGGCAGGAGCGGAGCGAGGACACAATGGTGCAGATTGATGTATGGTTTTATTAAAGCACAGTTTGCTGCACGGTGGCAGACACTGTGGCTCGCTCTTTAACGGTAATGTCTTCTGTGCTGTCCTCAATGCATGTCCTTGGTGAGTTTCATCAGCAAGAGAAGTTTCTCGGTGCAAATGTGCTGCACCTGCTGAAGAGCAGAAAAAAAATAAGCATCTTTCCTTTGAAGATGCTCTTTTTTCCCAATTAGATTTCGGGATGTCACTAAGTTGTTTTTTAATTCTGCCCGAGCATGCTCGGTTAATTGGGCAGAGCTCATTCTGTTGATCAGCAGGTCTTGGTTGCTCGCTGCTTTGCCCTCTCCCCAATTACTCTGTATAACTGTCTCCTCTCGCTGCCAGATCTGAAATCCATCCGTCCCAAATGGACAGATTTCTCTGAGACCTGTTTCCCACCAAACGCTCCCAACTGCTCTCACTCTGGTTTTTACAACCTGAATCTTCCGTTGCTGGAGTGCAAACAATCTGCTCTGTGAGTCGATCCAGGACTGGCCTTGGGCAAAGCACTCGTTCTTTTGATCCAATAAAAACAGAGTTTGTGCCTACAGTCCAGTTTGGCCCAGTACCTGGACTGGGAATCTGTGTTGGGAGGTGTTCTGCGCCTGGGCTGTGGATCCATCCTTACAGTAATATCACAGAGCTTTGGGTTTCCCCCCTTCCAATTTCATGACTTGCATTTTGCAGACTTACGAGAGTTTTTGGGCTTCTCTTGTTTCTGTTGTGCTTTATTAGGCATAAGCTTCAGAAAATGCCTTAATATTTTAAATCCTATTGGCTGCTGCTAGTCTCTTCATTTATTTAGGTGGTTTTTGTTGGTGACATGCTGAAATTTTCATTCCCCTTTCCCAGTGCTCTCATTTGCTCTTTTTTCTTTTTAATTTTTTTGCCTAAAATGTAGACAGGAAGGACACAGCTGAGGTGATCCCAATGACCACTGCCATACAGAAATTCTCCCCATTTACCCGTCTGGAGCAGATTAGGGGGCTGGAACCTGGTCCAACCAGGCAGCAGCCCAGACAGGAGCCCTTGCAGCCACCCCAGTGAACATAGCATTTATTTAGGAGAGAACTTAACAGCCAAACCCTGCCCCCCACCTCACAGAGGGACCCAGCCGCCGGGTCTCACTGGAAAGTTGTTTTTTCCTTTTTGCTTCTTTATTAGCTGGAAAATCCCAGGATTTCAGTGCTCATGCATGGCTTCCTTCCCACTGCCCGCATGGAGCCAGGCTGTCTGGGTGCCATGCATTGAGGTCAGCCCCGTGTGCCGGCCCCGGGAGCAGTGGGGTCACCCGCTGGAATTCCCAAATTAGGACAGATCCGTTGAGTTTGGGGTGCCCCTCGTGCCATGCAGAAGCCTGCAGGTTAGGTCTCCGATGGATTTACCATTCCTGCCCATCTGTCTGCTAATTCAGAATTGTCCATAGCCACGGGCTTTGGATATTGCATTGAATAAAATATGAATTAGTTGTGTGTGGTGGAGTGAAATGGGAACGAATTACATCTCACCATGAATTTCCCACCTCAGTTTGACAGCTTTAATTTCCATAAATTGTATTTTCTCTGATCAGTGTTATGACCTGCCTGAATTGTAAGCTTTTATTTTAGTTTAATGTTTTATTTTTTAGTCAAATACTGACAGTCTGAAATTTTCAGCTGAAACACAGCTAAATCAGCTTTCTTCCATGAAGCAGAACTATCATCAAGGGATGCATGAATATAAGTGAAGTTTTACAGCATCTCATTGAAACAACTGTTTGTAGAGGTCCACAAAAAACTTCAGCCTCCTGTTGGTCACAATTAAGGTACATGCAATGAGTGTCATCAAATGAAAATATCTCAATTTCACATCTTTAGTTAAAGGTTGGGTTGGATCGGAAGGAAGAGGGTGAGAGGGAACATGCTGTACCCCCTGCACTGCCCCAGCCCCAGGATGTGGGCTTTTAGCTCAATGAACTCCAAGCTTTGTAATTAGCAGCAAGGAGATTAGATTGACCACGTTTCGGGGAGTAATTTGGGCACTAATTGTGTTTGATTGTTTAATTACTTTTGCTTGCTGGGTTTGAGGAGAACCAGTGAACCCTTCACAAGGGCTCCTATGGGTTCTGCAGATGGAAACTGCGTGCACCTCACTGCACTTAGGCTGGAGCATGGCATATTTGGCCATTCCCTGGGTCTTAGCCAAGGTGCCGGTGCTGATGGGCAGACAGCAGCTGTATTTTTAATCCACATTTGTCTTGGGATGGTGGTAACATTGCACAGATAGAGATTGGGGGTCAGTTTATGAAGCTGTAGGGAGATACGAATCAATGCATGTGTTGTAGTGTTGGCAGTGGAAACTCTTCCATTGTTAAGGGAACCATGTGGAGGAAACGTGAAGGACACCGTGATCATTCTTGCAGTAGTTGAGAAAGTCAACACTGTTAATGTGCACAAGGAGCACTTGCTTGTGTTGCTTCCAGGGGCAGATCTTGCTGCATTGCACTGCTTGTGGCTCCTTTGACTTTGATTTACCACTAGTACACATCACCTCAGCACGGTGCACGTTGGGACTGCTGGCTGTGCACATGTACCCCATGCAGCATGCTTTCTGCAGGCTCTCACCAATGTTGCTGCCTTGACACGCTGTGCTTTGTACTTCAGGGCCGATGCATCCTGCTGAGAGAGAGGGAGCTTTCACTTGCTCTGCTTTTTTATTTCTCTGGCAGCAGAAATATTGCTTCAGGGCACTGCGATGCAGGATCTTAAAAGCGAAAAGATAAGACAACTGTAATGTAAGAGAAATGAAAGATAAGAGAAATTTGAAGACAGGGACTGCGGAGCAAGGAGGGGATGGTTGCAGGAAGGCATGGTTTAGTGGGTATTGTGATGGGTTGATGGTTGGACTAGATGATCACAGAACCATTAAGGTTGGAGAAGACCTCCAAGATCACCAGCCCACCCCACCACGCCCACTGCCCAAAGCCCTCGGTGCCACATCCATGGCTCTGGGACACCCCCAGGCATGGTTTCCCCCCCCCTCCCTGGGCAGCTGTGCCAGTGCCCGACCACTCTGTCTGGGAAGAAATGTTTTCTAACCCACCCTGACCAAGTGATGTGAGGCCATCACTTGTCATCCTATTGCTGTTACCTGGGAGCAGAGGCCGACCCCCCCTCACCACAACCTCCTTTCAGGAGCTGTAGGGAGGGATGAGGTCTCTCCTGAGCCTCCTCTGTTCCAGACTGAACCACCCTTCAGCCTCTCCCTATAAGACTGGTGCTCCAGACTCCTCGCAGCATCACTGCCCCACTCTGGACGTGCTCCAGAACCTCAATATCTTTCCAAACTTAATGATTCCGTGATGCTATAATTCTAAGTTGCAAGCAGGCAAACCCATCCTCAAACCAGCTGCCTCCTTCGCCAGAGTGTCTCTCCCAGAGCTGGGGGAGGAGGCAGTGGGGTGGGGACCTCCCGTTGTCTGCAGCACTGGTGTTGGCAAGGCTGACATGTCACTGCCCTAATGGGACCTGACAAGAGGCCATTGGGCTGCTGCTTGGGGAACTCAATGGTTAATTTCCACCGCGGCGTGTCAGGGCAGAGGGCAGGAAGAAGTGATCAGAAAGGTGCCAGTGAAGCTGGAAAGATTGAGTTAACTGGGGCTTCTGTGTCAGTGCCTCGGACCTTTGGTAAACAGACTGTATGATCTAAATACCATGCGACTATTCCCCTAAAGTGCACTTCAGGATCACTCATACAGGCCGTGCTGTCTGCTGTTAGGCTGCTGCGTGCACTTGGGAAGGAGAAAAGATGTGTCACTGTGTGCTCAACATCACAGCTCTGCTCTGCAGGGCTGGTATACCAGCAGAATCAGTCAGGAAAAAACAGTTCTGTACGGTGCTTGGTGGTTTTGGTTGGAAGCCATGAATGAAAAGGGTCTTGTTAGCGAGGGAAGAGGTCTCTGTACCCCTAATGTGGGCTTTAATAGGGCTTATTGGGTTCGTCAAGAGTTTGTGTCAAGGGGGTAACAGAAAATTGGATCTGTGCAGAATTCTGCAGGTTTTAAGTCGTGTCCACAATGACCCCATGATCCTTTAAAAAAAAAAAAAGTAATTGCTTGTTAACTGTCTGTGGGTATAAACTGGGAATGAGCATGAGTTGTAAATTACAGATTGACTGATTCTATTCAGATTGATGGTTGGTGTCCCACTCTCCACGAAGTATCAGAATTCCTTTAAATGTCAACAAATACCATATATGCACTTTGCCCAAGTACAGAACTTAGGTATACATGGATACAAGAATACATACTCAAAATACTGGTAAAATTGGAGTTGCTGTATGACGGTTTTTCTTTTGGTTCCTTACCTATAACTCAGTCTGTTTCAAAAATCCAGAATTGAGGGGTAAGTGATCCCAGTGAGGGGTAAGCTCCAGATGAGGGTTATTTAGGCATGAGGAGACCAAAATGCAGGCACGTAGCTGCTTCCTCACCCAGGTGGGCTCTGGCTGGGGCTCACACTGCAGACTGCACAGCAACCCCCCCTCCCCCACCCTCGTCCTTTTTGCTTTCATGTGGCTGGGAGAGGCTTCTTTTATTTTCTTTCTGATTCTGATGACGATTTCATTTTCCCCTGGCTGAGCACACCCGTGCACTTCATCTGATGGAAACTGGCATTTCTTTCTCTGTGATGTTAAAATAACAGTTGCTCGTGCACCATGCTGCGTTATCTGTATTCCCTCTGTATTTTTATGCATTTCACAGTGTTTTAATAGAAGAGCTGTTTCCAGATAAGAGCTAGTTATGAAAGGCTTCGAGTCACTGTTACACTGCTGATCCCACATAGGTGCCGAATGAGTAGTAAATGCTCCTCTGCCACACAAAGGTTTGGGGAAAGCAGCAGAAGGTTGCATCATGTTGGGCAAACTCTCTGGAATTATTGTTTGATCATTACAGAACAAAAAATGTCCCTTGGGCTCTCCCCAGACCCACCATTCGGAGGCTGAGACAGTTGGGCAGTGCCCTTTACCCAAATTGGGAAACAGAATTAAAGTGGCCCCAGGATGGCTGGAGTGGGAGGCACCTCAGGGTCCATCTGGTCCAAGCCCTGCTCAAGCAGGGCCACCTGCTGCAGGTTGCCCGTGTCTGGATGGCTTCTGAGTGTCTCCAAGGAGGCAATCACTGCTGACTACGCTGGGACCAGGGGGCTGGCGATGTGGGCTTCATCCACGATGCCCATTCTGCTCACTTCTGTGTTTTGTCATCCCTAGGTGAGCTTTCCATCTGCTGCTGCGCTCCCAGGGCCACCGCATGAGCACGGCTGTGGTGGGTGATGGCCTTGCAGCCCAGGCTGGCCCACGTCCTGCTGCTGGGCCTCGTGGCTGGCTGGCTGAGGGCAGCACAGCCCCGCGACTTCACGGTGAAGGACATCGTCTACCTCCACCCTTCCAGTAAGCACAGCCCGCAGGGTGAAACCAGACCATGGCTTCCTGGGGGGATTGATGGGCAGGGACCAAGCTGTTTGCCCAAGCACATCGATAGTTGTGAGCGTGGGTGAAATAGGACCACGTGTATCTCTGGTATAAGCTGTTCCCGACTTATTAAGGGCCACTATTTGGAGGAACCTGGACAAGCTTGAGAGGATGGGACCCTGGGCAGCCTGATATGGTGGGAGATGCCTCTGCCCATAGCAGGGGGTTGGAGCTGGAGGGGCTTTAAGTTCCTTTCCAGTCCAAACCATTCCATGATTATTTCAGGAAGTGCCTGAAATAATGATGTAGCGGGGTTATGTCTCTTCAGATCTTCCATGGACTGTCCTTTTAATAGCTGGTTTGTTTTATCACGCATGAGTTTTGATTCGATTCAACAGGAGTGCTTGTGGAGCTGAGCCTGCCATCTGTTCCCAGATAAAACTTGTCTTTTCAGAATTCGGTTGAATTCTGTGATGGCAAGATGAAATTCCCATATGGTTATGCCTGTAACCATGACCTCCAGGGTGAGATATGAATTTCATCGCACTGTGCTGTTGTCCCACCCCAGGCTGTTCCTTTAGTGCAGCGTCAGCCCCACCGGAGATGCTCCCAGTGCCTTGATGATGCTTATCCTGAGGGACTGGGCAATGGAGGACAGCTGGCAAGCAGCAAGCCCCTCCTGCATGGCAAAGGCCACCTCCTGTAGCTATATACGGTCTGGCTCACACCACTACGGGGGTGGGTGAGGAGAAAGACGTGGCTCATGAGGCTGCAGAGACTCAGCTTGCTTCATTCCATGAAGATAAAGGTGACCCTGTCACCATTTGGCTTCTGTGATGGTGGCAGCACCTTGAAGACGTATTGAATGTGCCACAGAAGTCCTGCCAGGAGACCACTTAGGAAGCTGTGCTCTTCGTTTGGTGAGATAAACAAGGATGGAGGCTGCTGTTAATGGCTGGAGGTTCAGCAGATTGAGTTTTCTTTCCTTTGGGGACATCAGCCTGCCTTCAACAGTGGTCATTTATATTTTTGGTGGGACAGCGTCCAGAAGTACTTAATCCATCTGATATTTTGTTATCAACCCTGGTAAAGTAACAGCACTGGATGTGAGCTCTGATTCCAAGGGAACAAGCACTCCTTGCTTGTGTTAGTGCCCTTTGAAGTTGGTAGGAGGCAGATTTCCTGGGAAAACACAGCTGAACAGAGCCCTTATTGCAGATGCGTGAGCCCTCTCGGTGCTGCTGGTGGTGGCAGGGTTCTTACAAAGCAGGACTAATCCTGATGGAGCTGGCAGCCGTGGTTGTAATAGCATAGGTCTACAAAAAAATAATATGTCACCATGCGCCTTTGAAAAGCACAGCAGAACCAGATCCATTGGGTCATTTTAACTGAATGTAGTTTGTTCCTTCCAGCCACACCATTCCCTCATGGATTTAAATGTTTCACCTGCGAAAGGGCAGCAGATAATTACGAATGCAACCGCTGGGCTCCAGATGTCTATTGTCCAAGAGGTAAGCAGTGTCTCGTGTCGCCCTACCTTGCAACACCTGCTCAGTGGTCCAACCACAGGACTGTGCTGAGCTGCTGAGCTTCCAGTGCACTGAAATGCTGGCAGTTGCTGCGCCTGCTTGTGAGCTTCCACCACATGAAGGATGTGTAGGTGATGCGAATAGTCCTGAAGGGCTTTTCTGTCCCTTTGCAGTTAGTGAAGTTTAGGACTTCCATCTGTTCCCCGTACTCCTCCAGCTCAGTTGGAAACGGGTTCGTGCTGACGCATATTTAAGGGCTGTGCTTCTCTTACTGGTGGTGGAACTGGCAGCCCAGGGAGTGCTGGGTTGCCATTCCTGGGGGCGTTCAGAGCTGGACTGGATGGATTGGAGTTTGGCTTGGTGAACCTAGAGGTCTTTTCCAACATTAATGATTGTATGGTTCTATGATATGGGACCCAGGCCTTGGTCTGTTCACTTCCCTCCCTTATGGCACAAGGTCATGCTTTGGTGATGCTCCCCAAACTGCTTCTTTTCAGATGGTATCAAGGTCTTTGTGGTTTTTTTGGGTCCTAACACCCATCAGTCTGTTGGTGGTGACAACTCAGGGCATTGGGCACCAGATACCAGCAACCAAGAGACAGTAAGGTTGTCCCCAGCTGCTGATGGAGCCTGTTCATGACCAGGCAGTATCACTGCCCTGTGGGAGCTGTGTTGGGATGCTGCTGTCTGGTTCCAGTGCTTTCCATAGGCACAGCACTGCTGCTCTGCCTCTAGCTGCAGTGTTCTGGTCTCCTGTGGGATATTACGAGTGTCCTCACAAAAATATTTATCTTGGAAGGAAAAAGACATTAATGTGAATTGCAGACTAACCAGCTGTGCTTGCAGGCTGTCAGGGAGCATTATCTACTTGAGAATTTATTTGCTTTAAGAGCTCAAATCGGTTCAACATCAACAATAATAAAAAGGATCAGGCTGGTTGGCATGGGATGAGAGCAGTGTTCCCAGACACTCCCTGTTTTGACAGAAGTAGGTGGTATTTTATGCAATTAATGACAACATTACCAGCACGTGGAGCCTGTGGCTCACTGTGGAAGGAGACAGTGGTGACTCCAGTGTTTGCATTTAGTAATAACCCACCGTTGGAGGGGGCAGTTTCAGTTCCCAAGAGCCAGTGTGCCACTTTGGGCCATTTGAAGTACCTGATCTATGTAAAGTAGCATTTCAAAGAACCATTAAGGCTGGAAAAGACCTCTAGGATCCCCAACCCCACCATGCCTGCTGCCCATGTCCCTCAGTGCCACATCCCCAAGGCTCTGGGACACCCCCAGGGGTGACCCCCCCCTCTCCTGGGAAGAGAAATGGGGCCCTCTGTGCTTTCCTCCTCCTCCTTCCTTTATGCAGGGCGAGCTGCCTGGGGTGCTGCAGGGCTTAGAAGCATCACCTTTCATGTTGTGGTGCCTATCTGAATTGCTCTGAATTTTTGTTATTTTAGGCAAAAATTCTGATAGTGAGGCTCAGAGCAATGATGGTGGGGCAGACACGGTGGTTCACCCCATTGTATTGTAATAAATACATCAGTATTGTCCATTTTTGAAGTGCAAGTGTTTTTGAAGTGCTTGGCTTTGTCAGGTGGACATTTTCCTTTCCTTCTAGGCACGAGGTACTGCTTCAGCCAACACATGATGAGAGTCACTGGAGAGAGTGTGTCCGTCACCAAGCGCTGCGTGCCCCTGGAGGACTGTCTGTCCACTGGATGCACATATGTAAAGCACGAGGAGTACAAGGTGAGGACCAGGGCTGCCTCTTTCTTGTGAGAAACCAGGAAGGGCCGTGCCTGCAGCATGGCAGCTGGTGCCCACCAAACATCCCTGCTTCCTTCCTGAGATGAGTCCCAGAGGCTCTGGGGCTGAAAAGTGGGATGGTTATATGCATGAATACGTTTCCTGAAGGTTGGTGGTCAACCTTGCTGCAGTGGGTCAAGATCAACATGCAACTTATAGCCCATCCAGCAACAATTCTGTAGGAATAGATGCTGGTTTCTTGGGGTTTTGGCTCTCCATCAGCCGAATGATCAAGCCACCAACTGATTATTTTGGAGAGCAGAAAAGAAAAGAAGCCTTTCAGAATGAACATTTCCCCTTGCAGTGGGTGATGCATTCCCCTTGGAGGTATTCAAGGGCAGCCTGGTCTAGTGGTTGGTGACCCTGCCCACGGCAAGGGGAGGTTGAAGCTAGATGATCTTTGAGGTCCTTTTCTACCCAGGCCAGTCTATGATTCTAGGATTTCATGATTATTACTGCACAACAGGAAGGGAATGCTGAATCGTTGCCAGAAGAGGTGGACTGACTTAGTTTAAAATTGAGACAAAATAAATAAATAACTTAGTAGCTACCGTGCCGATTTGCAAATGCTGTACTGTTTCCCCTCCATCTTCGCCCGGCGGCGGTAGTAACCGAGCTCACCCCTGCTGTCTTTCTTTCAGATCTGCACGTCCTGCTGTGAAGGCACCATCTGCAACCTGCCGCTGCCCAGGAACGCGAGCGATGCTGTGTTCACCACCCTGTCCCCACTCAGCAGCACCCCGGGGCTGTCGGGCCGTGCTGTGCTGATGGCTGCGTGCCTCCTGCTGGGGTTCGTGGTGTAGACCAGGAGCTGGCCCCACGTTTCAGAACTGCATCTGAAAGCTGACTCTTGTTACGTGGTGATAATGGTATGGAGATGGATTCAAAGGGGACTAAAACCCACGTCCTGCAAGATGTGCCCAGATTTCGGGCCTAGACTTTTCTTAACGTCTATCTCGTCTCTATCATTTATTGTTTTTTTTTAATTTAGAAGGTCCAGATCACTGCCACCTTCTTTTACCATCACTCACCCATTGGGAACGCTTTTGTTGGCACCATTCATTGTTGATAACATCATTTGTCACAGCCATCACACCAGCACCCTGCTTGCCTGGTCTGGTAAAACACAATGAATATCACACAGGAGAAGCAACAAGGATAAGCTGGGTATTAGGAAACATTTCTTCTCCAAAGAGCAGTCAGGAACTGCCCAGGGAGTGGGAGGGTCACCATCTCTGGGGGTGTCCCAGAGCCTTGGAGATGTGGCACTGAGGGATTTAGGCAGTGGGGGGGGAAGGATGGGGTTGGGGAGCTCCAAGGGCTTCCTGTGGTTCTTGGTTTGGCTGGGCAGCGTGTATGCAATATTTATTTTTGTATATTGAATAGGCTCTGAAACATTTAGAAGATTCTCAAAGCTGATCTTGCTGGGGAAAGAAACTAAGTGGCTTTGCAAGTAGGTAATAAGCCTGTAGTATATAAATTATCAAAAGAGCATATATATATATATATATATATATATAAATAATTTTGCGTCACTGTTGAAAACAAAACAACTTTGTTGTTTCCTTTTTAAGGTCAGCTATATAAACAGGCTGTCCACGGACTTGTTTNACACCAGCACCCTGCTTGCCTGGTCTGGTAAAACACAATGAATATCACACAGGAGAAGCAACAAGGATAAGCTGGGTATTAGGAAACATTTCTTCTCCAAAGAGCAGTCAGGAACTGCCCAGGGAGTGGGAGGGTCACCATCTCTGGGGGTGTCCCAGAGCCTTGGAGATGTGGCACTGAGGGATTTAGGCAGTGGGGGGGGAAGGATGGGGTTGGGGAGCTCCAAGGGCTTCCTGTGGTTCTTGGTTTGGCTGGGCAGCGTGTATGCAATATTTATTTTTGTATATTGAATAGGCTCTGAAACATTTAGAAGATTCTCAAAGCTGATCTTGCTGGGGAAAGAAACTAAGTGGCTTTGCAAGTAGGTAATAAGCCTGTAGTATATAAATTATCAAAAGAGCATATATATATATATATATATATATATAAAAAATTTTGCGTCACTGTTGAAAACAAAACAACTTTGTTGTTTCCTTTTTAAGGTCAGCTATATAAACAGGCTGTCCACGGACTTGTTTTTAAAGAAGCTTAACACAACTTTTTCTATTATTACTTTTTAATTTTGAGAACTTTTTTAAAACAGTCCTGGATTGTTCTTCCTTGAACTAACACTGGCCAGTCATGCTCCGAGGTGCTTTATCAAGTGACAGTTCATGTTCTGCTGGGTGAGCTGCAGCATGGATGGAGGGAGGAAACGCTGCACTCCCCATGTTGTGTGCATTCCTTCAACATCAGTGCTGTGACACCTGCAGCACCCTCGCTTTGAGCCTGGGGCATTTCTCATGGGTAGGAGGAAAGCACACTGAGAGCCTCTGTGCCTTTTGGCACCAGGTCTTTTGTTTTAGTTAATTTATCTATTATACTTTGTGGTCAAAATTTAACACTGAGCGCTGGGTCTTTCCCTTTTCTCATGTAGAACTAATCGTTGAGGATAGCTGCTGGCACTCAAAGACAAAACCTTGCAGGTGGAGGTCCTTTCAGTTCTCCTGTGACTTGCTCACAGATCTCTGGTATGAAGGGGTAGTTGCAATCTGCTTTCTGCAAGCTCAACCCACCCCAGGCCCCAACCAGCTGTGCCCTCAGTGCCATTCCTCCCACAGAGGCAGCAGCAAGGAAGAAAGAGGAGGGGAGGGGGATGTCCTCGTCCCTGTGCTGTTCCAGAAACACAGAGGGACACGGCCAGTGGGCACAGTAGGAGGGGTTGGGCTTGGTGATCTTCGAGGTCTTTTCCAACCTTAATGAGTCCATGATTCTAGCATTCTATGCAGCTTGCTGTTGTTTAACAGAAGGACACTTTAACCCAACTCATTCACCTAACCCTGTGTGCTACACTAACTCCTACAGTCGGAGGAGGAAAGAGTGGCCTTGCTCATGTGCTGAGATGGGGGGGTGAACTGCATCAGCTCAGACCCACGATGGAGGACCATGGGAGACTGAGAAGAAGCTGAAACCCTGCACATGAATCTCCCTCTGCTTTCTCCTCCTGGGTCTCTTCGGGCATTTAATGCTGAGCTGCACCATATTTATTCTTAGGCTGGGAGATGCCTTTTAAATGCCTAATTTTTTTTTTTATTTCTTTTTTTAAAACTATTGTAAATGATGTACAGCTCTACAAATAAACATTTTAAACATACAGGTGACGTGTAAGATAAGTGTACCATGGGAAAACCACTGCCTGCTGCCCTGTGCCCCCATTTCCTTCCTGAGATGGGGATGGAGCAGCTTCCCTGTCCCTGCTGGGCCTCCAGGTTACTGCCCCATTTGTGACCCTGGATCCTCTTGTCCTTCAGCTTCTCTCTAAGAGCTGTGAATTTTCATTTCAGCTCATGTAGCCCCAGTGCCTTCTGTTGGTTCTCGTGCAGTTCTTTATTTCTTACTTGCACTCCTGCAGCCAACACTTAGTGGGATGCAAACAGCCACAGAGACAGCCACAGCCACACGAGGCCACGTGTCCATAGGGGCCACATATGCTTTTTCCAGCTTTGTTTTTGATAGCCCTGGAGTTTAGCCACCCCACAACAGCAAACACTACTTGTTATTCTCACCTATCTACCCACGAATAAAAACATGTTTTTCTCACCCTGTGTTCAGCCTGGCAAGTGAATCACATAGCAGCTCTTTGGCCCACGCTGGGATGAAGCCTGGAACCCATACAGGCAGGACATGCTTGTCCATACAAGCATCCTGCTGGCACGGGCTACAGGCCTGTGCTTCCTTGCTCAAATACAGCCCTGGTGGGCTATGACATGCCCAGTGCCACTGAGTCCCTGCTGCCCTACCCACCCTAGACCCCTTCTCCATATCCACTTACATCCACCACAGGCACACACGAACTAATGTGAGCTAGTATCAGTAGCAATTATATAAGTTGCTAACTCATATGACCTGAAAGGGAAGACTGTGGGAACAGTGATGTTGAAAGCATCACTGCTTCAGGATCAGCCCGTTTCTTCTTACATTTTTAAGAACCAACTCTCTGAATCAACTCCTTGTACACCTCACAAGGTTACTTCCAGCTGCACATCAAAATGAGTTTCCAACCAATTGTAAAGAGTGCGTCAGCAAGAAGAAATGACAGTGCCAACCTCATTAGGTCACTTGACTGGCTCTTGTAACACTTCCTGCCATTTCAGGGTGTGATTCCCCTTGACATTAATCCCTAAGTGCACACAACTCCTCCTCAGTCAACCAACCATCAGCCAATGACTTCCCACACTGATCCATGAACATCACTCCTTTAGGCACTGTCTTTTGTTTCCAAACATTTTTACCAGCCTTTGCTTCACCTCTGTGGGATGCCCATATGTCACTTTCAGACCTGAATCCAAGGTCGCGCTTTGCTCAGAAGGGTTTCCATGGCTCTGATGTGACATAAACCCCAATAGCTGGAGGCCTTCCTCAATAATCTCCCTGCCTGACAAAGCAGTGGCACTGACGAGTAGGAAGGCTACCATTACTTCTTCAGATGAACCCTCCCCAGCAGTGATACCTTTTCCTTCTGTTTTAGAGGCTGATCTCTGGGTCTCCATCGAACTATTCAGGTTGGAGAAGACCTCTAGGATCCCAAAGCCCAACCCTTTCCAGCCATGCTGCCTCAACCATACAACATCCCAAATGGAAAGAGATCCACCAGGATCTCTGAGTCCAACCTCTGACCCCACCATTCTGGTTCAATAGATGAATTTTATCAACATCTGAGTCCCAGCACAGTGCCTGCAGCTGAGAACATACTCCTGAACCCCCTCCATCCAGCTGGGGTCTGGCTGACCCCTGCATCTCCCCCAGTCCCAACCCAGGGCTGCTCTTTGAGTGGTCATGTTGCACCTGATCTTAAAATATTAAATCCAGCTTAACATAGATACCCTCATTATAGAGCAATGCGGCATTGATCACAGCCCAAAGAGCTTTACTGAAACAAACCATTAATCAGAAGGATTAATCAGAAGGCAGAGCTCCCCTAAAGCTCTGGCCCCAGAAGACATTTGTGTTTCCGAAAGCTGCCCCAGCCCGGCTGGCGCGGCACATCTCAGGGAGGCGATTACTTTCCTGCTGAAGCATAACACCCAGCTGCATGAAATTTCAGTCTCATAATCCTGTTAGCTCTCCCTCTCCAGAGCCCGCACTGATTAGAGCTTTGTGTTTGTGCAGCTCCTGAAATATCGGCCTGAGCCTTGCTGGAACACACTGAGAGCACAATGGCAGTGCCAAGGGGAAATGCTGCTAAGTCAGAGGCCTCGCACACAGCACTGAGATCCCTTCTGTTTTACATGATGTACTTGAGGATCTAAAACACATCTGTCACTGCAACGCTCACCCTTAGTGGGTGATTTAAAGAAAGCAAAACACACAGAGCTCCTGCAGGCAAGCATAGCAACCTTGACAATAAATTCAAGTCTATCAGCTGCACTCCAGTGCTTAAATTTTATTGGAATCAGAAAATAACTTGGTTCAAGTCGCTTTAGCAGTCACTGCACTACCAGTCCTGAGCAGCAGCCCTCAAGTTCCTGCAGCAGAGCCAACCTATGGGAAACCCCAGCAGGTACAAAACCACCTAGGTTCCAAACGAAATTTTGCATTGTTGAAGGCCTTTTCACCCCCACCACAACAGCTTCTCTCCAAATATCACATCAGGTTTAATGCTTGGGTGTCCTCCTCCAACTGCAGCTCGCACAGAGCAGGGAGGTTTGCAGCCAAGCAAGCAGAAATGCATGCTACACCACTGGGCTGCCCACCTCCAAAGCCCCATTGTCCCGCACAGAAAAGCAGCCCCCCCAACCCCTTGGGACATTTGCTGTTTACGACTTTGAGACCCAGAATCATTGAATCATTAGAATTGGAAGGAGCTCCAAAGGCCAGCTGGTCCAACTGCCCTGCAATGAACTTCTATAGCAATATTATTTTCAGAGCTGAGAGCATCTTAGAGAGCACAACTTACCGAGTTTAAGGGGTGCACCAACCAGCCAATCACCTCAGTAGAGCCAGGAGGAGAGCAGCAGTTCAGAGCAGCTCTGTTCTCTGGGACAAACTGGGTTGGACTGGGTGCAGCGGGCACAGCTGCAGCACATTGAGGCACTTACCCACCTGTGCCCCCTGACAAACTGTGGGCAAAGGAGACTTTTTTTTCCCCTACTTAATTCAAGAGTTTTTAAGCTGAAGTGTGATGTTTGGGATGCAACCAAGAGCAAACAGTTCAGTGGCAGCCACCTGGTGAAGGCACATACATACACCAAGGTTAGACCTAGCGTGAGAAAAGCCACACGTGCCAAAAGCAAACTGTCTCTGAAAGATATCTCAATAGGAAATGTAAGCAGTGCTGCACGCATCCCCCAGTGAGGATTTGCTCCTGACAAAGCACTGTCAGATGCTGTTGTTCCCTTAGAAACAAAGAGAACTACAACAGGGCAGGATCCTATGAAAAAGCCAACACATTGCCGTTCCTGCAGCTGATACAAATTGTTGCTGTTGTCATTGAGCAGCTGCTGCAAGCTTCAGGCATAGGGATGTATGTGCATATGTGCATGTAGCTCCTGGGCACCTTCCAGCTGCAAAGAAAAGCTCCTCTGTGCAAGTGACAGCCTGCATGAAAACTTAAGACACAAAGCACATGTGTGTGGCAATGTACAGCTGGTGCATTCAAGTGTGATGAGCCATACCTCTTCTTGGTGGAAATCAGCTCTGCCAACTTCAACACAACACCCAGGTGGCATCAGTGCAGCAACTGGTGCTCAGGTTCTGCTGATGTATCTCACTGCTGGGGAAGCTCAGAATTTCTGTACGTCATCACTAACTGCAAAAAGCAGTTAGCCCAGGTTAAGTTATGCTCTGAGACAAAAGGTGAACAGTTCCAATAAACTGTAGGAATGTCACTCCATCTTAATTTTTTACTTTTAATTAATTTCCTGGAATTAATCTAGAATTAACTGCTGGAAAATACTGAACAATCTTAATGCTCCTCCCTGGCAAATCAGCTGCACAAGTAATACAATTTTCACACAGGTTCACGTGCACCCACAGCACCCCATCCACATGCAGGACACAGCTTATGATAGTGTTAAATATTATACTACAGTGCAACAAAAATAAAAATTGAAGCATATGTACTAAAAGCAGTCGTTCATGCAGAATATAAGCTGTGGTTTTTGACTTTGTGCAAGAAAATCTGAAAAAAAGTTCCCAAAACAAGTGGAAATTGTGTGAAGACATCCATCTTTCAATAATAAATATGCTGAGTATCTCAATTATGCTGTACTACAAGATTACCTCATTTCAATCTATCAGACATTTCAGAAGCTTCAGCTGGGCTATGTACCTTGAAAACCAAAGCCATGTGCTTTTTCAACCTGCAGCCTTCATGCTTCCTTCAGTCCAGCAGGCAAACCTCAGAGAGCTGCTCTATCACTGCCTGAGGGGAGATCTGACTAAAAGAGCACAGTGAGTGTTCACTGAACACTTGGATTATACAAGTATACAAAAAGTGTAAAAATTGTATCACTACTCCATATTTCAACAAAGTTGTTTGAACAAGTGTCAACACACACACCAGAGTCCTTCCACGTTTATGCCTTTTCCCACTATCTACAAGATTTCTGCAATTAGTTTAGCCTGAGTGGGCAGAAACCTTTTAGAGCCAAACAAGTTCCAAGTTTTACATCTGTTACTGCGACAAAGCAGCTTACATCTTGCAGCCTTGCCTTTCTGGATCAGCTACCTGGAGCTGTCTAACGTTACAGCCGTGCTTCCCTGCACGTTTATGAAGCAGAGAATCTCTTGTTGAGTGACACTGCAATTAGCAAGAAAGGGCAACAAGCCTGCAGTTGAGATGGCAAGTCAAAGAAAAGGGGCCTTCTCCCCCCAAAGAGATACCTCTGACCTTGTGGATTACTCCGAGCACTTCCAGCCAGGTGGCTGCTGGTGGAAGGAGAATAGGGTTCTTTACTTCACAGCACTGTACAGCTTCAGCAGGATAACAGCCCAGGTATGATTCAGCTACTTAAGACAAAACACAACTCCATATTATTTCTCAACTTCAGTATGAGTCCTTTGACATTTAGCGCAGCTTTCATATCTTAAGGCACCTAAGTGGCAAGTACTTCACCTATAGCACTCTATTGAGGTTTTTGACCAGTACAAAACATTTCTAGACTCACATTTCAAGCACAGTCACTGTGTATATTAATGTTTGCAAATACCTACAGTCACAGTACTGCTCTTCATTTACCATAGGAAGGATCTCACTTTGCGACACTGAGAAGTGCTCTGTTTGTTGCTCCTTTTATTATCAGAAGTACAGCTAAACATACTGAATTCCAAAACCTTTATTTCACAGTAGCAAATTAATATAATTAATACAATAAATCCCTTCTGATGAGAGGGAAGTAAAACTGGAATAGTTCTAGCCTCTTTTGAGAGTTTTAGTAAGCTTCTAGGTACGAGAAAATGTTAGCTAGAAAAATACCACAAACTATCTCCCCTCAAATACAAATTATCAGTGATGTCAAGGTAGAACTCCCACCATTTTCAGTAAGGATTTTTTTTTGCCTTGGGTTAAAGCTTTTTGAAAAACTTCTTTTTTTTTTTTTAAAAAAAAAAAAGCAAACAAACAACAAAATACAACTAAAAAAACCCCACATTTTCCAGCATAAAACTTCAGAGGTTATGAACTCAAAACCTGGTGTCCCAAGTTCCATTTGATTTGGATAGCTGCCTGAAAATACACCTCACTTTATTAAAAAAAAAAAAAAAAATAAAAGAATGGAAAGGCAATAAAGTCACTTTAAGAAAACAGAAAGAAGGTACAGAGAGCTTTTAACATAATTAAACTACATGTGAAGCATTTCACAGAATTTGTCTAGTATTTATCCAGCTAAGTTCTCTACAATGGTACAATACTGTGCACCGAGACATTAACCACTCCCCATAATCAAATGAGGTAATTTGTACTCTGCAGAAGAATCATGCTTCAGTTGGTTTTGTACACAGATACTCCACAACTCCTTCAGCGTATTCAAATCCTTTCAACAACAAGGCCAAAAAAATAAACCAGACTTTGAATATTACAGCTTTCTCAGCCAGCAGACAGGTGGTGTTCTGGAAATACGGCAGATTCCACGACACAGCAGTAAGCAAATCCTGCCTCAACAGCCAGACACTTCAGCCTTGGAATGCATACAGGCTGGAGCCAACAATGATGATGATGGCAGGACAAACTGCATGGCTGGCTTAGTCAGGGTGAATAGAGAAGGCAGGTGTCACTTCTTCAGCAGAGAGAGCCTTCCTAAACTGCACCTCCATGATGTGGCAGTCATTAGCAAAACAGCCACAGGCACTTGGTAAGGATCTGGTTCTGAGCCAGCTAAATAAAGCCAGAGGAAAGACTTTGGTGACAAACTGGCTTAGAACCTGAGTAAGGAATAGAAACAGTACTCAAACCTAGAACAAGTGTTAAGTCTGTAACTGTTAATAGTGGAAAAAAAACACAACATGATTATTAAAATCCCAAGCTACCTGAAAAAAGCTAAACCTCTGAATGCATCTTCTTGGCAGCCATTATCCAGACAAAAGTTCCATTAAATTTTGACTGAGTCCTATTGTTGCATAAACAGCTACAGCTGTGGTACATTACCAAACAGCCCTAAGAAGTGAATGCAGTAACATTAATTATCTCGTCTCTGTTTTGAAGTTTCAGATGCCTTGAATTTGCCCTCACTGTTCTCTCTCCAGTAACTTCAATTGATTTGAAGGTTTTTGTGTTGCCTGAAGAGACCGACTTATTTACTGCAACCTTCCTGTTGAAATGTTTTCTATAATTGATCGCAATTACAGCAATTGATCATAATTGCCCTTTGCTGAGGCATTTTGAAATTCCAGAGATACATTTCAGTTGCATTCAAGTAAAAGAAAAAACAATGAGGGTATCCAAGCATTGCCCTGTTATCTTTTTTTTTGCCCATATCAGTGTATTTAAAAACCTTAAAAAATTCTAAGCATGTTTAAATTACATTTACATATATAAAATAGTTAAATATATTTAGCTAACACTGAGAAAATAAAATCACACGCAATATGAAGACAAAAAACATGAGGAGATGACTGATTCTAGAGCTAATTAAGACTTTTTACTGAGTCCCTGGATGTAGCAATCACATCAACACTTCTCCAGAGAAGTACAAATTGCAGTTAAAGACTTCTGAAAGCTTATTCTTTTTAGAGTACTGCATTAGCAATTAATTAGTCCAGCATTCACTGCTGCAGTCTTCATTAAGTTTTATATTCTGGGAGAGTTGTACTATTACCTGTTTTCCCCCCACCCCCACCCTTTTTTTTTTTGCCACTAACTTACTGCAGTAAGTGGTCAAAATTCCTACAAAATTCAGTGGCACCAAGATTTTTAATGCAAAGAACAAGGATTTGTCAGACACCAAAAGACAGAAGAGTTGATGATATTAAGAGGCTATGCAGATAGTTATGTATTCAGTCAACTGAGTTTAAACTCAATTAAAGATGAAGGAAACTCACAGCTTAAAATTCACGTGGCACATACAAGTATCTGTTAAAACGGTGTCAAACAGCATTCTAAGTCACACGTGATGAGCACAGCCATGAGACTAAAATAAATAGCAGATACTTTATTATCTAAGATCGTTTCAAAGTGTGGTGCTTTCTGACAATGCTTACAAAGAATCATCAAGTCAAAGAATGCCAAAGTCACGTGGATCTGTGAAAGCCTCATGACTGCTAGTTTCCACTTAGTTTTCTCATGATAGGGCTGTCAGGTTCAGCATTAGTGAAAATACTTCCTACAACAACATGAGTACCCCAGATGTTATGACGAATAACTTTGCAGCAGCCAAGATCATCAACAGAGAATCCAAAGTGGCGATAGCGTTCATCTGTTTCAAACAGAGTGTTGTTTGTGTAAGGTCCAAAGAACTAGGTGGAAAAGAGGAGAATTTTTCATGAGTATTTTGAACATTTTGCACCCCGAGGGTTAACAGCCCAGTAACAACACATTCAAATGACTCCTTCTTAAAAACAGAAGGAAGAAGACAACAACAAAACTAAATCCATAAAAACCACCTACATCTGTAGGAAGAAGTTGTACATGCAGTTTTGTTTGAGACATCTGCAGGCAGAGCAGTCCTAATTGTACTGCTAACCCATATGTAAAGGTTTGTTATACCTTCAGCACAGACAGAAGGCTGAGGACATATCAGCATGTCTGAATATCTAAGAAGTCCTACATACAAAATCCCTAAGTGTTTTCAAAAAATTCTGCTGCTTCAGATACTGAGAATAGAAACCTCTTAAGAAACAGCAAAATTAAAAAACGTACCTTTTCATTGAGCCTCTATAAAAAGATGCTTTTAACAGTAACATCTGTGTCAATTTGAAAAGGGTGTTTCAGTTGCTTCCTCTCAGAAGAGGAAGTTTCTGACAGAAGCATACTGCTGATGGACAGATTACGGGTAAGGATGTCACTACTGAACTGGAAGACAATATCCTCCTTTATTAATCTATTCTTTAAATGTGCTGAACTCTCAGTGAAGTTTTTAAGTACCATAAACATCCTCAACTGTATTCTTAGCTTACAAACTATCCCTGTTATTTGGCTGTGCTGAAACAGTAAAACACTGACTTTTACAGTGTTTTTTGATCAAAATCCACTAAAATGAGCTTTGTTATGATTATGTTCAGGTATAAGACTGTTTTAACAATCAGTTCTCAAACAAAAAGGCATGTACACACGTGCTTTGATAGAAAAATTCTCTCTTGTAACAGTGTCTGAGAAGTTACGTCTCATGGATGTCTTGGTAAGAAACTGTCAGCTCCTCCAGACAGCTCTTGTAATGTGATAATGAATTCCATGCTGCTTAATTGGAACAAGCTACTCATTTTTTTTCTATGTAAGACATACCATTAATTGCAAAGGGCTGTTCTGTTTTGTTTCACAAAAAAGCTCTTATCTCCACAAATAGGCTTATGGATAACCCAGAGGCCTTTTGGAGGGCAGAAGCAGCCCACTGTGCAGTGACATTTTGGCATCAAATTTCTACAGTTCTCTAAAATTCAACTTCATTGCTGAGCATTCCCTGAAGTGCCAATCTCAACAACTGACACAGTACACGAAGGGTCATAACCCACCTTCCTAATTTATAAAAGGAACTATCCTATGGTAATGGCTTTGTGTCAACATGAAAAAGCTGGATTTAACCCACAAAAAGAATTCCAGGATCACTGCTAGTTCAGACAATAGGGGTCCACAAAGCACATGACTTACTGCCAGTCCTGAGGAAGGATCAATGAAGTCAGCCCAATAGCCTTCAGAACAGATTGCATAGCAGATTTCCTTGGCACCATTGATGAACTTAAAAGAAAAACAAAAAAGGAAGAACATCAGAACTGTTTTATATCCAGAGAGATATGTACTTAGATATACACAAACCAGAACATGCAAAATATACTGAAAATATACTAGCAGGAATTCTTTTTTTCTACTAATAAATGAGAAATTCAGCATATCTTCAATGAAAATATGAAGAACATTAAGACAACTAAAATCAGTGGGATACATAAGCCTAGTCCAATCATGCAAGATTTGTAAGCATTCCTTGTGCCAGTCAGTGATGTATTAACAGCTTTTGTGTGGAACAATGTGACTGCTCTCATTATTCATGCAGACTGCAGTCATACCTGCTACCCTCTCAAACAAGTAAAGTATTACTTCAATGGGCTCACAAATCTCACCTAAACTCCACAAATTCGATGCTTAATGAAGCATTATATTTTTATATAAAAATACAGTTTTGCTATAGTATCTGCTCTTAGCAGGAAAGTACTGATGTAGTGCTGGTAGTACAAGCACACAGCTGCAAAATGTTTTCTTCTGCAGAACGTTTTAACTCAGTATCATGAAAGCAAGCAGTTTCCTAAGTACATTATTATTATTATTATTATCCAGTCTACACCAATTCTCTCACTGTACTTCATTCTTGGTCAGGATGAACAATGCTTTCAAACTTTCCCACCATTAGACAATCAAAGTTGGTTTGTTTACAATAGAGGATACCAGCTGTTTATGAAAATGCTATTTTAAATTCAGTTACGTACCAAGGAGTTCCCTATTCTCTGATGCCTCACCACAACCCTTCCTTCTCTGGAAGAAATACCTCAGAGGAGTTGCTATGTTTTTATAGCAACCAAGCACCTAAATTTAAAGGTGACATCACAACACAGGGCACAAGAAAATTACATAACCTGCAGATTACACAGTACTTTTTTGCACAGATAAATGAGCAAGAACACAAGACTTCATTATGTGCTTTTCACCACCCTAGATCAGCAGTTTCCAATCCATTGTAAGAGGGTCAACAGGAATTCTCAGAATAACTTCTTAAGAAGTCTGCAAAGGTGAATGAAAACCCTTCCCCACCAAAGCTTCAAGATGTGTGATGATTCTAGAACTGTCCATGCACTCTTAGGAAAGCATGCCCAAGTACAAGAATCTGAACAGCTGACTGCACTGATCTGCAGTAAAGCAGAAATTGAATTCATGTAGCTCCCTTGAAACATGAAGGAAGGAATTTCCCTAATCTCATGTGAAGACATACCTCTGACTTCAGAGGAAATTAACACTTTGTTCCCTGACAAGTTTGAGGTACAAAAATTATAATATTTACTTAGCCTTAAGGCCTTAGAAGTCCAAAATAAGGAATTTTATCCTTTGTAGTAGGCAGTTCCACACCTTGAGGTCTGATGGCTCTAAAGATTAACCAGAAACACAAGCAAGCCATCTGAAGACAGCATTTAGCACAAGCCTCTCACATTAAAAGAGTGATTTTAATGCAACTTCTAACCACTTATGAAGCAAACAAACAGACCATTTCCTTGTGAGTTTGCTGTTAGTAACCTTTAGGCCGGGAGGTTACAGCTAACATCCCAACACTCCTACAGTGACTATATTAGATTTGACAGGGAGGTGCACAAGGAGGAAAGATGCCAATTAACATATAATTAGACCAGATTACAATGCCAAAGATCAACAGACCATACATAATTCAAAGAGAAGAACACATTAAAATGAAGGGCATTTTAATTTGTGTGTAATTTTTATGTTGATACTGCAGACTGATTGTTTCTTTTAGTGGTAACCCAAACACTGCTTTCTACAGACCACACCTGCAGTTTATGAGGTTGTAAAGGACAGTAAAACCCGAATCTGACCCTCACAGAATAGATGAAAATCTTATCAGATTATTTATTTTTTAATAGTTCTACAGAAATTACAAGTAATACATAAAAACGTTGTATTTTGAGGTGCTAAGAAATGCCAGCAGTGGCAAACAGTGCCACCTGCTGGAGCAGGTACAAAACAATCTGAAGAATGAGAAACAAAGCTATTTTCAGAGAGACCTCTAGTGGCAAGAGAACATCAAGTCAGCACTGTCAGAATCAGAACTGTAGGGGCTGGAAGGGACTTCATCAGAAAAAGACCTTATCAGAAAGAACAGAGGAGTACCTCAAACATGCAATATGGCATATTCCTACCAGAGCTGGAAGTGAACCAAAAAGATAAAACGATGCTTATGGCAACTACTTACATTTTCTAACAGCATTTCTCTCTCATCTTCTACTTCTTGACTCCATACAGTCATATCATTTTTAGTCTTCTGGGTAACAGTCAGTACTGTTAAATGGTTGGAATTCACTTCTGGAAACATTGATTCGAAGTCTAAAAGTGAAAACAGCATTTTATGGCTTGCTCTTAAAAGTTTTTCAGTTTTAGATACATTATCAAACCTAATTTAGAGACTCCACTTCATTCATAAAGGCTGGTTGTTTGTTTTTTTTTTAAACCTCAATCAACAAACAGGTTAGAAATGCCAACACTGCTTTGTGGCCCCATTAACATTACTAATGCCCCACTAACAGGGCCCATTAAAGCCTCCTCTTTAATTGCAAGACAATTAAGGCCTCAGCATTCTGCAAATTTTAGAATATGCAAACAAGGAACTTTTTCTGCAAAAAGAGAACACCTAGTAAAACATTTTATTTTGAGATAAACAGAACTCCAGTTCTCTGCGTGAGGTGCACAGATCCACATTTTCTGGATAAGCCAGAACATTTCACACACATCCATTGTTTACTTTCAATCTTTCAGTAGAAGTGTCCCACATCTGCTTCTGGTGGACCCCAGGACGCAACAGTAGACTCAAAGGAAGGGCCCAAACCATCACAATTCTCCTTCTGCATCATTTATCAGAGCACCAGGCTCCATAGAAACTCAAAGCACCAATAGCAAAATTTCAGCCTTTGTTTTACATTCCCTTTTCTTTTGTGAAATAAAAGCCTCAGATTCCCTTATTCCACTACACACTCTGTGACATCAATTTCACCACAGCCTTTACTTACATATCTTTACTTCTAAAGAAATTTGTGGGTTTTTGTTTCTTTTTTCTTTGATGATTTAAAAGCAAAAGTTAACCTTTTTTATACCTTTCCGTAACAGTTCAGGACAAGCTTGTACTGCACATTCCACTTTTGCATTTTCAAAGTATGTTTCAGCATTATTTATTTGCTGTTTCTGTGGAACATCAGAACCCTGAGGAAAAAAAAAAAAAAAAGAGAAATTAATCTTCCTACTCTTCAATATACAACAGGAATAACATCACCTAGTAGCATACTAGGCTGTATTTTTGTGACTGCATGCTTATGATATTCCCAAGAAGTCTCACAGAAAGATGATGACTCGCCATCATTTACAACTTGCTTTTGCATATTAAAGTTAGAACAAGTATACATCTAGCCTATTATTTGAGCAGAAGATCTAAATTTTATCCTAACAGCATTATCCAAAGCCATAACCAATAGGGAAACCTTTGAAAAATACCCATTTGAAGCAATGGCCTGCAAGCATTTGATGCAGAAGCAACTGACAGATTTCAGGCACGTTACAAATCCAGCACTGTAAGTCAGACACACAGAATTTAAGATTATGATGTCCTTAAGAAGATACCTGAAACAGCTGCTTGCTTTGGGATAGCAACTATTAAGTAACATAGGTGCATAATCCTTAAAAAGAGCTTTAGCAGCTGTAACTTTGCCTTAATTTACAAGAAATGTCAGTTACTTGAAATTTAAATTACAATGTTGATTAGTACATCATGTCCTATTTAACACCAGCTTGTAACTGCAAGTTCTCCCTTGAGGAAGCTATTCCACTGAACACACAGCATAGCTGACTTCTTCTATTCCATAAATTGAGAAGGGTAGGGAAAGAATAGAAAAATTTGTAGACAAGCAATACATATATGTCCACATGCATTTTGTGTTATTATCATCACTGGGTCGGATCAGCTGGTACTTCTTCAAGCCTGACAAATCATGCAGTTATGCTGCTATACCACTTCTTTTCTTCCTGATCACTGGATGCTTCCCTTACTGAGAATGGTAACGTAATGGCTGATTTTGATTTCTTGTCTCCTGCTCCCATTTAATCCAGCTAAAGACAACTCACAGTACACACACTTACCATCTACGCTATAATTAAGGGACTATGGCCATTATCCAAAGAGTCATACCATATTTTCATATTAATGGGCTGGCAGGTTCATTTGTATTAGTTTTATGCAAACAGAATTCCTCTGACAGCTCAAGCACAGGTACTTGAGCTTCAGCAGCTCCAACATGCCTGCTGTAGCAACCCATGGGAGGATTTTGTATTCAGTTCAGATCTGGGTGTTCTCTAGAAGCAGCTCAGCATTTTCACTAGCTGAACACTGCTCATGGACTCCTGAGCAACACTGGTATTAAACAAGCTGATTCTTGTTAACTGCCTTCTGATTTATCAGTTGCAAAACCTTCCCAGTTTCTCCATCCGGACAGCAACAGGTGCACTGATGACTTTATTATACAAGTAATCTTTCTAGAACACAGACATGTCACCAGTGCACCTGGTTTGTGTTAAGTAATCCAAAGGCTAGGGTTTTTTTTTGCTGTTGGGTCTTTTCACTGATTCATACTCACTGAAAACAGACTTTTGGGCACTCACCAGCAGCTCATGTTTTCTAAACACTTTGGAATAAGTTACATTTAAAAAAAAAAAAACGAAAAAACACACTACATAGCATTTTTACAGCAGGGATTTACTAGGTGACTTCTGAAGTCTGAACATGTCAAGAACTCAGAGATTGGAAAGTTGAGTCAGCAGCTAGTAGCAATAAACATTTGTTGAAACAGTCTGACCATGCAAGTCAAACCAGCAATTAACAACCTGCCTGTCATTAACGAGGCATCTGACTGGCTGCAAGCTTTGCCATTGCCAAGACGTACTCTCATTTTGAGCTCAACCTCAGATCTACATTGGTCTGCTTCTCATGTCTCAATTCCTCAGGAGTCAGAACTCAACAGGCAGGTTTGAGTACACTGTCTACACTACACAAGGCCATATCCATTAAATGAAATACTAAAGTAAGAAACTACTGCTCTTCTTTGATAAAAGGTGAGACTTGGCAAGCAGTACACTTTGACAGTGAAGATTTCACACATCCACATCAACATTTGGTTATACACAGGCTTCTTTACCCCACCAGAAATTCATCTTTTAGAGCCACCTGAAAATCTTTTTACAGAAGGAAGACATGATAATCATGTTTCTGTTGGACAAGAAATATCAGCTTTGCACAGAAGCTTGTTCTTACCTGAAATTCGTTGATGTATTGTGCCATTACAAATTCATGCCTTTCATTTGGTGAGGGCTCTGCTAATATATCAGGCAGGCCTTTTGAAGCTTGGCTTTTCCTCTGAGCAGCAGTACCATTTAAGTGACAGTCAAAACCAATATTACCAGGCAACTGGAATCTCTGGTCTTGAGGACCAAATGGACCCATTACTTCATCGGGCCATACAGTTCTTGGACCTGTAAAAGCCAAGGCCATGCTTTAGTCATCATGTTATTTAAAAAGGAATTAAAAAAAGAGAAAAGCTCAAATATTTTAATTGATCACAAACACCAAACCAAGGCAACCAGAACACAGGTAAGTGTCCTGCCATAAAACACACTTCAGAATTCCTAGTTTTATATGGAGTGTACAATTCTGACAGCACATCAATTCAAAGAAAATGAATTTGTTTGTTCTTACATAAATCAGGAGGTGTAGCAGCAACATGAGGCTCGTCTGAGCCAGAGGAACCTGCTGTAGAAAAAGCCTTGGGATTTACAACTCTTTTGACTAAGGAATAAAACCCTGGTAGGTAGGTGACCAATCTTGCTCTGTTACAGAGCACCTGAGAAGACAAAAACAAAAGCAAGTATTATGTACGTGAAAGCAATTTTGTTAGCAGTATAATTCTGAATATCATAAAACTTCACTCCATAATTAAAAATGTCATTTAATTATCAGCCATTATTTTTGTAACACATTAATTTAAATATGCATTATTATTTTTTATCTTTGATCAGTAATAGCTTTCTAAGTAAAGGAAAAGCCTTGAAAGCACTTAGTGAAAGATCTCCTTACTTGAAGGGGAAAAAAAAAGTTTAAGTAGCACCACTCAAACGCCATAACCTCAATTAAGTTATAGATGTGGAAAAACACCCAGCCTTGTTTCCATGATCAGCACAATTCAATCATGACTAGAAACACTGTTAATTAAGTAAGCGCTGATATCCAAGACCTCTGCCCCAAAAAGCAGTATAAACATTAGTTGGCCTATACTCACACTTCCTAGAAGACTCGAGGGGACACCAGATAGCATCACTACATCTTGTATCTTTCAGCTTGAAGCACACATATGTGCACACACGCTTCTTTGGCAGCGAAGCACACATGTCAACAGCTCCAAAGGATGCAAGAAGACATGCATACCAAAACAGGTGGGTATGGTAATTTCTACTTCTGTATTTTGCACTTGAAATCCATAAATATTTAACACGTGCAAAACTTCAGCTAGGGCAACCAATGTTAGACTTGCAAACTCAGCACATTTGCGTATTTATAAACAAGCATTACTGCAAACAGATCAGTTCAGCACCCCGGGCAAACTGCCAGCAAGCCATAAAACCTTTATGAATTCTGCTGTCTTGGGATACACCAGCAAATCTGCTTCACGCCACGGCGTTACACCATCAACATTACTATCAATTACTATCAGAAGCTGATTCAGTCAGGTGGTAAATGGAAAGTGATGCAATACTGTCTCCTCCTCTGCATGCAAATGGTCTCAACAACGGAGCTCTGAAGAGCCATTAGTGCTCCAAGCTGAGGAGTGGCTCTGAAACCCAATGTCAGCACCGTAAGCAGTGCAAGGAGTGACTGCACTGATGGGTGTTTTTAATATAAGAAAGATGTAAGTGCTGTGATAAAACAGACAAGCCTAACCCATTCTCTGATACTTCAAAAACGGATGGATGGCGTTCCTGATGCGGTTATGCATCTGTAACAAAAGTAACCCATCATATATTCAAAAGGTGAAGTTAAAAGCGTCGCTTGCAAGACGTCAAAACCAGCACACAGCTACACACGATGAGTGACCCCACTTTCACAAAACCAGAGAAACGGAAATCCCACCTGACACAGCACAGCTGAACCCCCCCCCCCCCTCTTGAAATCAAGGTCTTCCAGCGGCCTGCGTGGCAAAACGAGACCACCAAGCGGCCTCGCAAGCTCAGCCAGGCCGACCCAACACCCTTCAGTACAGCGCAGCGGGGTACAACCACCGAGGCCTGCTGCCTCAGCCGCACGGCCCGGGTTACTCACGTTAGCCATGGCAGACTCCCGGCTGCTCCTCGCCCAGCTCTCCGGCTCCCCCTGCAAGAACAAGCGGACGCACCGACCCCTGAACCCCCGCAGCGATCGGACGGTCCCGGGCCGCCCCCCGCTCAGGGCCGCCCCCCGCTCCCGCCCTCACGCAACCGGCGCTCCGCACAGCGCTTCCGGCAAAATGGCGCCCGACCTGAGCAGCCGCTCGCCGAGCTATCGATGAGCGCGGGGCGGAGTAGTTCGGCAATCGATTGGTCGCCACGCCGTGTGCGCAGCGCCGCGTCGGGGCGGTAGGGGTCAGTGGTTTCCTAAGGGATCAATGGGGGCCGGAGGGATGGGGACGTTCGTGGTGCAAAAAGTGGAGCGGAGGGGTGGCCTCAAGGGGCCGAGGGTGGTGTGTTGGTTGTTTTTCCCTCCTCGCTTCGAGCACGTGTGGGTATGTCCTTTCCCCGGGGTCGCGGTTGGATTCAGAGTTCTTGAAGGCACTGCGCGTCCCTGCTGGCATGCGTGCAAGCTGCTGTGCATGCTAATGGAACAGTTTAATGCTGAATTAAAGACGTCAGGGGAGAGGTGCCCCACACCTGATCTCCTTTAAAGCTAATATAAAAGAGCTGCATCGCTGCCTGCTTCTGCAGGAGAGGGAAAACACACACGCCACGCTGGGATACGAAGATTAAGACCCTTTTTTCTTATTTTTTTTTTTGTGTTGCCATTTCTTTGCTGTCTGTTCAAAGCACCGATGTTGGTTCGAGGAAAAAGGGAATGTAATCTCTCACTTTTGAAATAAAAGAGTGTTCAGATCGCTCAGTGAGTGTGCAGCTGGATTTATTCTGTTGGCATTTCATATGTAATCAAACATCTTTTGTTTTTGCTTTGCCACTGGGTTGTCAGCATAAACCAGTTCTAAACATTTGAATATATAATAGGTAAAAATAAGAGCAAGGAAGTATTTTTTTTTTAACAATAAATAATATTCAGCCCTACATTGTCCTCACCTTAATCAATTTCTGCTTTCTTTTTCGAGTGCCTGACAAAATTCAATTATAGATAATATTTTGCATTGGAGAAGTACAGCACTGCAGTTTTCATTTTTTGGATTTTTGTCGTGGGAACATTTACTCACTCTTGCCTGCTTCCCAGCTACGAATTCAAAGCTCGCACACTTAGTTCTCATTTGTGTCTAAATTGAATATTCATGCGGAATCTGAACTTCAGGGAGAAAACAAAAAATCCTAGGAAAACACAACTCTAACTATTTGCAGAATATAATTTCGTTTGTCCAATAGGAAAGCACTCTGGGTTACATTCAGTCTGTATTGACTTGTCCTCAAGCAATCCCCATTTTTCCTCTCTCCACTGTTAGCACTTCAGGGTACTCCGATCAGTCAATGAGTTATCATCCCCTGAAGTTTGTGGCCTGAATTCATAAACGTTAATTTCAATGAAGTTTCTACCTCTATTCAAAGGAGACTACAAAATCAAACGATTCAATTACAGATTTATCAAATATTAATCATGAAAATCTCCCAGATCTTTTGGAGGCCAGCATTCTTCTCCCCTGGTGTCAGGAAAGTAATTAGCAGCTGGCTTTGATTAAATTCTTCCCTTGGAGATTACTTTTCTCAGTTTGGGAGAGAGAAAGGAATGCATACATGATGATACCTAAATCCTCATTTTAATTTCTTTTTCTGAAAAGATACACATAGGTTCTGTAAAGCGATCACTACTCTTTTTGTGAAGACAGGAGAGGCTCAGTCTGTCCAGGAACATGGAGCAGGTTTAATGATGAAACCTGCAGTGCACAGCCTGGCTTTCCCTGCTGTGTTCCTGAGATGCTGTTGTTCCTTCTCAGCCTCCCAGTGGGTGACAGTGGCTTCTATACGGTTTGGATGGGATGTGGCCTGGGAAAGAGTCAGAGCAGGAGGCACATTGGGGGAAACTTCCTAGTCACTGTTAGCTCTGCCCAAAACCCAAACTCCAGGCCCTGGCTGATGTTCACCATCTCCAAACCTGCTGGATTCCCTGGTCTGCAAGCAGGGGAGTCAGAAATGCCTCCAAAAAGCAGTTTTGGCAGCTAACACAAATCGAGGGTGATTCTTCAGCTATTCCCACCCTGCTCCTCCAGGGGTCCAGGGAAAATGAGGAAACACCGTCCTCGAAAATCTGCGTTACTGGGGTTGGGCTGGAGGCTTCCAGTCATCCAGAATGGAAATGCTGCTTTTCCTGTCATCATGTGCTTCTGTTTTCATGAAAATCAACAGACTTCTCATGCAAACATCAAATGCTCCCAGCTGATTTAGCATCTGAGAGCCACGCAGCACCTGCATGGGTATGGCTGGATGTGATGGCTTTAGAATCTGCTTGGCCTCATGATGCTGCTGCCATAGCATGCTGCCTTGAGTTATAAGTGATGGACTTATGTTTCTGTCCTGTTTCTGAAGTGTGTACATTGATACATAAAGCTCAACCGTGAGACATTCTGTTCTTGCTTTTTGGAGCTACGAGACCGTAATCAATACCTCTCTGTCCTCATCTTTATTCATTAGCTGGAAGGTGAAGTATTTTTTAATCCTGTTCAAACAGAGCCTGTTGGAATTTTTCCATGAGCATTAGAGTTGCAGCTTTTGCCTCTTTTCCCACAGCCGGGGTTTCATCCTTTATGTGGGTCCTTGCTGCTTGTATGGCCCAGTGCACCTTGTGCTTAACGGGGCGTAATTCATCTGGAGGCAGCAGAATGTACCAGATTGTGAGAGTGGTGGTGTTTCAGTTGTAGGCGCTTATCTTAATGCTGCAGAAGCTTGTTATGTGGTCATAAAAATAACGAGAGATTCTTTATTCCTATTGTACTTATATAAGAAACTTCGAAGAGCGCTGTAAAGTATCTCCACTTCTGTGCAATGATGAACAGTGCTGGTGCTTGTGATTTACCTAATGGCAGCCATTAAACTTCATTAGGACTTTGTTAAACTGCAGTCCAGATCGTTGACATTGATTTTTGATCTCTAAAACCCGCTCGCAGCAAATCCCTAACTGAGCATACCAAAAGCCAGCTTGCTCTGCGTCTCAGTCCCATTCCCCGTGCCTCAAATGTGTTTCATAAATGAGGGCAGGGGGAGGCAGAGGGCCCCCACCTGCAGACCCTGACATTAGGAGTGCTGTGGGTCTGCTTGCAAGGCTCAGCCCTGCGCTCCTGCTCTTTCCATTGATGCACTTCAGCCATCCCTTTGCATCACCTGTGTGTGATGTCTAAATCTTTAAGCTCTGTTTCATCCTCTTTGTTTATTCTCTTAATTCCCTGTATTTTTTTCTTGAATATACAAGCGTGGTTCAGCCTTCACTTGCCCTGCTAAACCCTGTGTTTGAAATGAGGAGTGTCTGTTCCTGAGTGCTAATGAAATAGTGATGAAGTAGAAGGGAAGAAAGGTTTTAACATACTCTTTTTCTAGAAAAGTAAACATCCTCTGGCTATAGGAAGGGTAAACTTCCCCTGGAAATGTGTGTGTTTATATGAACAATCTCTTTTCTTCTGGCATTTCCAGATACTAGGCTGGGAGATTCATTCACTACCTCTGGGAAAATGACTTTTTAGTAAGTGGTGCAAATGCACGAGATTAATCTTCGCATGGATTGTTTTCTTTTTGGAAAGACGCCCCCAGGATTTGTTTCCATGAACCTGAAAGGGATTTCCTCCTTTATCTCTGGGCACTGCTCTGTGCTCCTTCAGCTCTTCTGCTCCGAATGCGTCTCCAAAGGGAACAGACAGAGGAAGTGAGCATTCCCTGATAATCAACTTGGGTTTAACTCAACTGAAGCTGAAGGAGCTTTGCTGCGAATCTGTATGGCCCAGCAGCCTCTCCCCCCTCTCTCTAAACCACCAGCTTACATCTTCTTCAAAGAGAGAAAATTATTAGTGATAATAAAATGGGATGTGCCATCCCCACTTATGGCAGCTTTCTAGTAGGAAATCTGATGTGTGGTTATCCAAACTCACCTGAGGCTGCCAGGTGGATGTTAATGCATCTCACTTCTTATTGTTGCTTTTAATATTCTATTGCAGCGGGGCACACTGAGCTTTGAAAAACATTAGTTTGCCTGGAGTAGTCTTTGTGTAACCTGAATTTGTTCCATGCTGGGCTTGAACTTGGAAAAAGACAGTTTTGCGTCAGGACTACATGGAGCACTGCTGTTCTGCTTGACTGAAGTCCAGCTGTCCAGGTCTTGGACAGAGAGATCCACAAGGAGGAGGTGGAGCTCTCCCCACAGGAGAGTACAGTGGGCTTTGTGGGTCGGATGTGCTCCAAGCCCCATCTCTTGGCCACGGTGGTCCTCAGCCCCTCATCTGCTTTGAAATGTGGTCCTCTGGGTGCTTGCCTTGGGGCCTCCATGCCACATGTGCTAGGTGGCAGAGAAGGAGACAGGTTGCCATCAGAAGTGTATCAAAGTCTGTGTTTTTTTCTAGGGCATTTCTATTTTGGTAAATATTTTTCCATCTGGAAAGTGTTCTCTCAGAAAATCTGAGAGGTTAAAATTCATACTTAAACATAGTGCCATCCCTAATGGACTACTTATTCCATGAGATTCCTCATTTATTGTTTTTTAAATATATGGGGTCATACTTTTTAACCCTCATGGTTATGAAGTATCTCTTGCAAAAAGGTTTATGGCATCGTGTGTTGCCTATGAATTATTAGACCCTGTTCCTGTCTGGCAGTGAATGAAAGAGCCCAACATCTGGCTGGATGTAAAACCAGATATCGCAAAACTTCCCACTTTGAGGAGATGGGCTGTGTGATGGATGTTGTGATAAAGTATCTCTTTTGACTAGTGAGTCAGGACGGTTGGAGGCCGTTTCTATAAGAAAAATGTTCTGAGCTTAACCAAAATCTCCTGGCTGGAAGCACGAGGAAATCAGTCACAATGAAACACGCTGCTGCCACACGATAGCAGGAATGCTTAAAAGCATGGACTCGTTTGTCCTGTGCTTTACGAGCAAACCACAACTTGGTTCTGCATAGAGGAAAATGGGTAGTGCCCAGAATTTCAAGGATCAGTCCATGAAACCTTCTTGTAAAGTGTTTTTTTTTTTTTTTCCTAACCCACATTCAAGGCCCATTAATGTCAACAGAAGACCTTCCAATGGCTTTGGTGAAAGTTAGGAAAAAAAAATAGATGTTAGGATACATCATATATCATCATTTCCCCATATATTTCTTATCATGAGTCAATGAGACGCAGTCCACATGTGAAGTCCCTGTCCAGGTTCCCCCAGAAGTTATCTGGTACTGAGGGGGTGAAATTGTTTCTGTAGAGTAGCCTTAGGTAGAGATGGTAGTATGATTCAAGGTATTACACTTTGCCTTGTAATGTATCTAGAGCTAAAACCTATTAACTTTGAGAGCATATTTATTGTTTAGAGCAAAATGCTTCTGCTGACAAATCTGCTTTGGTACTATTACATATTTCTGTCACCGAACCCTTGTTCCTACTTTACTACTTTGCTAATGTATTTTTGGCCTAGCTCCATGACACAACATCTATTTATGCTTTAGAAAAAAAAAAAAAAAAGAGAGAAATTGTTTAATTTTCATATCACGTTGCTTGTAAATTTGATATTCTCTTTTACCATTTTAGGAATAACAAACAACTTACCAATTTGCCACTGACAGATTCCTTTTCTCTTGTTGAAATGACTAAAACAAATGCCTGAAAGCTACATTTTGCATGTGTCAGCCCTCCTCCTTTTTAAAGGCAACCTAAAATAAAGACTCTTCACTCTCCTACATGAACTTCAGAAGTAAACATCAGACATCTTCAAAAGTCAAGATATGAACAGATGAGACATATAAGGTGATCAAAGGGAAATAAAAGTTAGATGAAAATGCTTGTGTGATGAAAACCATAAAATGCTGTGGGTTCACATGCTGCATTTCAAAGTTAAACCTGCAAAGAAGAGCTTAGCTCTTATTCAGCATGGATCTCTTTGCAGTTCTATTTGTCAGTATCTTAAAAAAAAAGCTTGGTCTAGATAGTCAGTTGATTCTGTTTTCCTCTTAGATAAAGAAGAAATGCAGCTAGGGAGGACAAAGCTGCAGTGTCAACGTGGAAGTCATCCTTCATGGTGCATATTTACTGATTGCCCACTGAATCTTCAGTTGCAGCTGCCATGACTTCACAAGGAAGCCAAGGCCACAGCTGATGCACAGCGCTGATATTCACCTCTTCAGCTGTGGTGGGTGTAGGAGCAGTGGCTGAACTATTCAGCTGGTGCTGAAGGATGATTTGTTCAAAATCTGTAGGTGAACTATGCAAGACCCAGAGAAGCAGCAACATACATGAAACTCTTGAATGTGTATTATTTAAGATCCGCTCTGCAGACCAAACGTTTTAATTCTCTATCTTGAGCTTCCTTTTGACAGTGAGTATAAATCAGTGACTGAGTGTCTAACAAAAGCTATCATCAAGCGTATCTTCGAGTATTTGAATATTCAAGCTTGTGTCTTTTTTCATCTCCTTTCAGTGGTTCCAAAGTTGCTCATCACCAACTATGGTGATTTATGAGTTGTGAGCTCATTAAAGGCTTCTCCTAAGACAGACAAAGAACTCCAGTTAAGTCATGGTAAGATCATCATTTCATTATTCTGAAAGTAATCTGGGGAACAAACCCAGTGCAGCCTGTTCTGGTCAGTCTGTCCTACAACGTATAGCTCAAGAGAAAGCAGGGAGACCTGATGGAAGAATTCTTTGGGCCAAAATATTCTGCTGAGTAAATGAGCTTGGTGATGGCATAACCAACAGATGGACTGAATCTCTCTTTTCTGAAGGGCTTTTAGGCCTTATTCCTTTTGGTTATGTTCAGTTTTTCACCAGGAAGAAGCTTTGCAGAGTGCTGCATGGAGCCAGTTGGCTCTGCCCCTCCATCTCTTGTCTGCCACCAGGTGCACCTGGTTCACTCATCCATGCCATTCCTTGGGCAATCTGTCAGGAGTGAAGTGACTTGTGGAGAAAGCAGCATTTCTCCTAAGGGGTGGGCACAAGTGAATCAAAATTAGTTTGAAAGGTCACTGAGACAGGGGGGCTGTAGTGTATGCTTGTCTTGTTGTGCCACATTATGGCCTGACAATCTCGCTTTAAGCTTGGCAGTCCCTCTGGCCTTCTCGGTGATGTGCAGAAGGTGTCCACAGTTTGTGCAGGGCAGCACTGCGTGGCCATGGCTGTCATCCCTTGAGTGAGAGGGCAGAGGAAATGAAAGCTCTGTACCCTGGAGCACTTCTGGAATATTTATTGTGCAAGTGCTAAGCATTTCTATCAAGCTGCCCAGCCTTAAGGGTCTGGAAATGATTTTTCTGCTGATGTTTACTTTCGAAATGCATGACAGGAAACATCCAAAAACACAGATGAAATGTTTCAGTGCACAGCGGTGACAGGGTGCCACGGCAGACATCCTAGCATAGACCCCATAGCTATCACCACACTCATGACAGCTCTTGCCCCTAATGAGCCTGGCCAGCAGCTCCGGGGCTGGCGACCTCAGGGCAGAGTGATGATGGACAAACCAACCACTCACACAAAGACCCCAGAATGTCACATCAGCTGAGGACCTGGTTTGTGAGCTGCAAGGCACTGGGGGAGAGATCCAGCCCCACAGTCTGCTGTGCTCCCCTCCCTATAGCTGAGCCACGGCTGCCTGCTGCTCCTCAGCCTGTCTGCACACAGCTCTTGTGTTGTTTAAATAATTGCCAGGGTTTGAATTTGAGCAGACCAGCCCTTAGCAGCAGTAAAAGTCAGGGACGTGTTTTGTGCATAGATTGCGTGGATAAAATAAATGTGGGTAGAACTCAGACTGCTCTGTTTTGTCCACATTGCTGACCTTCTGCCCTGCATGTTGCATGGCCTGCGGGTGGAGGAATGGGGATTAAAGGTTAAGAAGCCTCTCTTGAAAGAGTTAGGATGCTTATATATTTAAAATGTTTCCTTTCCCTAGTAATTCCAATGTATATTAAAGTTAAAACCCTTCTGAGAGGCAATAAAACGGAGCAGTGGAGAAGATCATTGGGCAGATTAGAAAGAAGAGACTTAAGAGCTTACCCTTGATGCTTTCACTTTTATACTTTGTTCCTATTTTACTCTGTCAATCTCTTCTAGTATTTCTCACTGTGATTTTTATTGTGTTTTTATGGAACAGAGACAGCATCGCAAACTACAAGAAGAAAACTTGTTGGCATTGAGCAGAGGGGGAAGAACATTCCTTTGCACATTTTTCAGTGTTCCTGTTATATATCAAATTTAGAAAGTAACAAGAAGTAGCATCCAGTTTTCATTAATGCTTTGGGGATTTCTTGGTGCACGTTTTCGTTTCCAAGCGTTCACATGAGAGGCAAAAGAGAATATGAAATTCCTCCTTCCTCACCATCAGTGGGGTACATGTATTATAGCCACAGAGATCCCTGGGCCTCGGTGTCAGGAGGAGGCAAGTAATCTGCCTTTTAAGTTTGCCCTAGCTCTGAAACCAGAAGCAAAGGGAAATGCTTTGATGGTGTATTAGGACAAAGGGCAGCAACATGATTGCTTCCCGTATGCGAGCGTTCTTGTTGACACAGTTTGGCTCATGGCCTGTATTAATTTTCTCAAAAAAAACCCGATGATATTCACATTCTTGGAGGAGCTTTGTGCTCCATCTGGGTACTGCAAAACCTGCTAACCCTGTCCAAACAACTCCCATGCTCACGTTGCTCAGTGAGTGATTTTTATGTGTCTTGTCAGTTAAGTATATATGTGGGCTCCCAAGGCAAGGGCTGCGTGTGAGGGTGTCTCGTGCTGTCACTGCTCTCCAGGAGCCCAAGGACTGTCCTCGAGGAATGGTCACATGAAGCATGTCCTCCCCGATTAAATCACAGCTGTGTTCAGGATAGGTCTCAAGTCAGCCTGATGATTACATCTGTAAAATTACCATGGGATTAATCCGCAGCAATTTGTGCTTGTACTCCTTAATCTTTTTAAATCCTCATCTCTCACTCGGAAAGGATGGAAGCCAATGACTGAGATAAGATCTCACAGAAGGTCCACCCTGGGGGCAATGGTGTGCACAGCGGGTGGCCCAGCCCCAAAGTATGGCCTGACAGCTGCAGTGTGAGCAGGCTTTGGGGCTGTCCATCATGGTGAACAGGCTTTGGGGCTTCGGCCACATTGAGTGGGCCTCGGAGCCACCAGCTGTGGTGCAGCACTGGGGTCAGGCAGAGCATCCCCCCAAATCATCACCCAGCCCTTTTGTGGCACATCTGGATGTGCATAAATCTGCTTAATTTCCAGAAAAGCCTTCTTTTTGTAAGTTTAAAACCTTCTGTACAAGAAGTCCTGCTGATAAAATGCCAAGAAATAAGCAAAGTGCAAGGAAAGGAGGTATATAAGCCGTGGGAAGCTTTTGATTTGGCACTCCTTACACACAGACCCCAACTCTACAGTGATTTAACAGGCAGAAATAAATAACTCCTTTGCATATGAGAGAAAGCAGAGCAGTGGCCTTGTGGGCTTTGGAGAGCCGACTAAATATAAACCTTAATGGAAAAGAGGTGCTGAAGGAAAACTCCAGGGCTGTTGCTCACTGTTGTGCTGGCAGGTGTATGGACTGGATGATGTTAGAAGCCTTTTCTTTCTCTTAATTTCAGTGTTTCTATGGAAACAGATAGTGAACAGGAATTGTTCTTTCCTGCCTTTTTCTCATCATGCTTTCGTTGGTGGAAAAAAAATGTGAAAGACCAGACGAAAGCCAGAGTACCCAGGAGTGTGTGTTTCACTGAGAGCATGTCCTCACTGCACGCTTTAAATAGGAGCTGAAAAACCTTCAGTTCATCCTTGGGAAATTATTTCTGACTTTGAAGCAAAAAGTGTCACCTGTGACCATGGCCTCGGTCAGAGCATTAACACCAGCTGAACTGAAGGGTACTGCAGGATGAGAGCTCCAGCTTGCCTAAACTTCTCATAACAAAATGACCTCAAGTGCCTCTGGTTTGGGTTTCAGCTGGAATAGAAATTCAGATAGGTTCTGAGCACAGTACCTTTATAGTCCCTCAAAAAGAATTTTGCATGAAAACAACTTAGGGACTTATGGATCAGTGCTTGCTGGGGAGATGAAAACCAGTTGCTTTCTATGCGATGGAGGTATTTGGGTCTCATCTTCATGATGACCCTCCTGTATGAGTGGCATGGGGCAAGGCAGAGTGCGCTGGGGTCAGAGTGGGAAGAAATGCCTTTATAAGGTGTCAGTGCATCTTACAGCATGGACTGGGTGTGGGAAATGCAATTTTCACATCAGTGATCTTTATCAGCTTCGCTCTACTTGAGGCATTTCTCATACCCTTGACTGCTGTTGTTCAGTGTCACAGCAGAGTAACACTGGTCTGAGCATCCCTGTAGCTATTGCAGGCATTTCCACTGATGGGTGACACGTCTTATAGAGCTATATTCCTGCAGAAGGTGGCAAATCCTTCAGGACTGACTCTTTCAACGCCTGTGGGAAATGCAGAATGGAATAAACCCGTTGTTTATGATGTCATTAATCAAACAGCTGCCATGGGCTTCATAAACAGAAGAGACAGGAGGAAGGAAAGGAGTGCGGTGAGTGGATGAAGAACTGGTTCTGCAATTATTCCCCAAACCAATCTAGAGGCAGATCACACCCCAGAGTGTGTTTTAGGTTTGCTTGTGAATAAATCACTTCTTCAAAGATTACTCATTTCGATGGCATTTGGGGGCACAGCACTGCTCTCCAGAAGACCACGTGGTACCATTATCTGTGATGGGAGGAAAAGCTTATCACTGGCTTCTGAGCCACCCTGTGAAGAAAAGCAGCATTATCTGATATACTGAGGTTTTCCCCAAATCTCCTCACTCAGAGGCACTGCTTATGTTGGGCACCTTGTCTGACCTAGGCTGGCCCAGCTCTTGGCTGCATCCACCTACATCATCAGTGTCCACTCCTCCAGCAGGCTGCTGCCTCCAGCCAGGTTCTCTCAAATGGGAGGGAGACAGCGTTAGGAAAATCTCTGTGTCTTCATTCATATAGAAAATAAAGAGTTAATAAGCAGTTAATCTCTCTCTCTTTTTTTTTTCCCCCCTCTCTAATGTCTTTTCTTCGTGCAAGTTTTGGCATTTAAAATTAATGAAGAAAGTGAGAAAAAAAATGTGAATCAGACTACTCCCTCTCAGCTGTTTCACCCATTCTGGCAAAGAGTGTTTGTGGAGTTCTGTCTTGTTTTTTTTTTTTTATTTTTTAATTTTCTTATGTATTTATTTATAATCACTGACATCCCTGATCATGTTCATCTTGGGAACTGCGTGACGAGTGGATGGATGCTTCCTCCAGGACCTCCTCCTCAGAGCACCCCTCTGCAAGCTGCTCCCCCCTTGTGTATCCCTCCTCCACCCTGTGGGCGACTGACTCAGAGAGTCTAAGTCTCATTACGGAGTTTTCTCATGCAGTATACTGTTAATTAACATGTGACTCAACATGCTCGTGTTGGAAAAGAGATAATTTACCATTTTAACTTTTGCTTTGCCTCTTCCTTCTCCTAAGGGGCTGGCATTAGCTGGGAGCATTCCCTCCTGGTGAACTTTAAATGCCTGTTAAATAAAGATATTTCTCTATTTTTCAGTTGGCTATTTTGAAAACCATTTTTTCCTTTTCCTGACGGCTTCAGTTAAAGTGAAGTGATTGCAAGGAGAGTTGACCTGTGAGCCCAGGGTGAGCATCCCAATGAGGAAAATCACTAAAGCTGCTTGCAGGATATTCGAAACACTCCTGCACCCAAATAAGTACAATAAAAACTGCAGAAGTAATCGTTAACCTTAGCTCACAGCATTGGGGTTATTAAAGTTATTAAAACGTAGTCGTTGGAGAGCTGGGGGACTCCGTTATGGTATCTGCAGCTCATTGAGTCTCATGTAGGAATTTTGCCCGGAGGGATTTTCTCGTTAATGCATATGTTGACTGGCAAATTGCTTTCTGTCTGCAGCTCTGGCTGGATGACGAGTTGGGATGTTTTTATATGGAGGGACTGCTGCTGCTGCTGAAGAGGACAGAGCGGGGAAAACACACAAGTAATTCAAAACCTGTGCGTGATTTAGCCTCCTGGTGCTGTAGCCCAGTTATAAATATTAAACACTGGTTTGGGATGGGATTTCAGCGTGGCCTGTTGGCTCCTTGTGCAGGCGCACCGCAGACTCATCCATCTGCCAGCAGGGCAGCTGCATTTCAGGAAGCAGGACTCCTCTGCTCTCCCCATCCAGCTTCTCCCTCCTCCCGTTAATCACATGAAAAGCTGACAGGGACAAAAAGGAGTTTGGAAATCTCTATTTGCCCGAAGAGCAGTGTCAGAAGTGGAATTACTTCCTTCTGCCCCATCTACAGCCAGGATGCAAGGCAGGGCAGTGGTACCGTGAGCTGGGGAGACCTGCAGGTCTGGGAGATGTTCACCTTTGGGTGAGAAAACCCCAGGGTTTATTTCTGAAGTGATGGAGAAGGCACCACCACCCTGTTGAAATTACTCCCTTTAATTAAGAACTCTTGAAATGGGAAATGCATCAGTTTTAGTCACACCATACTAAATGTTGACTTCCAGCTCTGGTAGCTCTTGCTAATTTTGCCTGCTTGATTGAAGAGCAGTCTGTAAGATTTTAGAGCACTGTGTAAATTCTTGGAGATTATACCCAAGCCACTTGCTAACATTTTCCATGGTGAGAAGATTTATCTACTGAGCTTCAGTCTTTTGCTATAAAAATGTATTTGGAAGGGAACACTGCGCCATTTCGGTGTACCAGCACCTTGTATTCCTGCCTGACAAAGGGGGATGTAGATTTTCCCGTGACAGTTTTACAAAGTGCAAGTATAAAACAAATGCTCCCTTACACCTTTCCTCCTCTTAACCTTCCTTGTGCATCCAAGAGCTGTTGGCCACAGAGAAGAACTGGGCTCTTCAGCACTTGATCCAGATCTCATCCAGGTCTCCTGTGCCCTGACTCCTGGTGTCTGTGCTGTCTGCACTCTTAATGTGAGGGTTTGCTGAGTGATGGAGGTGCTCCCAGCTGGGCAGTCTGCCCTGTTATTTATCAGTCCTCCCATTGCTCTTGTTGTCTGCAAGCCTGACAAGGAACAAATTACACGGCTGCGGTAACTCCTGAAGAACATGTTTTCTTGGTTATCCTGTGAAAGCTTTGTTTCCCATTGGCACGATGATCTTTGATACATAAAATCATATATTTTCTTCCCCGATCCTCGCACTCAAAACATAACAAAACCCATCTAATTGCTGCCATCTGAGCTGGAGGACTGCAAACAGAGATGTGAAGGAGGCAGCACGGCTTCGAGATGTAAAATCCTCAGCACTCAACCATGGGTCACACCACAGGAGGCACAAGTCTTTCCTCTGGCTCACCAGGCACAGAACCCAAAGTTATTTCATTTTCTTGGAAGACTTTCCAGGGAAAAAAAAGTAAAAAAATTATAAATTACACAGCAGTGGATCTGCTTTCTTGGCTAAGCATGAGAACAGCTATGGGAGTCTGCGTTACTTACTCACTTGTGCAAAATGTGCTTAGTTCCACAAATGCAGCAGTGCCAGTTCTGCAGGTGTGTTAACAGGTGATAAGTGCTGTTCACACACTGAGTAATGCGCTGTGGAAATAAATGGCCACATTTCAGTTTATTTTAAAATCCTGACAGGTACCAGAAGGAAAGGAAACAGCCAATGCAAATAGATTAAGCACGGAACCTATGCTTATTGTATGAAACTCTCTGAAGGCTTCTAGCACTAAAAAGCAGGGCATGAAAATACCAAATCCCATGTGTTTGAGCAGAACCCTTACAGCTCTGGGGATTTTGCAGGCAGAAGCATGCACATTCGTTGCACTGTGATGTTCTCCCTTTCTTTCCTCTGCTTGCAGAGCTGCTGTGATAGATGCACATCCCTCCCAGGCAACACTGGACTGCAAGGAGACCACGCTGCAAAGCAATGGGTTTAGGCAGAGCTTGGCCAGTCAGCTGATTTTGTTCTGTAGTGAGACACTGCAGAGTGCAGCTCCCTTCAAAGGGATTTAAATAATGTTAACACCAAATATAAGAATCTTGCAAAGAAATAAAATCCCTCTCTGAGTCTGTTTGCACTTCTGCCCTTCCTGGCAGGGCATGGGGTGCACCGTGGGGGCAGCCCGCAGCTGCTGCAGCTCTTCATTAAATGGGAGGAGCCCATTGTGTTGTCCTTCAAACACCAGACAATTAATGAACACTAATTACAACCTGGGCTGGAGAGCATCAGGCCCTGTTCAGACAGTTGGCTGCATCCCCGTTTCTGCTCTGCTATCCCTGACGTAGCCGTTCCATCCAGCACGTGGTTTCTATTGCTGCTGAGATAAAGCAATGCACAGACCAGACATTCAAATTACATATTCCTCGCTTGCAAGCCTCCCAAGCTGTCTGCTCTGTGGCTTCACAGGGAAATACCCTGCAATGTGAAAAACCGAGGAGCCCTTTAACGATCCTTTCATTTCTCTTCTCCAGCAGCCAAGAGAAGGATGCCCGGTTCCCCTTCGCCGCACTCTGCGGTTGTAAAAACCACAAGTTAACATTTCAGGCTGAAATTACAACCGGTTAGGCCAGCTTCTGTCCTCACTTACCATAGTGTAACCCCGATGAAGCCGGGATTAATAATCTCTATCGTGTTTCATGGGAGGCAACGTAACGGCGCAGGGCAGGGGATGGAGCAGAGCTGGGGTGGTGGGGGAGATGTAGCACAGAAACACGACTCGGAAGTAATTTTCCTGTAAAATTCCAACTGCAGAGTGTCACTATAATGCACCGTAATGATGAGGAGGGGGTGTAATTTTAGAAAGTGGTTTTAAAATGCCGTTCTGGAATACATCTGGATTCTCTTAGGAACAAGCAAAATCTCATCAGGGACCACTTCAAAGACCATTTCTTCGTGGTTAAATTATCTCGTGTGAGCCTGCTGTTGCATGTACATTGTTACATTATGTATGATTTTTGACTGCTTCTAATATGAACAAACGGCACAGTATTCCATTAGTGATCTTCAATTTGTACTGCACCTTAAGCCCTGCAGACAGCATGCCTTGCTTGGTAGACACACAATAGAGAAAATGTCACAGCCATTCTGATCTGATGTCCCATCTGCAGATCTCAGACACCAGCATCAATAGCGTTTTTGCTCAGCACACCAGTGGTAGGTGGGATCCAGCCTACACAGCTGCAATCTGCCAGTTTCTCAGTGCCTGTGCAGAGCATCACTTTGGCATTTAATCAATGAGGAGTCCAAGAGGTCCAAATGAAAGAGTATTTGGACCTCTTTCAGTTCAGTCCAAATACTCTTTCGGTTCAAAGTCTCTGGGAAGCCTAACAAATGTACAGGGTAAATCTTTGTTTCATTTACCTCTATTTCTTTGGAGATGTGAACTTATTTTAAACCCAACCTAAGGCTTCCCCTTGTTCAAGTATTGCCTTGTATAGTTAACGCCTTGTATAGTTAACAGAATGAACAGTTCCAAAATAGCATTGTAGTTGGGATAGTATTTCACAGATGGTAAAACTAGAAAGATTATCATGGTAGAAGGAGATAATAAAAAAAAGATGAAATGCTCACCCATGTCCTAGGCTCACATTAAAAACTCCAAAGGAAGCAAACTCCAGGAAGAGATCCTCCCCCAGTGGTGGTCAGCCCTTAAATGGGGTCTGGGAGAGGTGGAGCCAGACTCCACCCCTTCTGATCACACAGGTGCATTGCCTTCACCTGTGCTCCTGTGGCTGACTCAGTGCTCACCTCAGGTGATCCATCAGTGGTTCAGGCTGTGATTCAACAGTTTCCATACATGCCTTACAATGCACAGCTTATGTGTGTTGGGCCTATCACTGTGCACGTGCTGATGCTGACATAGGGTGTAAGGGTTTTACATCTTCAGACCTAATGGGGACAGGGTTTCTGGAACCAGAGCAGGCAGCAGTGCAGATGCATTGTGCCTGGTCTCCTCTTGTCATTGTCTCTCACTGAGGCCAAACTTGTGCTAGTGGCTGGTGCGTATCAGTGGTTTCCTAACATTCCTCATTCACAGAATTGCTCCTGCTGCCATAGGGGCTGGGGTTGGAATGGAAAACTGTCTCCTTGAAGATGTGCCCTGTGCTATGAAAAAGCTTAAAAGCCTTGGCTTACCTCATCTTCTGTCTTCTTGGCATATAATTTATCCTCCTTTTTATTCCCTTGTGTGTCATGCATCATGGGGAGCAGGGCTGAGAATGTCACCATGGGGCTGGCTGAGCTTCTCACGACACTGCGCAAACCCCAGCTCCTGCCTGGTGCTGGTGCTGCCTGCGATGCAGCACAGGGCAGCCATGTGAAATAACTCCTGGGGTAGATAGCAGTAATCTGAGCTCAACTGCAGATGAGGAAATCCTGCCTATTGTCCAGCCCTGATGAAATTAAACCCGGCGCTTTGCACAGCTGCTGCCAAAACTGGCAGCGTTGTTTCTTTGTGCTCATACATCAGCTCAGTTCCCTGCCATCCCACAAGGGGCACCGTTCACAGCACGCAGGAAGACAAAGCCCTCCTCCCGGCCTCACGCAGCCTTGGTGAACCCAACTCTGCTGTTAATGACAGCGGTGTATTTTGGAGTAAAGACCTGGCGTATGTTGCTACATGAAGAATAGATCGTTGTTGTTTCCACCTGCCTTCTTACTTAATAAAACAAGATTTTGGACATCACTGTTTTGGGCTGACGTGTAAGGGAACGGGTTATTCTCAGTTTTGAAAGAGAGTGCAATGAAGTTGTATTTACTCATTATTCAGGGTGATTCAAATGCTGCAGGCCTTGGTGCACATTTATTGTCAGGCATTTATCATCTCTGGCAGAGTGGCACTTGATCATTTTTACTTCTTGAAACGTGTACAAATGCCTCTGATAAATGCACACACACCAGGAAACCCAGCAGCAGCTGCTGCATGCACACAGCCCATGGTCACCACTCCGCCAGCTGCCCCACGTAATGCACCCTGCAGCCCTAACCCTACAGGGATGAAGGCAATACCCCATGGGCAAGAGCAGGAAATGTTACCTCCTGCTGCTTCCAGGCTGCTCCATTCTCCCCTAAGCCAATGGCTTCTTCCTCCCTGGCTCCTTCAGTGCTACTGAGACGGGTTTATCTGCCTGCCAAAGAATGGATGTTGTTACAGTTCAGCTTGTTTCGGTTCTTCGTGTGAGCAGAATATCAGTCAGGCATCAAAAATATAAATTAAAAATCTTGCGGTACAAATTTAATTACAGCAAATTTTATCACTTAATAATTTTGTGTGTAATCTGAGTCACTTTTGTATAAATCAAATATAATCATCCTCATAACACACGGTAATTAAATGACTCATAAAGCGACAGCAATTACCTTGCTGCTCTTTGGGAACAGCTTAACACCTGGGCTGGCTGAGGTGCCAGGGAGCCAAGAACCTGAGTGGTCCTGGTGTGCAGCACCATGCAATGGAGCATCCCAGAGAGATTCTGGTATTCAGCTCTGTGTAATGGAGCATCCCAAAGTGGTCCTGGTGTGCCACACCACACAGTGGAGCATCCCAGGTAGGTTCTGGTATGCAGCACCACTCAATGGAGCATCCCAAGGTGATGGAGGTATGCAGGATGTTAGGCTGTGGTCTGCAGCAGAAGAGCTTCACTGGCTCTGTGCAGAGAGAGGGAGGGAAAAAAGCACTTTGTTTTATAGGTATTAAGGAAGATACTTTTACAGCCCATCAACGCACAAAGCTGTTCCGTTCAATGTGCTTTAATGTTCACCAAACACAGATCTGCAGCAACTTCATCTGTGACAGTTTTCCAGAATCCAATAAACCCAGAGTAGATCTTTTTGAATTGACTCAAATATAGCTTGGGGTACACATTTGATATCCCAACATTACTTCTGATTTAATTTCCTATGCAATTTTCTAAAAGCTATTTGACTTCCAAATCAGCTCCTCTGGCTATGCTTTGTTTCTCTATCATTGGTGGTTTGGGGGCAAGTTCATACCCCCAACATTTTGCTACCCCATGAAAATTCATGACTTGTGAATGCTTAAAGAGATTAGATTTCCAGGTAACTCAGGAAGCAGAGGGTGTAATTAAAACTGAACAGATAATGGCTTTTATTTTAATTTAACAGCCAAACTGGAAGTAGGTAGAATCAAATATGTATGTATTTTTCATTATGACCAACCCAAACCATCTCGTTATATCCCAGATGAAATATGCACGTGGCAGAACTTTGGGGTTTGTTAATCTTGCTGCTTGATCTCTTTTCTTTCTAAAGTGAGGGAATTCTGCTAATTTTAAACCAAGACTCAGAAGGAAACGTTGTGGCATTTCTGAAAGATTTTGATGCGTGCTAAATTCAGCCAGAATTCATGCATCGTCTCACTACTCCCAAAACAGTCTTCCTCTGCTAATTTTTAATTAATCTCTGTGCTTACACTCCACAGAAGGCAATGAGCACATCCCAGGCTTTGCATGCAGCTCTACCAACTGCATACGAAACAATCTGATAGAAATCCAGTGATTTTGATAAGGAGTTGGGGGTTGGTCTCGATCATCTCTAGAGGTCCCTTCCAACCCCTACAGTTCTGTGATTCTGTGTTTCATGTGTTATTTCTCACCTTGTTCGCTGGGTACCCAAATGTTCATTCATTCTGCTGAAGGAAAATGCAGTGGGAATGAAATTTTGCACGGTTTTCCTTGCTTGGTAACGTGAAGAATGGGAAATGTTTATGGCCTGTCACAAATCGATATAAATCTGGGAAGCCTTTGACACCTTCATATTTCTTACGAGGGAGCACGAGAGATGATAAACACTGGAAGAATTATTTCGGAGCACCCCAGCACGTTTGTTGGCGATTTGATGGGATGTGACTGATGCACCATCAGAGAAACACAGAAAAATGTGAACCATGAGCAATGAATGGAGAGCCATGACGCAGCTGGCACTCTGTCGGCTTGTCCTTTATTAAAATAAATGGCATTCATGTTTGATGAAGTGCACGGGAAGAATCTATCGTATAGCTGAGCAGTTGAGTGAGTTCCTGTCTCGGGGACACGTGGCTGTGTTTGCTGTAGGGAGCCCACGTTGGGAGCAGAGGTGCCCCTTTCCTGGGGCACTCTGCCTGCACCCAGAGGTTTTGTCAAACAGCTTCAAGTCAGAAAAATGTTGGTTTCTCCATTCGTAAAGACCCAAATTTGGCAAGGCTTAAAAATACACTCTGCAAAGGCTGCTCTATGCGAGCTCTTCCTCTGTGGGCTTGCTGTAAAAATGTGCACCGCAGAACCTCTTCATGCACTTTGCATACTTTGAGATCATTTTGTAGTTGAGTGCTTTGTGCTAAAATTGGCCAACATTTTGACAATGCTGGGAGGGATTTCTGACAAAATATTGGTAAGGTTTGACGTGGCTGTGACAGAAATAACCCAAAAGGCAGAGGGTTTTTTTGGCTAAGCCTTGCTCTGAGTTTTGTGTTCTGAGTGAGGACACACAGGTGGGAGAGCAGTATTGGCTCCTTTGGAGCACTGCAAAGCCTCAGGTGAGAGCTGCTGAACAAGAACTGCCTTCTAAAGGTGTGAAAGGAGCAGCTGCAGCTCTGGATTTGGAAAAAGGTGGTAAAGAAGAGATGTGGGCAGCTCTCAGAGCCTCTTGCTATTTTAATTCAGGCATATTTAATTCATATATTTAATTCTGGTGCTTAAAAGGACAGAGAGTTCATGCGGTTGCAGTGCACATGGGGGATTTTCAGCATTCCTCACCTGCACTGGAATGCAGGTGATACCTTTGTTTGAAAGAAGGAGTGGCAGAAAACTTTGCTCCTTGTGTGAAGTCACTGAAGGTAACCAGAACATGGCATGGCTTGCCTTTGGAGTTTGCCTGGTTTACACAGTGCGCACTGCTTGCAAAAAATTTGGCATGAAGAGGCCGTGTGAAATTGAAGCACACTTTCCCCTGCTGCAGCCTGTGGGCCTGTTCTGCATTGTTTCAAAAAATATCACTTGAAAATATCTCACAATTGCCAACGTCTTTGTTTGCTGTCAGAGACGTCTATGGCTTGTTGTGCTCTGTACTCTTGGCTTTCCTGCAATCTTCTGTCTGTTTAGCAGGGAAATAATGTAATCCAATTTTCTTTGTTGCCATAAAGGCCTTAATTATGGCTTTGTGGGATATTGTAATCAGAATCCGTTGGATTTTCTCATATGTCAAAGCGACGTCTGCTTCAAATTCATCAGTGTCCTTGTGTTGTTGTAAGCGCTCGGATGTCTGGAGGTCGCGCCTCGCTCCGCGTGTCATTGCAGGAGATGAATTCATTCAGCATTGCTTCTCCTTCAGCAACATAAAATACAAGCTGCCTTTGAATTTTTCCCTTTATCTTCAGGTTACTGCTGCAGGATCGTGATAATCTCGTATTTGTGCCCATGCTGACAGCACATGTCCTGCTTTGATTTTTTCTACGGACGTTCGCAGGACGAGCTGTCCTTTCACCCTGCTGTACCCTGTGCTTAGAGCATGGGCCACGGCAAAGGTCCCCCGTGGCACCCCACAGAACTATCGCTGTGCTTTATTTCTGCAGCAAGATCTGCTGGAGTTCTGGGACAGCGCCGCAGTGATGGATTATAGCCATTGCACTCTTTTCATAACTAAATATATCATAGAAATCACAGGATCATTAAGAAATCATTGAATTGTTAACGCTGGAGAAGACCTCTAGCGTCCCAAGGCCCAACTCCACCCACCCCACTGGGCCCACTGCCCACGTCCCTCAGTACCTCACCCCCACAGCTCTGGGACACCCCCAGGGATGGTGACCCCCACTCCCTGTGCAGCTGAGCTGATGCGTGACCGCTCTTTGGAGAAGAAATCATTCCTAATACCCATCCTGACACTCCCCTGGTACAACATGAGGCTGTCACCTCTTACCCTGTTGCTGTTACCTGGGAGCAGAAACTGACCCCCACCTCTCTCTAACTTCCTTTCAGGGCATTGTAGAGAGCAATAAGGTCTCTCCTGAGCCTCCTCTTCCCCACTGTTTCATTTTCCAGAAATAACAAGCAGTGTGTGCCCAGCCCAGGGAATGCACTGGGAATGCCTATCCAAAATTTGGAGCAGAAGCGTGAGCTGGAAATGTGCCCTTGGATGCTGCAAGCCTTCTCTCAACCTCAGTGAACCAGCAAAGCTAGTACCTTGTGCAAATCCATCTTGCCTTTAGTGTGCTTGTAAACCAAGCCTGCAGGCAGCCTGGCTCTTATAGTTCCACTCAGTGCTACAGCATCCGCAGCCCATTATGGTTCACAATTTTTTGTGCGTGTGTGCCATGTTTAAAATTAATCAGTAAACATTTCCCAGAAGTCCTAATGACTAATCCTTCAGTATCATGCTCTGCACAATGTTGCTGTAGCTATGACACTTGCTTCGTTGCAGCTTCTGCTCTTCATAGACATTGCAGTAAATGAGGAGGCCAGGGGTGGGTCCCCAGGTGATGGGGTTGTGAAAGCAGGAACTTCCTGTGCTCCAGAGGAGTGTTTTGAACCTGGTTTTAAGCCAAAGCTCATGTCATTGTTTCGAAGTCAATCTGTCATCTTGGGTATTGTTACCCCACATTGGCTGGTGCCTCCCAGCTCACCCAGCACTGCAGCCTGCAACACAGGACCCACTCAGCCTGAGAATGTGAAGGATTATTTTATTTTCTAATCCATTTTTGATTTGGAAGCTGGCAGACATCATCTTTGTATTGAACTAAGAACTGGGCAAGAACTTTGTTTTGTTTGGAAAAATTTCCCATTTTTTTCAGCTCTCAGCGCCGTCAGACACAATGGAAATATCCTGAATTCACTCTGCTTTGCTGCTCCTACAAGATCCCCACTTCATCTCCTTGCATCCTTTTCTCCTTCAGCCTCATGACCGTGCCTTTTCCTTTTTGTCTTCCCTGGACACACCTTTTCACTGGAGCTTTTGTTAAAGAAAGCCACCCCCTGTTGGCATACCTCCCCTCAGCTCGCAGCGCTCTCTCCTTGGGGATGGAGATCTACTGGAGAACAGAATGACACCATAACACCCAGGACACCCAATGATGGCCACCCTTGGTGTGTTAATGCCATTCCCAAGTCTTTTTGGCTGCATTCCCAGTGGATGTTTTTCTGCATGCCTTGCATTTTTAATGTCAAGCGGGTATGGGTCTGACTGGTGGAAGCTCACGGATGTCAGTACAGTGCACAGATATCCATCTCTGCATGCAGAGCTGCTGCACACATCTGAGGGCTACAGGAGCTGCTGTACATGAAAGCTCAGGCAGGTGTGTGTGTCTGTCTGCACGACATCGTTTCTCATGGTTTTTTTCCCCCTTTGTATTCTTGATCATGTTCTGCATATGTAAAGTGAAGCACTGCAGAAGGAGCTGGAGAATAATGAGAGTCGGGTGGCAGACTTTACACTTATGAACAGCCCCCTCGTATCCTCCAAAATAATTTCCTGTGTTATTGGGTAATCAAAGCCAAGGATAAAAATGGTAAGATCAAATGAATGCAGTCAAACTAACGAAGCTCTACATACATGCCAGCAAATGTCAGGAAAAAAGGGTCGGGCATGCAAATGCCTCTTCATCTCCCTCCCCAGGGAAAAGTTCAGAGAGACTGAAGGTCACCTCAGACATGGAAGATGGGTACAAAGTGATGCAGGCAGAAAGGCTCACAATGGGGATCTTTCTCTTGCCTGCAGGATCTGGTCCCATAAGAAGCCTTAAATCTGAAGTGAGCTGGGGCACAAATTCATTTACAAGCTGCAGACTGGAAGGTGTCCACGACCACTGATGGTGAACTGGTGGGACAGGGGCACCTCTCATTCTGCTGGTAAGAAATTTGTTTCCTATCAGCAAAAGCGAGGGAAATTAGAAATTACTCTTGCTTCTTGATACCCCCAAACAGACTTTGTGATATCTTTAATACAGAACCCCAATTAATTGACTTATTTGATGGCAGACAGAAGAACACACTCCGAGATACAAGTACCCATTCTGCATTTACAGCTTGGGTGTATTGGAAAACCTAATTCTCTAAAGCAAAGTACAAGATTTCAGGTTGCCACAGCAGCTCCGTGCCCTAGTGCAGTTATTTGTACCACCTTTCCAGAGCCCTTTCTCCCAGAGCTGCCCAGCCCCAGGGCACAGTTCAGCTACCAGCACATAGATTTTTCCACCCAAGCCCACTGTCAGATTTTGGAAATGTACCTATGTGCTTCCTATATCCAGAATCTTTTCTAAGTACACCTGAGAGGGTATACTGACATCTCCGATGAACACTTTGAGCAACAAATGTATAAACCTTTTAGTGCTCTCATTTATAAACAGCTTAAAACACTCAGAGCAGCCTCAGCTCGGTGGATTTACTGCTTGATGTACATAGATGAAAAATGATCCAGGCAGGAGCGTCTGACAAAAGCAAATAAATACCTGATTTAGCACACGCTGCTCTAGCAACCTCAGCACAAGCCAGCAGAGCACTAGAGCCACCCTGCAGGAAGCAATGCTGCTGCTTCAGTCCCCTAACGAGGCAGGATGGGGCCGCCCCTTCATTAGGCAGGTTGGAGGGTAGGCACTTCATGGGAAAGTTGGCAGGGTTTCTGTGATAGAGCTGTGGTCACAGCTCTTGCTTTCCTCCATGAGGAGCTGTAGGGCTGCCACAAGGAGCTGTTGGGCTGCCATGGAGGAGATGTAGGGCTGCCATGAAGAGCTGTTGGTCAACCCAGCGACTTCCATCAGCCTCCTCTTCTATGGACTAAACAAACCAAAGGGTCTCAGCTGCTCCTCGCATCTCTTACCCTCTCTAATAGCTTTATATCCTTCTGCTATTATGGTACCCAGCCGGCACTCAGAGCTCAAAACAAGGCTGCACCAAGCTGAGCAGACTGGGACAATCCCAACAATCCCTTCCCTTTCCCACTGGCACTGCTGTCCCTGGAGCACCCCAGGCCATGGCTGGCCCATAGGGCAGCACTGTTGGGACAGCACAGCGGCACAGCCCGCATCCGTTACCAGCCCTAAGCTACTTCTTGGCTGCTCTCCAAAATGTAACTATAGTCCAGTGCTGGGACTTGGGATGTAATTTAAAATGTGTTAGCTATAATGTTGGGAATTTGGGACTCCTGAAGCCCGGGGCCTAAAGAGAACATTGTTTGCTGACTCGTTAGCCCTTCTGCTGAACTCTCGTAACAGCCTCCCTGGACTTTCCCACCAGTATCGCTTTATCTAATGGGGCTGAGAAGGAAAACCTGTTGCAAGCATTAAATATTTTCTGATCAGTCTGATGCTTAATTATGGCTCTGTAGGATCATATTTAAGGCCTACAGCGCTCTTGCGACCGGATCTTAAATTACAGTTTTAAGCTCTGAGGACACTGCTGTCCTTAGAGGCTCAGCTTCATGGCAGTTTGTGCTCTTTGGCTGATGTATACCTTCTCCGTCGGGCCACCTGGGATGCACAGGGTGAAAAACAGTGGATAAATCTGAAAAAAAGCAGGATAAGTGGTCTGGGAAGGATTTAGATATTGAGAGGATGGGAAGAGGCATGCATTTACGTGCAGAGCCATCAGTGTCACTTGGTCCTGGTCCTTATCTTCATCCAAACCACCACTGATAGCTTTGCAGAAAAGCTGGTTGCCATCTGCAGGGTTTGCAGCAGCAGAGGCTGCACATATGTGTTCCTGCTCTGTGCTCTGGGACTGTTAGGAGAATGGAGGATAGAGGATACAGGTTGAAGAATGGAGGATGGAGGTTGGGGATGGAGGATGGAGGCTGAGGATTGAGGATGGAGGCTGGAGGATAGAGGCTGGAGGAGGCTTCAGGGCTAGTCTGGCCAGCAGGAGCCTGCAGTTTTCTAAAGCTATCTTAAGGTGGCAGAGTTGCAGGCTGGTTGACTTCCAAAGGGAAGAAATATACTTCTGGGGGAAAAAAAAAAAAAAACAGAAAAAAAAAGATCATTTGTCTTGCAAAGCAGGCTGAATGTACACGACAGAAAAAAATATCTTAGAGCAAATTATCCATGCTAACTAGATTTGTGCTGGAATATTCAGGGCATTACAAATTGGTGGCTCCCTTTGAAGAACTCCAAGGCAGCAAGTGAATGGTTGGCATGTGGTCTTATGCAGCCTGAGTCAGCGTGGTATGTGGTGTGTGCCTCTCTTGTGTGGGGCTCAGTCACGTCATGATGATGTTATTGCAGTGGAGTGGCTGAAAAGTTTGGGTCACACTGGGGAATTTCTCTGCCATACTGGAAATTGAGGCTGAAATGGCAGCCAGGCTGTACAGCGTGTGTCAGGGTCATTGGTATACCTTCATACCCCTCCACACACTCACCAAAGCAGGACATCTGAATCTCAGAGCATTTTGTTTTCTGGAGAAAAAGGAGATTGACCCATATAGCTGTAAGCTGCACTGTTGTTATCAGTTGCTACGCACTATTTCCTCAATGTCATCCGTCGTGTTTCTGGACAGTGGCTGAGCTTCCACAAACGTAGAAATCCTTTGCTGCTTCTCATGTCATTAACAATGCCCTCTTGAGAGCCCATCCAAACATCTCATGTGGTGGTGGATGAGGTGCAAACACCCAAATAACTTGAGGACCAGGGGCTGCGTGCCCTGCCTCTGCTCACTGCCTCTCGTGATTATGCGTTGCCACTGGCGCAGCAATCAGGCGTGCCACTATCAGGGACATTGACAGATTATCCTCATCAGTCCCCTGCTGTGACCGCCAACTTTCTGTATATTAATCAGAAAAAATAGCTCCCTGATTGCCATTTAAATTGCACAAAAGATATATTTGTCTTGCGGTAGTCCACGATGTTTCAACGTGATGCAAGATTGCAGCTTCTTAAATGAGCTCGGTCGCCGTGCTTCCCAGGAGCTCAGGAAAGCACAAAACACATCAAAAGAAATGTTTTGCTTCGTTCTGTTCTTCTCAGGCTGAATATAAAGAAGGAAACACCTCTCAGAGTCTACAGAGACAGCAAATAAATATTACCAGGTGGTACTAAGCATGTATATGAGTAACTATGACTTGGGCCCTCTGTATTCTCCCACTTTTTGACATAGCATTTGTACTGTGAGTCTGCTATCCATGAGGGGGGGATTCTGCAGGGCATTTTCACTGCCTTGTAGAACTGTTTAAAGACTTAAATTCAAAGAAAAATAAAATTAACAACAGATGACCCTGTAGTATATGTGTAGGGCTTCTCTGCCAAGTTGGCTCACGTGCTCCGTTCAGGTGGTGACAGGTGAGAAATTTCATGCAATGTCCTTCATCTAACTGGTATAAATCTCCGACTTGGAGAATGACTTCATCTCCAGGCACACAACATTCCTGCCCTGCGTTAATCCCTTCACTGGCAATGCCTCTGTAACAGGAGCTGCTCAGTGCCACCAGTGCTGCATTGGCCTGGGTCACACTCTATTTATTGGCTATTAATTATGCCACTGGCTGATGCCCTGTGTTGGTCCACCCCAATTTGTGTGACTTGAGGAGCTGATTTTTTTCAGTATATAAAGTGGAATCACTTCTAGATCCCAGCTGAGGTGCAGCTGATGGGATTTGCTGGGGTACCCCAAGAGATGGGCATGTCCCAAGGGCATAGAAACAGCCTCTTGAACACAGTTGTGCCACTCTCCGGTTTCATTCACTCCAGAATTTGGCTATTTATTTTCTTCCATTTCTCACTACTCTCTGATTGCTTCATTAGCTGCTCATGTGCTCTCATCTCATTTACTCCCATCGTTTCCAGGAGATTACACTGCAGCCTTATTTCAGATGATCTCTCAAAGATCGCAGACATAATGTAAAAATTATACATTAGAGCCAGATATAACACAAGAATGTTTTTTTTTCTGACACAAACTAGCTTTCAACAAATCACGAGAGAAAAGATCTTTTTTTCCATCAAATTCTCTCAATGTTGTAAAGTATTCTAAGATAAACTCTCAGAGATTTTTTCTTTCTTAGGGAAATGATGTTTTCTTTTCCATAGTTCTGTGAGATTTGGGGTATTTCCTGCATTTATTCCACATTACTTCCTTCTCCTGCCCGAGCTTTCTGGTGCCTGTGTATATGGTTGACCAAGAAGTCCCAGCCATGAGTTTGGTCCTCTGTGTCTCCACATTTCTAATGACACGATTTATTTCTGTGCATCTGGGGAGGTTCAGGTTGGATGTTAGGAAACTTTTCTTCTCCAGAAGAGTGGTCAGGTGCTGAAACAGACTGCTCAGGGAGGTGATGCAGTCACTGTCACTGGAGGCGTTCAAGGCATTGTCCTAAGAGATGTGATTTAGTGAGGAAATACTGCTGGGTGGTGAATGGTTGGGCTTGATGATCTTGGAGGTCTTTTCCAACCTTGGTGATTCTACGTTTCTGTCTGAGCCCATAGTTTCCTGATCTACCCACCCATAACCCTGTGCCTATTTGCAGACTGTGATGAAACACATAACAGTTGTGCTTCTTTTATTCCATTAAGACAAAGTCTGTTTAAATTTCCTCTGAGTGCGTTAGTTACATTATAAAATACTTTCCTCGTGATTTCCAGATAAAAAGCAAAGATAAGAAACAGATCCAGTGCTTAGTGTCTAAGAAACCCACACAATGTACCTGGGGTGGGAAGATTAAACAGGACAGCTCTTGTTTTGGAGTTTGTAGGATGAAAGCCCTGGACCCATCCCGTGCTGCCCAATTCCAATGTGCTGCCAGCAGTGGATGTGCTCCCTCTGTGCACATCCATCCCTCTGAGGGATTCTGTGCCAACTCTGGTGGTGTGGCCCCAGAAAGCAGCTGTGACTGCTGGCAGTGCAGAGAGCAGGGACGTCTGATGCATGGGAATGCATGAAGCTATGGCAAGGGGATGCTCTGTGGTACCGATACATGGGGCTCATGTGGCCCCAGGCAGACCTTAGCACACTCACAGACACCCTGTGGAGGGTGATGCAGCATCTTTGCTGTGCTTGCTGGGAAAAGTGCTGAAAAACTGAGTGGAAAATGTATTCCACTATGGAGATGTTGAAGAGCCATGTGGACACCTAACTGTGTGGTCTGTTGTAGTGAACTGCTTTATCAGGGGTGCTGGATTCAACAATCTCTTGAGGACTCTTCCGCTCATGCAGTTCTGTGATTCCAGAAGAAATTCTTGGAGAAATTTCTTAGTTATGACACTCAGCATACGCTGTTTTTAGGGATGCTGCAGACACTACTAATACTGCTCAGCCCCACATCCATTAAGCAGCAGTTCACCAGCTGGATGATGCAGACATGCTGTGGACATGGCTTTGCACAAAGCTTTAAGGTCTGAAATGACTGAGAACACTAACAGAATCATTAAAGCTAGAAAAGACCATGAGGAGCATCGAGCCCAACCCCCAGTCCATCTCCACCATGTCCCTCAAGGGCAGCTCCATCTGGAAATACCAATTCCCATAGGCATAACATTTCAGCAGCCTTACAGCTCACGGGGATCTTGGATTTTAGGTCTGAGGGAAGCCTCCTGACACCAGCCGTGGTTTTTGAGTTTAAAATATACCCCAGCAAACACACCATTTTAATGGATTAATGAAATAAAACCAACAGTGTGTTTCTAGAGAAGTGTGGGAAGTGCAGTGCCTAGTGGCTTGTGCAGATAAAGATATTTCTGTCCTGGGAAAACATATCCCAAATATGAAAAGCTCAGGATCACCACAAAGCGTTACACTGCGTTTGAAAACTTGCTTTTGTTTTACAGGGAAAACGTCTTGTCTTGCATTGATTAAGTTTTCCCAAGCTATAGAGCTGACCATTTCTATGTTTATATAATGAAGAAAATATGTTGAAAATACCTAAATCTCTCTTGCACCACGCTGTTCCCCACAGCCCTGCAGCAGGAGGCCAAAAGCACTTACAGGGACTCTGCCCTTTGTTGTCTCTCTTCACATTTAATTTTGCCCCTTCTTCTGCTTCATTTGGGAAGCAAAGATAATGACGCTTTTTGATTCATTCTACATTCTGTTACAATATCCTGAATTAAGAATGAGATGACATGATTTGCTACAAGTGCCTTGTGGTCTTTATCTGTTAATATCCCACCTGCACCAGCTTGTCGTTTCCGTCCGCGTTGTGTCATTCTTCCTCTTACATCCTCATCTCTACGTGCATGGAAATAACGGTGTGGGGATGCAGAGAGGTTCAGCCACGTGGGCACAGACACTCTAGTTGCCAGCACAGCCTTGAAGAGATCAGCTCCAAGGTCAAGAACACATCCATATACGCCTGAATTGCAACAAGATGTTGAAAGACACTACAAAATGTAAATATGATTAAAATCAATAGTGGCCTATCTGTGATCTCTTTGCTCATGAACCAGTCCTGTAATTCAATTAAAGGCCTTGACAGCAACAGAATACTACGGCTTATTTTCATCAAGGCTTTTTTCCTTTCTGTGTGTTCTTCCCATCCTGCCTGCCTCAGCCTTTCCTTCTCCTTTGGGAGAACCCCACGCAACCCAGCTCCAGCCCTCGATGCAATATGAGCTGCCACCACTGTACAACCCCAGCAGACACAATTTTCTCTCCTGTAGCACCTTTCCACGGCAGCTCCTCATTAGCAGCACTAAAAAGCTATCGCACCTTCCCTGCCCTTGCAAACTGTTATGCAAATAGCTCTTGGTGACAGCATAAATACATTCATTTTGGTGTTGCTCTAATTGATTTTAGCTCATTAGGAGTGATTTTGCCCTAATTTGATAAGGAAGTGTGAAACTATTTTTCCCAACAGCAGGTTTGCTATTTGTTGAGGTATTAGAAAGTGTTAATTAGACACAGTGCTTCTGTCATGTTGATGGTTTGGGGAGCATTCACTGCACAGAGCGAGCGGGCTCACAGACAACTGCGCCTGTTGCTCGATGCAGTTTGTCAAATTAAGTTAATTATGCCAGCACAAGCGGCATGTGGCACATATGGATGCATGTCAAAGGCAGAGGCACACCCCTCTGTCTCTGACTTACATGATGTTCTTTATCAGGTGACGCCAAAACCTGTGTCAGATGGAGCAACTCCTCATGTTCATCAGGAGGAGTCTCTCCTTGTCCCATGTGCATCAGGTTGCATCACCTTTCTCCAAGATCCCACCATGGAGAGGGCTTTGTGTCCCATGGATTGGTTGTTTGCATGAGCACAGCAAACTCAACACCCAAGAAGCATCTTCATTTTGCCACCACTACAACAAAACAGCAGGATGGGTTGTCTACGCACTCCTCTGGACACAGACCTCTTTGAAAAACAGGAGGTCTGTTTTATAACAAATCTGGATGTTTCAAAAAGCTGTTTTCTTTGCATTTGAAATGAAGCCAAATATTTTCAAACTTACATGAGAAATGAAAGCTAAAAAAAGAGTTTCAAAACCATTGTTTTGTTTCCAGAAAGGGAGTGTCCCAAAGAAAATACATTTTTTCTGTATGTAAAGCCACTGACATTTTTCATGAAAAACAATTACCATATGTGGAGGTCAGGGGAAACAGCAGTGAAAATTTAGATGTAGTTTGGTCATTTGCAAAGGACCCATGACTTGTGGGGTGAAGCTACCACTGGTGGCAATGCGAGTGAGGAGAAGGTCCTTCCATGAGCCAGGGCTGTGGTTTGGTGACACTCAGACAAGCCCAGACACACACAGAGGCATTTTAGGTACTCCTGAACCAGAATGAAGACCTTACCCTATGGATGCAATAGCACTGTTTTCAAGAAGTGACACAAATTAATGATGAGGCTGAGAACATAGATTGCTCACAGATGGCAAAAGGAGACAGGAACAGTGGTGGGACATAGATTCATCAGGATAAGAAAATAAAGGAAAAATGTAATAGTGTCATAAAGTTGACTAAAAGGTAACTGATGAGAGAGTAATAGAAAAACCACGTGTTCCTGCTCTATTTCTTGCACCAGCTCCCTGGCAGTTGTTCTTGGTGAAGATTTGGTAGGGCTGTGCCATGAGGCTGCCTTCTGCACTCAGCACTGGGGTGTCCCCAGAGGAGCCATGGGACTACATGGGACTATTTGCCCATAACTTACTCTGAAAAAGGCAGATTCTAAGTGAGGAAGGAAAAACTGGAAAAGAGCCAGTAGAATAAAAGCCTTGGTACCTCTGTGGGCATTCACCATTATGGGGTCCCAGATTGCCAACTTCGACCAGTTGGGCCATCTATTGGGTGGGCAATAGACCTATTTCTCCATATGTTTTCCGTACCATTTACCTCTTTCATTATTCGTGATTGTTTTCTCATACTTCAGATGAACTTCATCTGGATTTAGGTACAAGAAGGATCCATCACTCTGTGCAAAGTCCCAGCCTCTCAAACAATTCCTGCTGGAACGTGCCTGAACTAACTCAGTATGACAGCCTCGTGCACTGACCCTGGACATCTCTCTTTACAAGTTTGTTATTTTTTCAGAAGGTTACTAATTACAGCAAATGCTGAAGCCACAGCCTTCAGTTGCATTGAAGTTCAGATCTTTGTTTTAGGGAAAATGCCTGGGTTGAATTTTCTCTTTTGATCACCTCCAGGAGGAGGCTCTGGATCAAAAATAAATAAATAAAAAATGGGGCTTTGCTACTTTAATTCCAGGGGAGTGAGTGAGATGCAAATACAGTTTTGCACCATTGACACCATAGCAAATTGTAATGCTGTAACGTGATGGAATGTACAGCAACAATAGCAGGGTAGTAAAGTCCCAGGTCACAGCAAGCAAGCATACAGCACCCACAAAGGAAAATAATTTGCTTACCCTTAAAAGGTCTCAAGTATGCAGAGATCCACAGCAAGATCCCTTGCTTCCACTGCCAACCCTTAAATGAGGTCTGAGAAGGGGTGGATCCTGGCTCCAGCCCGTCCAGTCACTCACGAACATTGCATACACCTGAGCTCCCCTGGGTTGGCCCTGCTTTCCCACCAGGTGCTCCATCACTGCTTCAAGCCATGACTTAGCATTTCTGCTACACAAGGTCTTTGTGTCATCCAACCAGCTCCTGTTCCTCCACAAAGCAGAAGCTCAAATACAGGAAGGTCTTTGAGAGGCCACCTTGTCCATTCTTGGCCTTGAATGAGCCTTAGCGCTGCCCAAGTCACTTCAGGCTCATCTCTCTGGGCAGACCCTAAAACAAATGTCCCCATTGGGAATGGAGCTTTTGAGAGAGCAATCCTGAGTGTTGCCAGGGAGGAGAAATGTGTCGGGAATGCACAGGAATATGTTGTAGGAAAAGAGAGTTTCTGTAAGACAAATGGCCCATTCTTACCATTGATTCACACACAGATGGTGTCCCGAACTGCAAAAATATGATATCTAAAGCCCCATTTAAATAGTTCATCATAACAGATTGGTGGCTTTTCATTCTATTTATTTTCTTCCGGGCTTTGACAGGAAAATCCTGCAAGAACGACACTTTTGTTAAAACGAGGGCTCCACTTGGCCCAGGATGCCAGCAGCAGGATGGGCAGTTCCCATCGCCCACATACTGCCCATCTTCCAAGCAATTATACAATTACTGCATCCTTTAACCAAACAAGGCATCCACGGCCTTGCTTCTGCTGCTGGCAGGGAATTCGTGCTGCTGGACCTCACTCTGCTGCTTTCTGTTGTTTCAGTCTGTGCTGTTCAGGCTATATTTGGCTGACAGCAAAATGACAGGTGTATTTTTATGACTGTTTCTTTTAGCTTGACAAAATGCATTCATTGTCAAAATGACTGTGATTGGTCAAATTATCGCATCGCTGCAATAAAGCTAGCAGCATTAGAATAAATGATGTGACTATTTTTCCCTAGCCTAAACTACCCTAAACTTTCCAGTACTTTTCATGAGCAGCTGTATTCTCTTGCAATTATTTTGGCTGCATCCAAAGCCCAAAACAAGGGACCTGGGAGCAGTGCAGCTGTGAGAGACAGAGGCATTGCAGTGCTGGGGCTGCGCTGGGTGAGCTCTATTTTCTGGGCTAAAAAGCTGTATTATTGCAGTCTGTCTCATAAGCAGCAACCATATTAACAAATGTTCAACAACAGAAACACCTTCCCACAGCCCTGTCTACTACCAGTGGTGGTTTCATACTCCAGTTTTAAATGTTACCTGCTTCATTGTATCTAAATTGATTTAAATGAAATGCATTTTTATAAAATAAAAAGCATTTTCCATATGCACGTGCTTGACAAAGGGTAGAAGTGATGCAGAGGCAGAAAGAGACCACAGCTGCCCCAGTCCTGCATTCCTCCATGAATACTGGTTCCGTGCAAGGCCAGGGAATATTGCCTCAGAGTATTGATCTCTCTAAATCGTGTTAAGACATGCAGCAGGTTCAAGCACGCCTCAGGAATATGTTTGCACACTTCCCCCTACTTTGATTTTGTTGTTTCTGTTTCTCTATTAAGCAAGAATAAAGCATACCTGAAAGAACATCCAACCTTCCGCCTGAGCTCATCGCTCGCTTGAAATAGGAAAGTGAATAAAACAGAAATACTCAGAGAACACAAAATAAATCCACACCATGTTTTACACTTTGATAGGCACAGCAACCTGCCTGTGACTTCAGGGAGACGTTCATGTCTTGGGCAGGGCAAGGTCCTAAAATCTTACTGCTTGTGGTCCGTTCTCATAAACCTGCCCTATCTGTCTAACAGCACCTCAAGGACATAGAGAATAAATGGTCACCGGTAAATAAACGTCATTGATTCGATCACATAAATCTTGGAAAATGGTCATCTCTCCCCATGGTAAGAGATACCCAAAAAATTGACTCAGAAAAGGCAAGCATTAAAAAAAATATCATCAGAATCTCTGACAATGACCCATCTGTCCCCAGCTCTCCCACCTACACATTTTCCTTAGAAAGTAGCTTGGTATGAAAAAAATATGGATTAAAACGTGATAAAATCACCAGATGACCTATTACAAATGACAAGGTTAATACTCTCCTAGTCAATCACCATACATTTCCCAACACGACAGTTCAGATAGCTGCAGAACGGATTTGTGCATTCATCATGAAGAAGGCAAAGGCTATTCCCCATCTCTGCAGGCCATCTGGGTCTAATCGAGAGCAAGGGGCCCCACCGCCTTCCCGCTCACAATTACCGCATCCTTTCACTACACAAACTGACGTGTGGTTTTTGTAAAAGCACAGGGGATCTGAGCCAGGATTCTAGAAATTCTCCATATTTCCTCTGGTGCCTAGTAAAGATCTTATCTTTGACAAGCTGTGAACTAGTTGTGCTTGGACAGGTCTGTAGCTGGTAGGTGAGGGGGACTGCAGGAGCGCTGGGCATTTTTGCATGCCAGTGTTGGTAAAATGAGCAGAACCACATGGACCAGGGACATGATCCCACCTTCACTCAGTCATTTTGCTACCAAACTTGACCATCAGACACTGGGTAGAAAGAGCTGGGTCCCACAGTCCTTTCCTCCAGGAAGGTCTTGTTGAAGGAGGGCCGTAAGTACTGCTTCCTGCTGGGTCCCATTTGGTCCAGGTTGCTGAAGGGCTTCTCCACCTCTAACAAATTTTCATGTCGTAAGACACTGCTATTGCTCATTGTCTTTGCTGGTTTTCTTACCGTTAAGGTTTGTCTTATGTAACTATCAGCATTGCAAATAAAATAATCATAGCTATTTATGTCTAATTCATGACAGCCTTGATTCCCAGTGACAAACGTTTCTCTTGCTACCCAGCAGACCCTGATCCCCAATGGCGATGGTTTTGCTTGCTACCCAACAGACCTGTGTATGGATGATTCCAAGAGAGCTTTGCTAACAGAGCTCACAGATCAACTCCTGGGGCAGGTCCCCACACTTACTGCACCAACAAGAGCCCATCTGTGGTTACATCCCCAAGGGTTTAAACTTCACAGTGTGAGGAGGCCATGGCGCCCAGGAGACCCTCAATGGGAAGTTGAGAATACCAAAAGGAAGCTTGGGGTGTGACTACCCTTATGAGTTACCTAATTCCTGAAGCAGTGTCTGGCAGTGAATGGGTAGAATAAATTGGGATGAGGCCTGGGCTCATAAAATCACTTTTTATGAGATGGAGCTTCCAGGCCCATGCGCCATGATCTGTAAGCCCAGCTACACTAACGAGAGCATAATGTGATCGGACACGTAGTTAATTCCATGTGTGCCTGCCAGCCAAGCGAGGGGGAAAACACAAAGAGACACTTTGAAAGATAAACCGGCGCACGGCACGTGATCGATAACGAAAATTGGCAGAGCAGATCCAGGCAGAGACCATTTGCAATGAGCCAGCATTGCCACGGCGGGGGAGCGGAGCGTCGCAGCGAGAAGTTAATCACCGCTCCCTGAGTTATGCACGAGGCTGTTGATTTTTGCCCACTTCAGTCTTTTGTCAGTGCAAACACAGCAAATGGGATGAGGGGTGTTGTCTAAGAGTCGAGGCGATCGCTTTCTGCCTGGAGAGTTGGGTGTGCAGCTGGGTGAGTTGATGGACAACACTTGCACTGCTGTTGGCTGTGGAAGTCCTGCTGTGGGTGCTGTTGTCCTGGCCACTGGGGACAGGGGTCCCAGGTGGGGACATATGGCTGCAGCTTCAACATGGCTCTGCTGTGCTGGCCATGCATTGCTAGAGCAATGGTAGGAACACCGCCAGGGCTGCGGGGAGAGAAGAAGGTGCTCCTCCCTCACTGTTGTAGCATGAAGTTGAAATTAATCCGTTATTACTCTTTTAGAACTTGGGTCTGTCCTGTATTTATCACTCACATAGAAATGAATGCTTAGGAAGAGGGTGGGCAGCAGTGGGTTCACTGCTCTCCCACCTTTAGTCCTTACTGTGGCTGCCCACAAGCACCAAAGCTCTGCCAGATCCCCCTCTGATATGAGATGAAACCCTACCCAACACCTTTCCTAATACCTCTCCCATCCCATCCCTGCATTAAAGACAACACCAGCAACAAAAAGCAGATTTGCAACTTAGCTAGAAGAGGTAAGCAGGAAACAGGTTTGGATTTGGTGAAAGCAGAGAGGTTTTCTAGCAAGGAAAAGGCAATTAGTGTGGGTGGCTCTGCCTGCAGCGCTGACACAGGGCTCGTGGCGGGGGCATGCAGGCTGTGCATTGCACTGCTCCTCTCCAAATGGAGAGCAAGAAATCACTCATCTGTAAATGGCAGTGGGAGCATGCTGCTGCTCACACCCAAATGAGTATTAGCATAGGGGCAAAGGGTAGGAGAGGAGTGACAGAGCCGCTTGTACACAAATTAGTGCTGCAGTCTGCTGCGTGTCCAACAGATGCAGCTGACTTATCTATTTCTGTATATAAATACAAATATGGATATCTACTGCCCATGGTGTTCACAGCTTTGATTTATCCCCTGCTCTGTTCCCCTCAGCTGCCACCTACCTGCACCCCGGTGAGGTGTGGGAGCGAATTAAGGAGCTAGGTGAAAGGAGGAGGCAATTTATTGGTCCTTGGAGGCAGCCATCCACCGGGCAGTGCGCACTCTGCAAGGAGCATCTGCAGCTGTCACTGTGTACTGTGTTCTTCCCCCAAATCCCTTGGCCAGCCCCCAGCGTGTTGGCTCCTCTAAGCACATGCTCTGATGCTTTGTGGGACTGCAGTGCCCAGCCCAACGCTAGCCCAAGGGCAACACAAATAAAATCTCTGTAGATCGCAGGGTGTTTAATTTTGGGAATTTTCTCCTTCCTGCTGCATGCCTGGATTAAATCACAGGGAGAGAGGAGAGGGGGTTGGGAGGTGTGGGGGCACAGCCTCTTTCCGAGCTCTGCGCAGGAAAGAGCTCTCGGTCATTATCTGATCTCCTCATTACCGAGCTGTAAATGCAAATGAAAAGTTAATGGTTGCCAGGACCCGACCACATCGCCTTGTTCCCTCCACTGATAGCACAGTGATCTAATTAAAGCGGTGTGCACAAGCTTAAATATACATGCCCTGGAGAAAGGGTTCCTGCATATTTTTAGTCTTGGAGTAAAAGTTATTTAATGTGTGCTGATTTGTGTAACCGAATGCCCTTTAATATCTAATTTTCAGTACCAACTGCCAATAAATACTTCATTGCACTGAGGAAACACCCAGTAATTACTGTTTTAAGCCAAAGCAGCACATTAGGATACAAGGGCAGCCTTTTCCTCAAAGGTTTTGTGCTGCAGATAAGTGGGAAAGCAGAGATAGAAGGGCATCTGCTAGCTGTGAGGGGCCGGGTGTTTCAGGGTAAGCACTGCTCAGTGGCCCCTGTGCTCTCCTGCCAGATGTGCAGGACTGATAACAACATCTGGGAAGCTGCTGGGGGCATCAGGAAATCACTCTGTGGTAGCATTGCATAGAATGCTTAGGTTGGAAGGGACCTTAAAGGTCATAGAATCATAGAATGGTTGGGCTGAAAGGGACCTCAAAGATGATAGAACCATAGAATCATAGAGTGTTTGAGGGGGAAGGGACCTCAAAGGTCATCCAGTTCCAACCCCCTTGCCATGGGCAGGGTTTCCAACCACTAGATGAGGTACTAAATCAGATTGACTGGGGACAGTGTGTGTTTGCAAGGTACAAGTCATCCAGAGTGGCCTCATTAAGCATATCAGGTGAAATTAACACCTGGGTGAAATTAACACTGTGATGAGATTAACATGGAGATGAAATTAACACTGGGACAAAATTAACACCAGGATCGAAATCCCAGCTTCTGGAAGGCTCTCAGCCACTGAAAGCAAAGGGATGGTGAAGGGACAATGATCCTCTTCCATGCTTCATTTCATCCCTCTGAACAAAGACAAGGAGAGAAATGGGCTGGGTGTTTTCTTTAAAATCTCTGCATTTCCTTTAGTTTCTTTTTTTTCAGTTGTGCAGTGCTTTCCTGCCATGAGACACTGGAAATCATTTGGCAGGGCGGAAGGGATTTGCACACCACTTCTCTAAACCTGGATTTAAAAAAATAAAATAAAAAAAAAAATGTTGCAAATCTCCCTTTGAATTGCTCCTTCCAAGCCCTTGCTGTGCCAAATTTCTTGACTGTTTTGATTCTGGTTCCATTATGGCTCGTGAATGTCAGGATCAAAATGAGATGCATGCGTTGGTGGCTTTGTGCGGGTAGGACATCCAATTGCTTTTAACTAAGCCCATAGACAATGGGAATGAAAGAGGAGACCCCGGCATTGTTCCCAGGGGAGGACGTTCAGGGAAGCGAGAGGCTCTGGGAAATGGAACAATTTGGGGTATTTGAAATGGCAATGAAAGGAAGATGGGATTGGAGCCTGGGGAGATGTGAGGGACAAGGGAGAAAGGTGAATGGCACAATGAGAGGCAGGGGGAGCATGAAAGCAACAATGGGCAGAGACCAGAAAGGGAACAAGCCAATTAGCCACGGATACAGGGCCCCCTCCTCTTTGGTGCCTGAGGATGCTGGGAGCAACCACGTGGTTCGTTCGTAGCTCCATGCCATTAATACTGGTAGCAATTACAGATGTGAAGGGCCCAAACCCTTAAATTTCGGAGCAAATTGAACCATCTGGGTATATTTTCCTTCATTTCCTAAATTTTGCATACCACACTGGGCTGTGAAAAGGATTTTATACTGGAGCGACGTCCTTACTGCAGAGCACAGCGTAGGAGGGAGCTGGGAATTCACACCAAGAGCAAGCAGAATGCTGCTGAATGCTTAATATCCCCTACATCACAGTGCTGGCCCCTGCAACAGTGCTGGCCCCTGGAGCCAGCTGCCTGCCTCTGTGGTCGAACAAAGCACAAAACATAAAATCCAAGGTATTTACCTGTGTTCTCTTAAAACGCTGATTAAATACGTGGCAGTAATTTTATCTGCCACTTAATGCAACTTTGTCTTCATTTCCCATCCTTGGGTGGAAGGCACGTGCGGTGGAGCAGAGCGCTGCTGGGGAGGAGCAGGGTCCCATTCACATCCCTGAGCACTCCAAGCCCTGGGCTGTTCTTTATCTTCACAATACAGTGACAATCACCTTCATTTCCTGCCTAGGTGAGATGAGCAGCACGCGGGGGTTGGATGGCATCCCCGGCTGTGCAGGGAGTGCAAGAGCCCATTACAGCTCTGGGAAGCCTGGCTGGTTTCCACCCTTCTCCCTCTCGTAAAGCTAAAAATAGTTTGTCTTGTTTAAAGAATAGCTGTAAAAAGCCCTGAAAATCCCCAGCCATTTCAGAGACGGAGATGAAAGACCGAAAATTATGACTAGACACTATGAATGGCCTGGCCAAGCCATTCATTACCTCCAGCACAAACTTTTATTCAGCTCTCCCCACTGAGCACTATCATTTCCATTGGGATGACGCAAGCCAAGATGGACACAAAACTGCCTGTGCTGCTGTCCCCTCCTCCTAGCAGCACTGCCACATCCATCACAGTGGGTGACATCCAGTGATTGATGCCCCGTCTGGGCCAGCAAAAAAGGAGAATAAGGCTCGGAGGAATTCCTTCTGACAAACACCAACATTATCAGCACTTCACTTATTTTCTTCCAGTGTTCAGGAAGAGCCAAAGAGAGAGGCTGTGTGGGCCGAGGTCTTTATGAAGATATAAAATTATGTCTTTATTGAGATAAAGGGAAAACTCTGGGAAGAAAAAAATAAAGGAAAGAGAAAAAAGCATGATGTTTTTGGCCAGAAATTGCGAGAGGGGTGGAGGTACAGGAATCCTGACTGAAGATGTTGTCACTGGTCAGTTCTTAGGCCACCTGATGTCTCTTGGCACTCCAGCATTGCTGCAACAGCATGGGCAACGCTCTCAACCAACAAAAGTTAGCAAACACAATGCTTTGGTTTCCATGGAAACTGAACCTTGGCCTTTAGTCCCATATCTCAGCACATTTAATTATCCTCCCTGGGTCTGGGGTAATGAGCAATGGGTTGCTGGATACAACCACCTCTGTGCTGCGTGGCCATGTCCATATGCAGGGCATGGGAGACCACCACAGTGCCAAAGGCAGTGGTGCCTTTTGGAAGGCTTCTCCTGGGTACCCCTACCCAGGTAGGTGCTGTCAGTCTCTCTGCTTTCTGCATAAACAAGAGGAATTTATGGCATCTATGGCTTTCAGTGAAAATCTTACTCAACCAGTCACGTGGAAGAGTTTTGATATTATACCATCCGTACCTTGTATGGGTTCTTTCAGCTGATTGCATTATTAATTATCCATAGAACCAATTATGCTTAACAGAGCTTAATGAGTGTCTCCTGATCGGGATTATGAGCTTGGATTTCTGCATGAACAATCATCTTCAGTACCATTTGTTACTGTAAGGAGAACTCATATAGTACGAGACATGGAGCAAAGCCACTCTCACCACAAGATGCTTTTGGAAATCACTTGTTATAAAATAACCCCCAGTAAATTTTGGCCAGTTCTTGTTATTCAGAATAACCTGATATAAATACAGAAGGACAGTGAAAGCTCTCCTGAAGCAGCTGTGCTGTGGCTGATATCACAGGACAAGCACTGGGCTTTGAGGGGGCTTTGTGGACACATCCAAACCTTGCAGAGCTATTGCCTCCTCTGGGCACCAATAAGCAATGGAAATCTGGTGCACAGTGGGAATCAGAAAAGTGGCAGCTCTTTTTTTTCCTTTTTATCTTTTCTTCTCTCCCATACATCAGTCTCTAAATGAGTTTCATGACATTGCTTCGGACAGGTTGTCAGCCCAGGACATGCTGTTGGCACCTGGATATAAGCCCACTCTTCCCAAGCAAAACCAAGTCACGTACCTCAAAAAATGGAGAGAAACAAAACTCCATTCACTTCATTTTCTCTTCTAAGCAAAATCCCAGTTGTATGTGATAAGTTTCAAACATCTAAAAAATGCCTTAAGACGTATTAAAAATAACACTGTGAATTTTTACCACATTGCTTCGCTGTATTTTGGAGCAACGTTTCGAAATGATTTTGGAACTGCCAGTTTGCTTTGACTTAATATTTCTTTTAGTTTAAAAATAAGCCTGAAATATGTCAGGAAGTCATCTTGCTGACTGATAATTCCACTTGAAGTTGCTTGAACGGAAGGTTGGGAGACAGTGTTTTAAATCGAGGCAAACATTGCTTTCAGAATTTCCCACGCGATATAGTGATCGTATCTTTAAAATCACCATTGACACAAGAAGAAAAGAAAAAGAGGATAAATATTTTACCATAAATAGCATTTTCTAGTGAACAATCATTAGCGGGTCTGGTGCCAGCCTGGGTGCCTCTGCAGTGGCAGAGTTGGAGCCCCCAGACCCAATGGACACCTCTGCAGCCCTCTGCTGAGTTCTGACTCCCATGGATTCGGTCTCTCAGGTGCCCCAACCAGTCTTGGCCTTCTCTGTGATGTTTTTGTCCTTACATGTGGACATACTCAGCACCAGGTGATGGTGATGGAGGCAGAACAGTGAGCTCACCCTAATTCCAGAAGAGCAATTTGTGCTCCTGGTGCTTGGCTTGCTGGCCACTTTGAGGCTGACCTCCATCCTGCACCTTGCTGATTCTCCAGCCCATAATATGTTGTCCCTTATGCTATGCACTCTATATACACAAGACTATTACTTATTGTAATATAATATTGTGGTGGCATTTGCAGCAAGGACTCAACTTTACTGAGGCTTCAAACTCCTTGAGCAATCTCTCATACTTTAAAGAAAATTCACTTATTTAGTTATGCCCATCTTTAATTTTGGAAGAAGGTATAATGAAGGAGAAAGCATGAAAAGACTCAAAATGCTCTGATCAGCTACAGTGAGTGCTGCAAGTCTTTTGAAGGTAAAGTCATATGCTATTCATTAAAACCACCACAGCAAATTAAAGAGAAATTCTCCTGATGCGGTCGAAAGGATTCTGTGTGTTTCTTTCGGTGGGAGAAGCCTCTTGGAGGCATCTTCTGAAACATCTCTAACTGCAGCTTCAAAAATGGCAGCACTGAGTGGTGGGTGGCATGGGCAGGGTCAGCGGTACCTGAGTTAGAAGCAGTGATGCTACAAGAAGAGAGCCAGCCAACAGACACCTGTCTTGAATTGGAATCCTCAGTGTGATGCACGTCTACTTGCTAATTTATTGAAGTCTGGGGCACTACCCATGCACTCTCACCATGCCTGCTGCAGTGTTCACAGTGCTACATGTTATTGCAACTTTGGGGTTAAGTTCTGGTTGTTGCCTGTCAGAAATGAGCTCTGGGAGTTGGGGCTTCGTGTCTTACATTGCACAAGAAAGGAGGGAGGGTTTTCTTTTAAATCTCAGCTTCTTTGGCTTATTTTTTCCCCATTTTTTTTCTGCAAACGTTCTCACATCCTGTGGCATTCTGCAGTGTGGGCCAGGGTCTGACAAGTGACTCATCATCCTGAGTGCCAAGGGTGAGAAACATTACTCTAGAAATTAAACACTCAACGCATTCAGGAAACAAATCCCCTTTAAGGTGTCTCCTGAAGTGGATCCCAGAACGAAAGTGTTCGCAATTAAGTCATCTTGAAAAAATGTTGGCTTCTGTGTTCAGTCTTCACTTTGTAAATATTGGTGGTGCTGTTTGTGAATTCTAGCAAAGTCACCATTTCACCCTATAAATGAACTGACAATGAAACGAGATGCTTGAAAATGTATGCTGTGCTTTCTCAGTTAATTATGTGGCTCGTGACGATTGGCATAACCCATAAAGTCAGAACAGAGCAAAGAGCTCTGATCAAATATGGTCTTTATTTCTGACCACATATGGCTGGTGTCTCTGCAATTAGGGCTAATCCTAAAGTACACAGTTTGTTATTCCGGCTCGTTCTTTTATGTTTCCCATATGCATTTCATTTTGTAAGCAATTCATTTCCACTTTTCCTGATTTTGTACTCTCCATATAAAATCAGCAAAACATGCAGTCATTAAAGGGATTCCCATGTGATGGTTTCATTTTGGAACAACGTCAGATGGACAAAGTTCATCACAACCCTCACCTGCTCTTAATTTACTGCAAGCATGATTAAAATTTTATCTGAGATCTTTTTTCCTGTTCTTAGCTCTTTGCGTCCCCCAAGTCATTTCTGCAAAACCCTGCCTCTCCTCCATGCTGGTGAGGCTGTGCTCGTGAAAAAGCATGGCAAGTTGTGTGGGGCATTTTGGGCTGCCTGGGGAAATCAACCCAAGGCACTGAGACTTTGAAATGTGGATAACACATTGCTTCCCCTGAGTCTTCCTGAAAGGAGAACACTGTCCTATCACCCATCAGATAACTGGGGCACAACGTGTGTGGTGGAGCATGTCCTGAGAGCAGTCAAGCTCCTTCTCTTTAGGGATGTGGTTGGTGAACATGGTGGCAATGGTTTGATGGTTGAATAAGAAGATCTCAGAGGTCTTTCCCAACCTTAATGATCCAGTGATTCTGTGCTTCTGTTTGCACATCACCACTGCCATTAAAGGCAGAAGCTTGGCTCCTGAGGAAAGGCTCATTTTCAGCTTGCAGGACTGGGTGTGCCATCCAAAACAAAGCAAAGCCTCATGGAAATTACATGCAAATAGGACAAACAGCATGGGGGTCCTTTTGAGAATCCTACAGTTCTGAGATTTCAGGCTTTTTCAAATGAAACAACAGCAGGGATGTTTTGACTTTCCAACCTTTCCAGCACCTCTGCCTCTTCTTCTTGCTGTGGATTCCTTAGAGACGCCAAAAATGTGGCTTTCACAACCCTAGCATGGAGATTTGTGGGGATAAGATATAATATACTATCTTCCCTGGACAATTTCAGGTGCCACATCCTGCTTCCCGATCAGGCTTCTCTCTGTTATGGGTGAATTGGCCAGGACCAGGCTTAGCTGATTTAATAGTCTGTGTGATGTTCAGTTTGGGGATTGTGCTTTTTAATACACTGAATGTCAGCACAGGGCTATATTTTACATGGCGCCAGCATCCACAGAAGCTGATGCAATGCTCCTTGCCCAGGATTAATTAATTATCTATAGAATGTGCTGAATAAATCAGAAATGATGAGCAACTTACAAATTAAATGAAGACTGCAAAGACTGCTTTTACACGATTGCAATGGCTCAGGGCTACAGCTGCAACTCACCACGCCCTCACCTACACAGCTTTGCAATGACCCATACTCAGAAACTCAAAACCCAACTCAGACACAGAAAATTCATAGAACCACAGAATCATTATGTTTGATAAAGACCTCTAAGATCATCAAGCCCAACTGCAGTTGCCGCCTTGCTGCAGTGATGGGCTGCCTGCCTGTATAAGGATCACGATGCACACAAGCATCCCTTTATGTCTGTGAGATGAGAGCTGCTGGCTCTGGGGAGCTGAGGGCTTGGGGCCAGCTCCTGAGCACCCTGTTTGCACACTCTCACATGGAAATGGGAGCACAAGGTCAAGCCTTGTGCAGGCTCTGGTGCTGGCTGCAGTCCCAGGCTCAGCCGCTCACTGCAGATCATCCTTCTGTCGAACCAACGGGCTGGAGGGGGCCTTGGCTTCCAGCTAACTACAAAAATAAACAGGGAAAAGGCATTATGCATCTACAGGAAGAGTCTGAGTTAAGGAAACATAGCTGCAGTCTTCTGGACTCATGTAACATTTGCATTTTTCTAACTTTAGTAATTTGCCAGACTTTGGCTCTGGCTTCGATGAAAGAATAATTACTTGTTTTCATAAAGACGAGTGTTGATTTAAAAATGCTAGCTCCACTTTGTGAATTCAAGGGGAAATGCTTTGCTTCATATCAATCAAGCTCTTTTAAGCGATGCAAGCTCATTTCACGCTCTTCTCCTTGATTTCAGTACCCTGTGTTCAGCAGCAAGAGCAAAGCACAGAAATAAAACGAAGCCTGTTTTGCAAAAATAGCTTTTGAGGAAAAACGTTGCAGAAATTCAAGGTCTGAAGTAAATGCCTTGCTAAGTCCTGCTGTGTTTGTGACAACTGGGCAGGAGAGAGAAGAAATGGAGAGCACCCTGTGCAGGGGACTGATGCTGCCCAATGCAGGCACTCACTGGAATGCCACTCCAGGTGTCTTGTGGGGACAGCAGAGACACCTACAGAAGACAAAGTCCACCTAAGTCTTTTATTATTGTCTGGAAACTCCCAACTCACTCCCAGTCTCATATTTTGGCACCTCTAGGGGCTGATCGGAGGTTAGGGATTCGAATTTCTCACCAAGAGATTGGTGAACCTGTAGGTGGATCCCACGAGAGGTTGGATAGCAACTTCCAACCTACGTAGAGAGCATCTTCCAACCCAGATGAAGAGCATCTTCCATCCTCTGTGGGGTGCATCTTCTAACCTGCATGGAGAGTGTCTACCTTCCACCCATATGGAGGGTGTCTTCCAACCCATGTGTGGAACATCTTCCAACCCACATGGAGAGCATCTTCCCACCCATATGGAGAATATCTTCCAATTTGTGTGGAGAGCATCTTCCAGCACACATGAGGAGCACCTTCCAACCCATGTGTGGCCACATGTGGTGGAGCACAGCTGAAGGCTCAGCCTGCTTTGAGGCTTTGGGGTTGGCAGCAGGAGTGGGTAGCTCCTGCCAGAGCCTAGAAGATGATGGGGGAGGGAGGGGGGAAAGCATGGCACTGCATTCAGGGTAACTATGTCACTGGCCTTGTATCAATGAAAACTCCCTGTGCCCACCTGCACAAAGTGTTATGGGATGCTTTCAATGGCAGATGTCTATGAGTTTATTCACCAGTGAAAAGCCTGATGCTGGAGGAAAGGTCTGGGGAAGAATTATAAAAATAAACTTCAAAAGTGTATCTTATAGTACCCAGCTAATAAGATTCGTCTGTCTGCCTCAGCAAAGCACGTGCTTAGAGATAAGCTGGGTTCAGTATGGTAGCACATGGAAGAGATCTCTGGAAGCTTTTGAATCTAGAGGAAAATGGCATGGGATCCAGTGACTGGCAAGGTAATCCATGCTAGGGATGAGGGGCAACATTGGTACAGAAAAGTACTGCGCATAGAAATGATTATGAGGAGGTGATCCCGCTGCTCTGGTATTCTTTGGGCACCCTCTCCGGGCTGGGAATGAAACCCCAAGGCCAGGGCTGGGTTTAGTGTCTGGGCTTAGGGCTGAGCATAGCTGCTCCTCACTAAGGCTGCCCTGGAGAGAGCCTGAGCAAGCATCTCAATTCTTTTGATAAAAAGCTTCTGGTTTTGCTTGAAAATAGATCAGAGTCTGGCTCCTATTTTCTGAGCAAACCTCACTTTGCACACTGGAATGTAGATGCATTTTCTCTTTTCTCATCCCTATTTATCTTGGCAAGACGCTAATTGTTCCTGTAAACCCTGATTGCCACAGGGCAAGCTGCTACTCTAGCTGGACCCTTTCCACTTTCAAACTCGATGGCTGCAGTGTTTTACTGTGATTTAAATCTCTTTCTTAGCCATTGTTTCGGAAACCTACCATTCTTTAAAGTGGCTTTGGTTTTGATATTCCAGCTTATTGCTCATGAAAGCAAAAAAAAAGAAAGGAGACTGTTCCTCTTCCTTGTTCTCCCAAGACATAAAATGAGCATCCTTCTTCCCCGCTTTTGTAAATGATCACTGACTGACAGTTCATATCAATGTGCTTCCAGGAGTGACATAGCGTAAAAAATCAGAAAGGACCACGAGAAGAGCATCCCATTCAGCAGGGCTGCAGCACCAGCCACGCAGCACTCAGCACCCACGCATTGCTGCCTGAGAGGCAGCGTTCCTCACGGGGGAAAGCACACCAAAAACAAAGGAAGAGAAAGGAGCTCACCACGTTCAATCTGCTGCTCATTTCAGCAGTTGGGGAACAATAATTGAGTGTATTCCCAGCAGTCCCAGTGGTGGTGGTTGTACCAGATATGGGCCAAGGAACACAACTGCAGGGCAATTTCTCTGTGTCCTTAATGGGTTTGCATTTTGCTTGTAGGCAGCAGAGTGTCCTAATCTCTTGCTGGGTGGGGGAGTCTGTCTCATCGGGGGGTCATTACTGAGACCCTCTCAGCTTGGCCAGGAATAGCCCATTCCTTACAGGTCACATGCTGCCCCTCCACCCTGCTAAGTGGTACCCAGCCCACAGCCACACGATGCGGGAGGGGACTGGTAAAGCTGGGGTGCACAGGGTGCAGCAGGGTCCTTCCAAGTGCCTGTTTCAATGGGGATCCATTTGAAAGCCGAGCAAGCCAAGGGATTTCTCCTCTTCCCTTAAGCAAAGAGAAAAAACATCACCCCACTCATACACCAGCTAAAAAGCACTGCTTCATAACCAGCATCGTCCTCCACGGATGTTTTTCTGCAGCTGTCGGTAGTGATGGTTAATTACATTACAAGTGACCGAGTGCTCCTCTCTGCAGCCTTCCTGAAGCCTTTCCCGAAGATGTTCTCTAAAAAAATTCAAAGCTGTTACCCTCATGCCTGGAATCAATTTTGCACATAGTGCAGAAGAAGAGGAGCGCCTCTCCTTTTCATTATCACTGGGTAATGTTACTGCAAAACCACATGGAAATTAATAAGATTCAACAAGAATTGTTTGTAACTGTCCACCAACACACAGAGAATGTGATACAACGCAGCTGTTCACAGGCTTTCAGGTTTCTTTTATGGGGAGCAAGGTCTTCTTGCTTGCTTTGGGTTGGTTATTGCTGCAGAGGAAGAAGTGGGGTCAGCAGGAAACCTTGTGAGCAGTGACACCAAAGCAAAACATCATATTTTTGAGCAAGGAAAATAGCTCTGCATTCCTGTTTATTTTCAGCTGCTAAATCATTGACCCTTGGTTGCTGGCCTGGGTGTCAATGGCCCCGCCAGTCCTCACAGAGGCTGAGGGGGTGGCACTATGTCATGGCCTCCTGCAGCACTTGGGAACCAGCCCTGCTTTCCCCTTGCAAAGCCAGGATGCTCCCTCCTCTTCCTTTCCATGTATTTGTTTCTTTAGCACTGCACCCATCACAGGCGCAATAAGGAAATAAATGATGGAGGCATTTGAGAGATTTCAAGAGCTGAGCTGCTGAGCACTTGGAAATCTGCAAGATCCACCTCATTAGGTTAATTGGGCAATTATGGTTTTTTGCAAACAGTGAAGGAAAGATAGGACCTGAAAACCACGGGCATCGGAGAATCAGAGGATCATTTGAGTTGGAAGGGACCTTTGAAGGCCATCTGGTCCCATTCTCCTGCAGTGAACAGGGACACCCACAGCTCTGTTGGGTGCTCAGAGCACTGTCCAGCATGATCTTGGGTGTCTGCAGGGATGGGGCATCCCCCAAAATACAATGACTGAATGGCTTTCTTTCCTTCTGGATATTTACACGACCCTAGGAGTTAACAGTGGAATCAAAGAGAGAGAAATGAGAATAAAATTGAAAAAGCAGCCAGTGCATGGCAAAGTCAAGAAGAGAACTGACAGAGGACCCACCCTTGTCTTTGGTTATAAAATGAGAAGTTAACTGTATCTCATCTTCTGGGCAACAGTTAAGGAGAACTCATTTTACACTGTATTTTCTTCCTTTTTTCTGCGAAACGTTTGGCAGCAGCATTTTGACTATTAATCCTGATTTTCCCCCCAGAATTGGCCATGAGACTTGAGTTTGGATTGGAGTAGCAAGGATTTGAAAAATTTGTGTTTTCAGCACGGATGTTGCACTAGCTGTTACAGCTGTTCCAACTCAGATGGAAAGCAAGCCCGTGTGGTTTGCAAAGCGTGGTGTAATGCGGCGTGGTACGTCCCACTTTGAAGCACTGATACGTTATCTTTTAAAGTGTAATGATAGAGCATTGGGCTGATGGTAAAGGAATATTGAACAACGGAGCTGGCCTGTGCTTTCAGAGCCATTATGTCCCCGAGGGGACTGCTCCTCTGGGTAAGTTTGGTTCCTCACATCCTGAAGCACACAGGGAGTTCACTGCTTGATCTCAGCCCGAGTCCTAGGCTGACATCCTACACACCACGCAAGTAGATCCTCCCATAAACACAAACGTGTTCCATGTCTGTCACAGGCCTCCCCTCATGTAGATTGCCTTCAGGCTGAACTTTTGTGTAATCCATTTTGACACCCCATATGGTCCCCACGGTTCTCTCAGGCACGAGCTGCAATCTTGCTTGTGTTTTTGGCAACTGCTGGTATCTGGAAGCAGTCTGTCTTTTTTTTTTATTTTTTTTTTTTCATGGCAATATCTGCATTTGGGAAGATTAATATGATGATCAAGCACTGGCAAGGAGATGCAGGAGATGACCTAATAGGCCATTTCCATCGTTAATTCCTGCATTTTATTAAGGGGAATTCTTTGTTGCCGTGGCACTAATTTGCCTGAGCTGTCTCTGCGGAGGGGTGCAGAAGAGGTGGCACTAACGGTGTCATCTAAATCCATCTTTTTTTTTGGCACCTCTGCCCCCATGAATCAGGCGTGCCATCTGTGAGCGGGCAGGTTGCCATCCTGGCAGATGGGCAGGAGCAGAGCTAGCGATGAGACCGTGTACCATCATCAGACGTGCTGCTGTGTGAGGATTTCCAGCAGGAACAGCAAAACAGCTCCTCGTAATGAGCTTCTGGTTCCCTGGGGAAGGAGACGGCCATTTCACTCCCTGGGCATGTCCCCATGGATGAGGCCAACATCCTGCAGTGGGGCAGGCAGTGATGCTCCCTTGTGCCATGGTACTGCCTCTTTGTGATCCCACCTGCAGCAGCAGGGAGCTGCCAGACCCCCAGCTGCTCTGCTAGGAGCCTAAACCCATGCCCAGAAATCTCCGTGGATTTGGTCCACAGGGTCTTCTAAGAGCAGGAGAATAAAAAATTGACATCGTAGCTGCCACATGCACATCTCCCTTTTACACCCACATGAGCATTTGCCTTCAGGTCTCGTTTCTGTTGCTGTGACAAAAACACTGACGAGGCACTGTGTGGTGCTACCAAATACTTCTAGCAGGGCAGCTGCTGTCATAAAAACAGGACATGTGGGATTTTTGTGATGCAATTTTTATCATCACATCCCATTTGCTTCTTTTGATTTCAAGATCCCAATGAAGTCACACGCTCTGCCTGGGGGATGGTGTCCGTGTGGGGACTGTCACTGGGTGTCACCTGGTGAGCTTTGCAGGGCACCACTTGAGATCACAGAATTATAGAATTGTGGAACCACTAAGGTTAGAAAAGACCTTAAAGGTCATCCAGCCCAACCATCACAGGGCACTGTAGTTAGCATTCATCTTCCCTGCACACCAGGCCCCTTTCACTTAACCAAATCCCGTAGCACTTCTGCAAATGCTCACATGGCAGTGGCTCTCATGACCCATGCAGGCTGGAGTTTTGGCCTCTGTTACACCAGGAACTTTGGCTGGCACTGCAGCCACCTGTGCTCATCCAGTGGGGTTTGTTAGCGAGGGCTATGTGCCACCCAGAAGTAGCTGAATTTGTTCATGGCTGGTGCATGCAGCACAGCAATGCTGTGCCAAGCCATGCCCGGGCTAACGAGCCCTGGCAGTGCTCGCTTGGCATGGTGCTGGTCTTGGTCTTCATGCAATTTGTCTGGGGTTGGAGGAGCTGCCCAAGAATCACATCCAAATGGAGAGTCATGGAACGGCATTTCTGATGTGCCGTGGTGGTGTTGAGAGCCATTCAATGGCTCAGGTAGATACTGATTAAATAAGAAAGTCAACAGCCATGAGTTCTCCTGTGATGCAGGCATGGGGGTACATCGTGCAGCTTTACACGTGGAAACCCAATGGTTTCAATAGGTAAGACTTCACTCTGAGCCTTCAAAGAAAATTAATCAACAGAAATAATGAATCAGACACTGAGCAAAAGGGTTTGAAGGCACGTGGCTTGCGTGTCAGCCTTCAGAGGAAGGAGCATCCCAGCAGAGCTCTCATTGCTGGCGAACAGGCCATGTTGTGAAAGTGCTCTCTTTTGTCTTGCAACACCCAAACAGAGATGTTTTTGATAATGAGTGAATGTTGCTTCTTGTAGCTGGAGGATATGCTTTTCTAATGCTCTTCAGATTGCTTTCCCAACTGTTTCAGTGCCCCCTCTTCAGGTGTCCTTCCAAATGGCAGATCCTGAGGTACTGGGTGCTGGGACCCCTCTCCTTGGTTGCCAATGGCTGTGCCCACAGTGCTCTGCCAATGCCATGATCACTTCTACCCACTACGTCTAGGGATGTTCTTCAGGAAAACCTTCCCAGGAGAGCAGAATGAGAACAGGATGCCCACTGGGTGCCTCATCCCTGGAGACACTCAAGGTCATTTTGGATGGGGATTGGAGCACCTGATGGAGCTATGGATGTCCCTGTGCACTGGCAGGGGAATGGGATCAGAAGACCTTTAAGGGTCCCTTCCCAACTCAAAAAATTTTGTGACTCTATGATTCTATGAGCTCCAGAAAGGCAAGGTGAATCAAGTCATGCCACCATGAATTGCCACCAACCTTCCAACCAATGCAATGTCACCAAATGTAGCTGACCTAAAGGTGGTAATATCAAATCCACCACTGGGGATGGAAAATAGTTGAGTTCTTCTGTATTTTTTTCCAAGGACTATGTGTATTCTGGGCTTGAACATTTCAATTTTTCCACTCCATGCCCTGCATCACCTGGAGCTACCAGCAGAAGTTGGCACTCTGTGGGCTGCCAGGTCCGCATAGCACAGGTTGATGATTTCTGCAGGCAGAGGATTTCTGGGGTCAGCAGAGGCAGGGCCAGTCCTTGACATCTCAGTATATGACCAGCTGTGAATTTAATGAAACAAATATATATGTATATATATAGATATATTAATTACAAAAGAAAAACAGAAAATAAAATAGAAATAAGAGACAGTGTCAAATGTTTTTCATTAGCACTACAAAGTTACCCGGCCTGGGCTGATTTGTAACCCGTACAGATTTCCCAGTGGAAATGCAAAACATCTCATTATGCAGCAATGGTGAGGACCAAAAGAAGAGCAATTTCCAGAAACAAATCTGCCGTGCAGCATATAAATGTGCTGAAGGCGTCTCCTCTCCAGAATGGAAGCCAGATCAATTTATATTTATTCCTCAGACAAATGGAGAGTGTGGTCCTAAATGTAGGATTGAAGCACAGAAAATACTTTTTGCTAATAAATAACTCACTTTGGAGGAGCAAATAAGGGAAAATGCAACATAAGGACCTGAAAGGGGTTTTGGATGAAACAAAGAAGTAAACAGAACGACCGAGCCTTCAGAAATAAGGCTTCTCCATACTGTTTGATTTTAATTTCAGATCTCAATTAGAGGTTAGTCAAAGGTAATTGAAAAATAGCTGAGATGTGGAATTAAATGGCAACTGCCCACACATCCACAGACTCCAGCCGAGCAGCCCTCGGAGCAGATGTGCTGCGTTACCACACACTGGGCACATTTGTTCCTGCCTTATTAGGAACAATTCTGCCCGAGCACCGGAGCCCGTTGCTGCAGGCGGAGTCTAATTATAACAGAGGACCCCTGACCACGGCTGCCCTGAGCAGAGAAGGGAAGAGAAGCTGGGTTGGGTCGTGGAGCCCTGTGGGCTCCATCCCTGCACCCCGCAAGGAGCAGCTTGTGCCCCCACTCATTTGTGGGGCAATCCACTGACACGTGGTGAGAGATGTAGCAACAAACAGCCTGGGTGAAAATCAGCCAGACAAACCCATACGAAGTTGTTTACGAGCAGAGGTCCTTCCTCTGGTATTTCTTTAAGCTCCACATGGCTTTTTTTTTTTGTCTGCCAAATTCTCTTTGTGATGTTGAAACCTCTTTTTTTTTTTTTTTTTCCCTTTTCAAGATAGTTATTTTCCACTTGGCAGACACTGAGTTTTATTAGTTATTCCTAATGGAGCCTGAAATTATTATGGTTTTTTTTTTTTTCCTTTGTATATTCATCATGATGGAATTGATGGAACTGGATGAATTTGCTGACTCCCTGGGCCTGCAGTGAGAACTACTGGGAGAATGGCCACTTTCTGTGTTGTCTGTGAACAGATGCCATAGAATCAAAGAAAGTTGGAAAGATGACTGAGATTGTCTAGTCCAGCCATCAACACATGCCTGTCACCAATCTAGACCATGTCCCACATCCCCATGGCTCTGGGACACCCCCAGGGATGGTGAACCCCACTCACTCCCTGGACAATGCTCTTCGGAGAATGATATGTTTCCTAATATTCAACCAGACCCTACTCTCCTATAACCACAGATGTCCAGGCACGTCAGAGCAGTCTTAATGCATGGTTTGTATGCATCAAGCATATGACCACCAGTGCTGCAAATCTGTGCTCGCCTTGAAAGAAAAAGCTGGGCAAAAGAAGTTTAAAAAACATCATAAAAGTCTCTTGGAAAAGGAAGAAAGTTTCCTCCAATGAAGCTGAACCATTCACTTTTCTTTTTTTCCAGGTGCTTTGGTTGAGGTGACCAGGAGAGCAGGACACCGAGAGAATCAGGGAGGGAACCTCACAAGGTGTGATGAACACAGTGTGTGGATAGCAAGCAGATGTTTGCTGAGATCAGACCCAGGTGCTATGGGGCATTCATCAGTGACATCCCTGGGCAGGTGGAGTGATGCTGTGAAGGCCCCATCAGTGCCCATGACCCCAGTGGAAGAGCTGTCCCTGCACACTTCTGGACGTCCACCAGAGGCAGCCTACAACACCAGAACTGTTGATAGCGGATTATCTGAGAGAAGGATCTGAGCTTTAAATCCCACTCCCATCCCTCCATCTGTAAACCATCACAGTGTTTTTATCCGTATTATCACTCCTGATAGACTTCGTTCTAGACACAGCTCTGCGAGCATCACCCCCACACAACCCTTGAGCAGAGCCAGCACAAGGGTTACGCTGATCTAGGCAAACTGATAAATGCCAACAGCTGGGTCACTGCCCCAATTTCCCACTGAGCATGCCAGGAGCTGCTCCCAGCTGCCTGCTCATGGCTGGCACTGAAGGAGGAGCTCCTCGAGTGCCACGTTCCATCACCACGCCGCAGCCATTGATAGCCCTTGGCTGTCAAGCATGGGGAGTCTTGTTTCACGAATTTCCTTTGATGCAAACACTCTCCTCCGTAACTGGATGTGTGCTATTTGGGATTTTTCTCTCTTTTTTCTCCCCAGAAAATTCTTCCTAGCCCAATTTTTTTGCTGCTCATGAAGTGTCCCATTGTGGCGCTGCAGGGCAGGAGGAGATTAACGTCAGGTCGTATTTATGCATTGGTTTGGATCAGAGGAGCTTGGCCAGGCCTTTGCAATGCTTCATTCTTCTGGGGAGGGAATTAAAAGTTTACTATTGCAAAAATACTGCATTGTCCCAGCCTGACATACTGCTTTTAGAGAAATTCCTTTGTCATAATAACTGATTTATTTTCGTTGGCTGGGTGCAGAGCAGTTGAAGTGGGTGATCCCTGCCAGACTCATTAAATGATTCCTAATGTTGACAGAGGACTTTATACTGTGGTTACAAGCACATAAGTTTCGGTATTTGCTGTAACAGACTCTTTCCCAAGGGTAATCGTCAAGCATGGGAGGAAGCACTCCAATGGCATCAATATGTAACCAATAAGGAGAGGAATGCTTTTGGAAGACTGCAGCTGGAAGTATTTGCTTTGGCATCACTTTTGGTTGACTGGAAAGCAAGGGAAGTCTCTGGGAGGTGCTGGGACTTCAGCTCTCCTTCTGGGCTGGGAAACCAAAGCTGAGGCCACTAATCTGGGGAGACCAGAAAGGTGATGGCCTCCAGCTGCACCAGAGGAGGTCCAGGATGGGTATTAGGAAAAGTTTATTCTTTGAAAGAGTGGTTGGGCACAAACACAGCCCAGGGAGTGGAGGGCTCAATGTTCCCGGGGTTGTGCCAGAACTACGGGGCTGTGGCACTGAGGGACTTGGGCAGTGGGCATGGTGGGATGGGTTGGGGTTTGAAATCCTTTTCCATCCTTAATGATTCCATGATTCTATGATTCTATTTCTTTCTGTTTTCAGAATGTCTTTACAGAGAGTGACTGTGACACCTGGCCCACTTGCTGGAGGAGCTGAGCTTTGACAGCCCATGATTTTGTAGAAGGGACATTTTTGGGTGGCTCTCCTAAAATCTGAGGTTCATCACTGCTGTGGTGCAAAGCTCCTGCCACTGTCTGCAAGACCACCCTTACTGCCCACAGTGCAACACTGTGTCAAAGCCAATATTTTAGTCACAGAAGTCAAGCATCAGACCTGTTAGGAAAGAGCCAGCAGTCAGCAAGGACCTTTGCAAAGCAGAGCCTCTCCTGGGGGCTGTTTGGAGAACTTATCCAATGCTCTCACAGCAATCGGATGCAAAATCTTTCTTTGATTGTCAGGAGCAGGTGCCAGTGAATAAATAATAATAACAAATAGCAGGAGTGTGATGAGGAACAATTAATCCCTGAGTGATGTCTAACAGCAAAGGAGCAGAACAAAGTTCCCAGCTAGGGAAAGGGGGAGAAAGCCAATCCATTAACAGGTTCCTTTTAGACATAGTGACGTGAATACCATGATGCCTTGTAAGTGTGCTGTCTTTTTTGAGCCATTTCAGGGGCTAAAAGTGGAAAGATAGCCTTGAGAAATGACATAAGAAGAGATTCTGTCTGGGAACAGAAACAAATAAGGACATGTATCGACAGGATGCTGCTGGGTGGGGATTTACTGAGCTCTGCTGCATCCCTGCTCCTGGCAGCCAGGTCCTGCCACGTCTGTCCTGCAGAAAGCAGATTTTCATTCAGCTGTAGCTTGAGCTTATTACAAGGGCACACGTGAAGCTGACACAAGAGTGATAAGTGATATAGCAGCCCTGGATTTGCAGACAAATAAAGAAAATCTGCATCTGATCCTCACACTGTGCACCTTCACCTCTGCCTTCTTTCCATCCAGTGGGCTGGAAATAAACCAATAAAGAGTATGAGGAGCCCCTGTCTAGGAGGGAATGTGACATCTCTGTCCCCACTTGGAATCCCCTGAGACATCATCACACAACAGAACATGGTTTCTGAACCAGAAAACACATGCCTTGAAAATCTCCATTTTTTGTTACAAGTGTGACATAGTACATCCCTATTCCTTCTCCTCCTCCTCCTCCTCCTCTGCTGGGGGATTTGCAGAGAAACCCAAGCTGAAAATAAATGTTCAGATTTATGAGCAGAGATCAGAAAAATTGGAAGGTAACGATACAATTTTTATGGCTCTTGAAGGAATTCCCATTCATACTTCAACTAAACATTTCATCTGTTTGTTTGAATTTATTAGAGAGTACATTCAAAAGCAAAACCTTTCCTTACTCATAGTGATCCGTTTTCCAATTGCTTCCCAGATCCTTTTCTCCCTTCACTTCCCTTTCCTACTACACTCCACACACTACTCTACTCTACTCTACTCTACTCTACTCTACTCTACTCTACTCTACTCTACTCTGCAAGAGCTCTACTCTACGAGAGCTCTACTGGATGAACTACTATGAGTTCTGCCTGCAGAGCATCACCAAAATCCCCACACAGTGAAATAAGGTGGCTAAGAGCTTCTGGATAATACTCAAACAGATGGGTCCAAATACCCCAGGCCCAAGTATTAAGGAAATAATTTGGCTGCACTTAGAGCTGGCAGCACTGTGAGCCTGTACTGGTGTGTGTGAGCCTGCCCACATGCAGTGTGCTTGGGGAAACATTCCTGCCCAGCAGATGAGGAGCTGCAGTGTCTGATCCCATTTGCTTTTTCTGGAATGATTATAGCACAGCCCTGCAAAGATGTCTCAGTGCATAAATGTATTGGGAGTCCAAATGCAGGGGCCTGGAGCTCAGCATAAATTTGTGAGCAGTGCTGACTTGGAAGAGAGATGAAAACCCAATGTGGGCTGTGACAATGGCTGTCAGGGATAGGGGCCAATTGGGGAAGGAGATGAGAGAAAGTAGAAAAGAAGAAGAAGAGGAAGAAGATGGACAATAAAGAGGAAGAACAAGAAGAAGAAAGAAGAAAAAAGAGAAGGAGGTGGAAGGGGAGGAGGAAGGAAATATGAGGAAATGGGAAGGAGAAAGAGAAAAATGAAATGGAAATAGAAAAGGCATGGATATAGGTATAGGTATAGGTATAGGTATAGGTATAGGTATAGGTATAGGTATAGGTATAGGTATAGGTATAGGTATAGGTATAGGTATAGGTACAGGAAAAGGAAAAAGGAAGAAGGAAGAAGGACAAAGGGAAAGGGAAAGGAAAAGGATAAGGAAAAGGAAAAGGAAAAGGATAAGGAAAAGAAAAGGAAAAGGAAAAGGAAAAGGAAAAAAGGTTCCCAGTGGCTCCAGGCACTGTCCACTTCTGCCCATGTGCTGCAGCCCCTTAATGAGCAGATATCTGAACCATAAGCCGTAGTCAGGTCACAGGACATTTTTGTTGTCTTTTTCTTATCCCTAAACTCGTCCTTTTTTCATTGCAAATCTCTTCAGTCCTCAGCCTGCTATTAACTCTTCCAACATCTTGCATCAAGGCAGTCTCAGTAGCTCCATATCATCCTCCATTTTCTCACACCCTTGAATCAAGGCACTCTTGGAGGCATCTGGGGACAGAAGTGGGGCCATGAGCTTCAGCATGGCACAAGGTGGCTGTGCCCACTGCTGACTGCCAGCAGCCCACTCTCCAACCTACAGGGAATTTCTCAATTCATTCCCATATTATTTCCTGGGAGAAATTGAGGTTGAAACCATTGTTTGGATTCCACTTAATAACCTTTTACAATGGGCTCCTCTTCAAGAAAATTCAGGGAGAGAAAAAGGAAAGGAAAGAAATCATCTAAACAAACGGTTCTCCTGAGCTATTTTCCAAATGGCCTTACTGCTGCTATTTCAGATGTGATTTCTTTTCCTGACATTAGGTACACTTACAGCTCACTTGAAAATGAGGAGAAAAATTGCAGATGTTAATAGTCATCTCAGAAAATATATTTCAAATTATTCCAAATTACTCCGGTAGAAGAGAATCTGAGAACATTACCTCTAATATCAGAGACACATCAGAGAGGCTCATTTCCATTCCCTACCCCCAACTGAAAATATAAGGGGAATATATATTGATTCCACCTTTATTAAAACCCTTTCATTCCCTGACTGCGAGTTCAGAGGGAAATGCTCCATAATTCATCCCTGGAGCAGCAAATGCCCATGGGAGTGGTGCCATGGGGGCATGGAGGGGTGAGCTGGACCAGGCAGCCCTCAGCCCCACTCATCTGTCCTGCTGCTTCAGTGGCACGGAGCAGAGGTCGGAAACATGGACTTCAAAACAGAGCTCCAACTGCTGGAAGAACTGCCACGGCTCCCTGGTAGGGGTATATAATTAAATAAGAGCTGAAAGAACATCCTTAAAGTGTATTTATTGCCCTCCCGAGCTGCTGGCCATGCTCCCCAGCAAACCCCTAACTTACTCCCCCAAGAGCCATCCGCAATCCATAGACAGCTTCCTCGCTCACTAACAGCATCCAGCTCATTTGGGGCCTGATAATTACTTCTGCAGATGAGATGCCCACCGGGGTCCCCCATCTCCAACCCAGCACAGACCAACAGAGTCATGAGGGACCCTCGTATCAGCGTGCCCCCCGTGGCAATGACAGAGCCTTCTCTGTGACATGTGGGAAAATGCCATGCACGAGGCACGTAGCATAGAGGAGTACAAAGTAATGAAATGATTTAATTTGAAAAAGTAATAATCCAGAGGCCAGGGAAAAACGTCGTGTATTAAATGCATAATAGCTCATTATCTAAGCATTGTAAAATCATTATTTTAAATAACCGTATTTCAGCTCAGTGGCTGGAATGGAAAGCGGTATGCATTTTATGTAAAATAGATTTGCATTATTATTTATTCATGAGTTTTAAAAGGATCATTATTTTTGATGGACAGCTTCTGTCAAAAGATTTATCTATGGAAGCCCGTGTTTTCCCATAATAATGATTAATCAATAAACATTTGAAAACAACGCTTGAAATGCGGTGTTACCAGGATACACATTTACCTCTAATTAGAAACAGGTTTTCGCTTTGGAAAGCAGATCGCTTTCAGATTCCTTCCAAGGCCGCACAGCGGGGCCAGGTGAGCGCTGCCCAGCGCCTGCGTGGGGCGTCCCCAGCCCCGGGGCTCCGATGAAGACGTGGGGCTGTTGTTAATGGTAATGGAGATCCCGCTGCGGGCGGCAAATGAGTGATTTAAATGCTCTGCGAGTCACACACGTCCCTGGTGGAGGGGAACCCAGATGCTGCTGCAGCAGAGGACAAAGCAAAGCGCTGCCGGCTGCTCCTCCGCGTCTCACTGCGCAGCCATCAAGGAAATGTCAAGAAGGAAAATAATTGTTTTTTTATCAGCAATCCCAGGTTTTAGCAATGAGCTGTCTTTGTGAATGCATGTGGTATAAACCCATCTTGCAGCAAGGGCCTGAGTAGGGGCTGATGAGGAATCATCCCCATTCCCATCCCATCTTGTTCCCAACCCCATCCCCATTGCATTCCCATCCTTAAACCTGTACTCACCCCCTCCCCCATCCCACTCCCATTTCTATCCTATTTCCAACCTTATCCCAATCCCCATCTGCATCCCCGTCCTCATTCATTCCTAGCCTGTCCCAAACTCCATCTCATTCCTAATCCTGTCCCCATTCCATCCTCATTCTATCCCATCCCATCCCACCTCCATCTCTATCCCCATCACCATTCCCATTCCCATCCTATCTCTATCCTCACGCCTATCTCTATCGCACATCCAGTCCTACCCCCACCCCCACCCCTTCTCCACCCCCATATCTCTATCTTCATCCCCATCACCATCCTGTCCCAATCCCCATCTCATTCCTAACCCCATCCCAGTCCCATCCCCGTTCCATTCTCATCTCCATTCCACCTCTATCCCATCCCCATTTCATCCCCATCATATTCCCCATCCCAATCCTGTCCCCTTCCCCATCTCTCTCCCCTGCACAGTGTTTGTGCACTGCCAAATCCGGGTTTTATTAATGCCTGTCATCTTGCACACTGGAATTCCCGAATGATATCATGATGGACCAAAAATCACAGCAAATCCTTTTCCATGTGGGAGAAAAGATTTTGTACTGCTGCTTTTCCATCATGAAGCTGGATGGGACTGAGCGCAGCGAATGCCTGCAGCCAACCGATGGATTAGGGTTTTTTTCTTCTGAAGTGTTGCTAAGCCACAAAGCCAACATAGAGGTGTAATAGTGTTTCTGTTGGTATTATCCATGTTCAGGTCCTTAAGAACCCGGATGAAGAAGTCAGGTGAAATTGGCCACAGGGATCTGGAGCTTTTCTCTTGTACAACACGCCGGTAGCTCCGTGCCTCTTTAATGTGCCAAATGATTTATCCCCCGTGTAAGATGCTTAAAGTCATATCTCTGACATGCAAATGCGTGAGCACGGAGAGCCACGGGGCCATCTGCTCACCGTGCTGCTCGCTGGGGCCGGGAGAAACGGTCACCGTTCCCTGCTCCATCTGCATGCTAATGGGGCAAATGGGAAAGTGCTAACTCCTGGGGCTGGGAGAAGACAAAGCTGGGTACCCAAAATGCAGGCAGAGCATTCCCAGTGCTGGGCTCATCTCTCAGTGGGGAATTATGGGGCCAAACCCACCTCCAAAGCAGTGTACCCCATTGCCTCCTCTTCTGCCCTCATCACCTTTGGATCATACATATATTTGATTTTCCCATTCACACCAGCTCAGGCAGGGGGCACCTCAGAGTTAAATGTTGTGAAAAATCACTGAAATTTAGTACTCTAACAGCCCTAACAGGTGCCTCCGTGTCTTGTGTGCTTTTAATGTAACGGGGTGAAATCTGGGGGCTTTGTGCAGAGAAGAAAGTCATCCAAAAGTGACAGAAGTCTGCTTGAAGCAGCCACCGGATTCTAATGATGAAAGTCTTCTTTATAGAAATATGTAAAAATCCAGAAATTCGTTTTAAATTAGCTGACTTGAATATTTCTCACCTAACAGCTGCGTAGCAAGAGCGATGGCTCAGAGGCGAGAACTGACCTGAAATGCTCATTAAAATGACAATGGAGAGAGGCTTTAAGGAGAGCTGTTCTTTTCCATTTGGGCAGGATGATATTGGGCAGTTGCACGCATAAATCTTCACCCTCCTCTCTTCAGACCCCCTTCTGCCAACACCTGGAAAGCATTTCCATGCTGTGCAGATCCCCATCGCCCAGCACGGAGCTGGGAATGGTGTCTGATGGACTGCAATGGGTTGTAACACTGGGGGGGAAATAACTGGGAGAAATGGGGCAGATGGGATCCTTGATTTTGGGGTCTGTCACTCTGTTCTGTCCCCAGAGCTGGCACAAGCTGCCATCCCTGCAGAGCCAGAGCATCATCCTAGCATCATCCCAAGCATCAATCGGAGCTACAGCCCCAGCACCATCCTGAACACCATCTTGAGCATCATTCTGAGCACCGGGACCCAGCATCATCCGGAGCATCATCCCCAGCAGTGTCCCACACCTCATCCCGAGCATCCCTCCTGGCCAAAGCACACAGCTCCTGGCTGTGGCTGTTAGAGGCTGGCTCCCTGCCAGCCCCGTAACACGTTGTGATTAAAGGGAGCCCATTTGTCCTGCTGGTAATATCAACATTTTATGAATGAGCAGCTTTCTGATACCAGCTCATTAGGAGGGGTTTTATTGCGGCATCTGTCACCTGGCATTAAGCAATTCATCCCTCGTGCTGGGACGGATCCTGCCATGAGCGTGTAGGGGGAGGCACAGGACAAAAGCTGACGCTGTGCCACAGTGTATGTGTACTTCCATGTGCTGGTGTGAGCCTGGGTTTAAGGCACTGGGCCCAGCCCAGCACTGCCCGGCTCCTGAGCCACTCCATACAAGAAAACCTCCCTTATGGGAACCTTGCAAAGCGTTTCCTCCAACCTATTTACACCAGGAGTAACCAGCAGAAAAGGAAACAAACAGAATTTCAAAGGATGCCGAAAATTCTTCCATTGTTTGTCCAAACCGTTCCCCGAAACTTAAGTAAGAATTTAAATGCAAATGTTGCTTTTGGTGCAGGATGATTTAAGGGCCGGGGCAGGGCTGATGGAGCAGTCTGTGCTTTTCATTTCCGTTTTGCTGGGACAGCACATTGCTGTCAGCGTTGCTCGGTTTGCACATCTGGCAGAGGAGAGGCACACAGCTGAGCAGAGCTGTGGCCATGGCCCATGGTTTGCTTTCCCCTGAGGGCTCCGAGAGCAGACCACGTTATGCAGCAATTAGGTGGCATAGTTAATAAAGCCACACCGGAAGCAAAATGGAAAGTGCTACCACCCTGAGCCCATGGGACCCACTTTGGGTTGTTAGGAAAGTGGAGCAAGGAATGTGGGGACATCAGCAGCAGGAGGTGCTGCATTCAGAGGCATTCAGTGATTCCCCAGCTTGTAGATCCCAGGGCTTGTGCAGGGGGTGCTCTCCAGGTGGCTGAGAACACCTTGGAGAAGCAAACTGCAGAAACCACAGGTGGGAGCACAGCAGGGATGCCAGGGAGGAGTGCTGCCGTCATCCTGGGCAGATCTGGGGAGTTTCAACCCAGAAAGATGCAGTCACAGTGGGCACTCAGCAGAGGCACAGTGTGCCATGATGACAGCTAAAAGAGAATGGGATGTCTACGTACCTCCTGCTCGCAGTGCTGCTGCTGTTGGAATCATTCCTGGCATTCTTTGTGATTCTTTGTAATCATCATTCTTCTGATGCCTGGGAAGATCATGGAGCAACAGACCCTTACAGAAGCTATTGCTCTTCTAGGTTCTATGATCTTTAAGACCCCTTCCAACCCAACATTCTATGGCTCTATGATCTTTCAGTTCCCTTCTGTAATGCAAATGATCTTAAAGATGACTCTTTAAGAATAGTATAAGAGATGGTATATTTAGTTAGGTTTGTACAGATGGTATACAAATAGTACAAAGGAAAGATGGCTCACCTTTAGATGGGAAAGGCTCACTGTGGACTCCACGCAAGAGGGATCTCCAAGAAGAGATCCTTTCCTGGTGGTGGTCAGCCCTTAAATGGGGCTTGGGGAGAGGTGGAGCCAGGCTCCACCCCTTCCAATCACACAGGTATTATCACCTTCACCTGTGCCCCCATGGCTGACTCAATGCTCACCTCAGGTGACCAATCAGTGGTTCAGGCTGTGATTCAGCAGTTCCCTTACACCTTCCAACCCACCTTTCTATGGCTCTATGATCTTTAAGTCACTTCCAACTCAGCCTTTCTGTTGTTCTATGAACTTTCAGGTCCCTTCCATCCTAAAGTCCCTTCCTGATGTCACCTCCATTCCGCACAAACCCAAGAACAATTCTTCCAAAAGACAATTGCATTTTCTTCCACCCACAGGGACTGCAGGATGTTTGCTGCTCTCAGGTTATTTTCACCCTCTCTGGTGTACGTGCTGTAATTTCCTTTAGCACTGTGCTGATTTTGCCCACAGCCCATTGTTTGCCAGAGCCCCCAGGTGTGCTGAAACCCCACAGAGGCACAGCAGAGCAGCTGGCAGGCCTGGGAATTACAGAACTGCTCCAGGATGTCTCATTCTAGCAAAAGGGGGGAGGTTTCCATCTCATAGAAAGCATCCATGCACGACCCCTTCCTCCTTGCCTGCTTGGTGCAGGATCTGCTTGAAGCACGCAGCGAGCTCGTTAGCAAACTGCCTGTTAACTGCAGGATTCAGCCATACGAAGTTTTGCTCCCAAACTTCACAACAAAGAGGGAAAGATCGCAGATAAGAACACAAATGTTTTTATTTCCCCCAGCTCTCAGCGAAGAACTGTTTTACAAATCTTTTTGGGTAAACAGAGACAATCAAATCTTTGTTTTCAGTTCATGCCGGAGATGCTGTATAGGCACTGATAGCCGGGATTGCTTCACACCGTGCCAATAAATCTGCCATTTGCAGAGCAGGGTTTGCCAAGAAAATCCCCGTCGGCTTGGTCTGGTTTCAGCAGAGGATATATGAAAGAGGCTGCATAAATTCTGCAGCATTAGCCCTGCTCCTTCTCCTGCAGCTTTTGCAAACCCAAGCAAGCTTCCTCCTGGCGATACTTACACCAGATTTGAGCAGCGGTTGCCCTCTGTCTGTGCTGCCCTGGTTTCAGATGTTTTTTCAGTAATCCATCACTTTTCAGGCACCAGAGGGGAAGACGACACATCGCAGCTCCATCACAGCCCTTTTAGATCCTATTGCCATTGGAAACACACCAGTGGTGGCTGAGTCGCTCAGCACAGCACATTAATGCTGCTTTGTCATTCCCTGGCTACGTATAAATCTTGGAAAGGGCATCATGCTGCTATTGCACTGCTCCCTTGTGCCATCTCTGAGCTGGAGCGTGCACCTTGCTGGTACAGAAACAGCACACCAGTGCTGCAGGAAAGGTCCAGGAAAACCTCCTTCCCCTCATGATAAATCTTCTCTAGTAAAATCAGAGCTCTGCAAACAGCAGAGGTGAGTCAAAACCTATGAGCTGTGCCATACAATCCAGGCTGGTGGGCTGTTTTTATTCATGCATTGGAAATGAAGGGATTCTAGAGCATGTTTCTCATTTGCACAGGATTTTTTTTTTTTTGTCTCTGCTTAGGACTGTTTACATATCTTACAGGAACATACAACAGCTCACAAGTGATTTGCTTTTCGGGGGAAGCTGGGAAAATTCTGACTGTCCCCTAGTAGCAGGATTTATCTCAGTGTGGAGAACAGTGGTCTAGAGATAACTCTGAATCACGTAAATACAAAGCTAAATGTATGCTGTTGGAGGTGACTCACAAAGGTTGATGTATATATAGATATATATAACCACAGGCAGATTGCCCACTGGAAACAAAGGTGCATCTATGGCATGTGCAGGAGCAGAAGTCACCCTCATCTCAGTGGTTCTGCAATTTTGCTCTTAAACAGAACAGAATTGGTGATGTCACGTTCCCATCACGGTGCCTTCACATCAGGAGCCCAGGTTTGCTGTATTTGTATCCTGCTCGTGCCAGTGGTTCCCTGAAGAATCAGTGAAGGAACAGTGCCTGTGGACTTTGTGGTCACTCTAAAAAGTCTGATGTGTTTGGGAGAAATGGTATGAGTAGATGCTGTCCATTCATTCATCCATCCATACTTTCATCCACCCATCCATCCATTCATTCATCCATTCCTATGTTAATCCACTCACCCATTCATTCATCCACCCATCCTTCCATGCATATGTCTATTCTGCGCCCATCCATCAGTCCATCCACCTATCTGCCCATCCATCCTCCTTCTGCCCATCCATCCATCTGCAAGACCTGCTTGGCCTCGGAGAAATGAAAGTCCCCACACAGTGTGGACAAATACAAAGGGATGGAGGTCACCTGACAAAAAAAAAACAAAAAACAAAAACCACTTCACTAATTAAGCTGGCACCCAAAATGCCTGGAATGGGTGGAGATGTCCCTCCCTCCTCCCTTTGCAGGCTGTGTTTCTCCTTCTTGCTCTCCACTGGGCTGGTAAAATCTTTTAGGGCTGCAAGGGTAATATATCAATTTGTCATTAATTAGAGCCTTCAGTTTTTGGCATCATTGGAGGGATTTGCAGCTGCGAATGGCAGGGTCTGGGGACCAGCAGGAGCCGGGCAGCATCGCCCTTTAGAGCTGCATGCTGAAGGATCTCTCTGACAACCAGAAAACTGAGCCAAAAAAGCCCTTGAGCCTCTATCTCTGATTTTCATTAAAAAAAAAAAAAAAGAAACAGCAACGCTGGAAAGCCTCAGCACGTGCAGGAGGCAGAAATGGGGTGCAACTCTGTGCCTGCAGCATTGCCAGGGCACAAAGCAGCACATGTGCACCGAGGCCGTGTGAGGTGCAGTGTGCCATTATGTGCAATTTCCTTTCTAGGTTTCCTTTCTTAATAATTATTCCTATTATGTAGGTGGACAGTCTCTTAATACAGATAAAGACCTTTGCAGCTGCTCCGTAGCCGGCCTTGTGCTTAATGTGTGCTGTGTAATTAGTGCAAGAGGGAGGCCTGTGGTCCACCCCTTTTCTCCTGGATCCTTTTTAGTCTACACCACACTCAGCTGGGGATGGCTGATAAGCCTTCCTGTGCTGCTGAGCTTCCATTGCACCTTTTGGTTTCTGGTGCCCTCCTTACACACATTTACACCCTAAGAACTCCATCTTGTTAAAAGTTGTTTGCTTCTGGTGAGTGGGAATATAAGGGCTGTCATTGGTCTAAGCAGAATTTTTTTAATATTCTATATTTTTCCTCTGATAAACCATCTGAAATACATCCTAGGATGAATGAGGAAGGGCCTGTGCAACATACTCAGCCTGAGCTGTGAGAATTGGAGCCCAACTGCTTTCACAGAAAGTGAGGTGACCTCTGAGCTGTTCTCACGTTATAATGTCTCAATATGAATTTCTTGAATGGTACAAATAGCTCTTTGATGTGAGTATAGAATGGCTTAGGTTGAAAGGGACATTAAGGATCATCGAGCTCCAACCCCCAAATGTCTGTCTGTCCATCCATACACCTGTCCATCTGTCTGTTCATCTACCTGTCCATCCACACATCCATCCACCTGGCCATCAGTCCACCATTCCATCCATCCATCCATCTGTGAATCCATTCATCTGTCCATCAGTCCATCCATCCATTTGTTTTGGGTGAACCATGTGCATGCAGATTTTGACCTGCTCACCTCTCAGCAGAGGTAAACCCTTCAAGAGGGAATCCACATCACATAAGTGATGGGCAATGGGGGACAGAGAGCTGTGTGCCACAGCTCACCAGGCACTCCCAGCTGTGTTGGCTCTACTGCACTCTGCAGCACTCATGTGATTCCACGGACAGCCCTCCCACAGCACAACGACTGCCATTCAGAGAGCTTCGAGGAAACCATCCAAGAAATGCTCTTTTCAAACCTCTTCTGAGAGTACATCCAGGCAGCTCCTTGAACTCACACCCAGCTTAATTCTGCGTCTGTTCAGAAAGATTTATCTATTCATGGAAAGCTGATAAAGGGAGACACCGTGGGTGGGATGCTGCAGCGTGGAGCTTGTGTGCAACCTGCTCCAGTTTTTTGTCCTCAGAATCCCTTTTCTCATGCATTCTCAGGATTTTAGAAGGTAGATCCCCAGAGACAGGCACTCTGCACCCAGGACTCACATCCCAAGCAGAGGCTGTGCTGGCAAACTGAGATGATGTTCCTCTTAGGGAACATTGTGTTTAATGGATGAAGATGTGCAATGCAAAAACAAACTCTGAACACTTTGGAGCCTCCTCTGAGCAAACCAGGCCGGGCTGCAGCCCCCAGAGCTTACACACAGCTCTGTGGGCACTCCTTATCCCTCACAACCTGGGAAAAATAGGATGGCTCTGTGCCACTCTCCCCAGGCCCACATCACAATAGGGGAACTTGTATGCTCCTGCTTGTCCGGGCAACAAGTGGTGTTCTGGGGGGAAATCTTTCCAATCCAAAGCCGATAGCATCCCTCTTCCCTGTCTGCCCCTGCATTTGCTGAGCTCCCTGCTTGGCATCGCAGCCGGATGGATGCAGCTGCACCAGCACCCGCTGACCATTGTCATGGAAATGCAGAGCCTCTGCTCCTAGGAAAGAGGATTAGAAAAAAAACAAAAAAACAAACAAAAAAAACCCCCTGATTTCAATTTGTAAAGCTGTTCTTTTCTGGGGAGGGTTTCACTTTTTATTTTAATTAATTTTTTTCTTTGTTTTTTTTGTTTTGGTTTTTTGGCCCCAAACCAGGAACTTCTGTGGTCAAAGTACCTCCAGAACACTGAGCCCTGCGCCATTCCCCTCCCCGTGCACTGAACTGTCTTGCTGGTTATGCACCACTCTCCATTCCAGCCATCATATGCAAAATGAAACAGGGAAGACCATAAAACCCATCACACAACATCTCCCATCTGCGCTGGAGCAGTGAGGGATGGCTTTATCTCTGCTGCCCACCCCCTGCCCCAGCCCCAGCCCTTCTGTCTCACTCTACAAAACTCATGGCCATGAATAATTCCTGCTCCCCAGAGAGCTGGGAGAATAAAAATGTGAATGAAGTGAAGCTGTGATGGATAGTGCTTCATACAGATGGAGATAAAACATGAAACTGCTCTAAACTCGAGGAGGTGTGGGTGCTGTGAGCCTTCTCCCTAGGCCAGCTTTCTCACTGTACACCCCCTGTTTTCCTGCTTCCTCCATTGGAAAAGCTGTTCCTCAGATGCACAGCATCACAGGGAGGCGCTCTGTATTGGGGCAGCCCTGACTGCCATAGCTCGTGGGATTACTGCAGCTCATGGACAGAAGGTGGTCAGTGGGCATGGTGGGATGGTTAGGGTTGGACTTGGGGGTCCTAGAGGTCGTTTCCAACCTCAGTGATTCCGTGATCCTGCAAGATGTTTGAGCTATCAAACCAGAGTGGTGATTGCCAACGGGAATAGCCCTGCAAATGTGCAATACCCAAAGCTTGAGTGGCACAGAGACAGCGAGGTGGGGCACAGCACTGCACAGAGATGCTCATGGTCCCTGGGTGGGGTACACAGTGCTCCCCGAGGGGACAGCCTGCAACACCACGGCTGCAAAAAGAAACCACCCAACCCAACCCATTACCATGGTCATTGTAGCATGAAACACAACCCCTTCCTCCCTGCACACACAAAGCGGCGCGGAGCACACCAGTGCAATTAATAAAATGAAAGCCCCCTTTCTTGCAGATGGATATGTGGGGAATAAAGGAGCTCCCCCGCGCCGGGCTGTCATGCATCGCATGGTACATCTGTTATGGAAATCAGAGGTTGGGGGTGGGGGGGGCCTTTGTTCGGGCTAAAGCCCTCCCTATAGGGATTTGGCTGAAGTAGATTTTCTTGTTATTAAACATGGTTTCGAGCTAGTTGAGAGCAGATGCTCCTACAGCATTTGGAACTAATAACCAGCCTTCAAGTGTGCAGCATCCCTGAAAAGTCGGGGGGCGCCTGAAAGAGCCATTCCAGCCCGGAGATAATGCACTGCCCTGGGTCCCTGCTTTGCACATGAATGCTGCTGACACCAGACGGGCCTCCTGGCCCCCCCGGCCCCAGCCCTGCATGCACACACACACACACACACACTCGCACTGCTCCCCGCCTCCCCAGCACAAAGCCCTCCTGTGCTAAGCAAGTGCCAAAGCCTCAATTTGCACCAAATCCTGTCCCTGCAGCCCCCAACCTGCACCAAATCCTGTCCCCTTCAGCAGGAGCAGAGCAGATCACGTTTTTGTTCCCCCCATGTGCCAAAGTCCCTAGAATTAGGGATGTAAGTGCCTGAAGTTGGGACAAAGATTGTCTCAGCTGCATGTGAGCAGAGGACATGGATGTGCTGTGTCACCTCCAAATGGAGAAGTGCATTCCCAAGTGCCTGCATGTCCCTGGATGCCTGCAGGAGGACGAGCTCCAGTGGTGAAAAAAGGCATTTCTAGAGAAGAGAGAGCCCTGGTGGCTGTCAGCCCAAACATTCCATGGAGGATGTTTTCCAAATATCAGGCATAATATGGAATAGACGACCTTAGGGAATGCCTAGAATCTAATTCGGAGCGATTATAGCCAAGACGCAGTTAATAGCTTGAAAGCAGCAGAGTGCCCTACAGCTTTGAGTCCTCTCCTACGTCTGGGAGAGGTTAAGTGAAACTCAGCAGCCACCCAGCACAAGGCAATGCACACAGAGCATGGCAGACCCCGCCCAGGAAGGATTCCAGCTCACCCCCAAGAACATTGGGGTGCAAGATGAGGGTTTCTGCAGCAAACTCACCAACTCCAGCAGCGGTTTCCAAGAAAAAAAAAAAGGTTTCTCAGCAACAGCAGGACTTTGCAGAACTTGCGTGGTGGGATGCGAAGAGCAGGAGCTGCCAGGATGAGTGCTTTGCAGTGTGTGAATCGGTGGGCTAAAACCTCACTTCCCATTTGACAGCTGTGGGAGCGCTTCCCTTTCTGCAGATCCCTTTGAAAATTGGATGACATCTTTCCTTCTCACATTGCTTCTCATCCCTAATCCTCCAAACTCCTTTAGGGAGGATAAGAACGAGACGGTTGGCAGAACATCTCTCCTGGAGCTGTGCAGCCCTCAGCTGGCTCTTGGACAACGTGCAGGGCTGGAGCCGGCCCGAGCTGCCCCTCACCCGGCTCAGCAGTCCCAGGGCTGAGGGATGGGAGGGTCTCCGGGAAGGTGCAGAGGTTGTTTCAGCTGCTAACACATTGCAAATGCATTTGGGCACTCGGAGGTTGCAGCACTGGGGATGCAGTACAGTTCTCCATCACCACCAGAACGTCGGCGGCTTCTGCAGAAACACTCACAGGTCAGAGGGATTTGAGTGAGAAAGTCTATGGGAAAAAGACTTCTTTCTGCTTTTACACAAAAGGAGTTTAGTAGGAAGAAGCCCAATGAGCTGAGAATTAGTAATTATCTGCTTTCCAGCCAACAATCTCTCCCTTTGGAGAGCCAGTGCTGGCATGTGAGGATTAGACGACAAAATATCACAGTGACAGCACCAAACTGTTAATTAGAAAAGCTTTACCCCTTCCTCACTGCAGATCAGCTCCAGGATAACACACTGAGGGATGAGGAAGGAGCTTGGCCTCTTCCATGCCTGCTGGGGGACCCAAACTGCAGAGCTAGGCACTCACCAAGCCCATCACCAAAAGGACTGCACCAGCAGGTACCAGGGTGGTGGAGGCACCGTGGTACGTAGGGACAGGTTGACAATTGGATTTGGTCATCTCAGGGCTCTGCGGGGTTGTCCTGGTAAAGTGCCTGACTTACTGTACGTGATTGCACAACCCAGTTGTGCAATAAAAGGAAGGCTCAAGTCAAATGTTTTTTCGGAAACAGATCGAGCCATGGCAATCTGTCAAATTTAGTTTCCAGGGATCAAACGGTGCTTAAGGGAAACATCCGACCAAACCGCAGCCTGAACAAAACAACACTTCTCCTCCACACAACCATAGTGCTGAGGGGGAGACAATCCTGCAGACATCAGCCCCTCAGAGCAAACCAAACCATTGCAGCCGAGCACATCACCCCTGGAAGGATGTCAGCCCAGGCTGGGCATTACCCACATCCCCTACGCTTAGGTAAAAGCAAACCTCCCATCTTTCTGTCTTGGAGGCTTCATGTGTCACCAGCCAAAGCATAACAAACATCTCCTTTGAAGGATGTTACAGCAATTATCACCTAAAGGAAACAGTGAAGCTAGCAGCAACAGCAGAACAAAGTTGGACTCCTCGGTGAGAACTCCTGCTCTGTGTCTAGGGGGAAAAAAAAAAGGCTTATTTCTGACCACGTGATGATGAAATGCTTTCTGTTCCAAAGACGCATGGTTTTTGCCCAAGAACTGGCTGAAGAGCTCTGGGATTCGTGAGCGCTCACTTCCCAGATGTGCTGGAGCACAGCGAGGTTTGAGGCTGCGGAGAGAGCTGCCAACAACTGCTGCTTGCTTTTGTAAACACTGAAAGGAAATCGCTGATAAATCACGACACCGCCACTGTCCATCCATGTAGAGCCAGATAAAGGGCTCAGCAATGGAGTTAGAAAGTGTAATTATCAACCAGTGGTCAATTCATGATCCAAGTGATTGAACTGAAAATGGATTTGTTGTCCTCTCTTCTGTGAGTCTACGGTTTAGCAGTAATACAGGGGAGCTGGTGAAACTTCTCTCTTAGTGGTGCTTCAGTGTTCAGAAGGGGCATGTTCTGACCACTTGTCTTGGGTTTATACCTCTGTAAAACTGCCCCAAAGCTGGAAAGATTGACAAGGCACGTGGTTGGTTAAATACTAACTGGAAAATATCCTTCGTAGCAAGATTCACATCCATTGACAAAGGAGTGGATTCAGTCAGTTTTACGAAGGGGGGGACTTAACACCACACTGCAATTGCCTACAAAGCATCCCTGATTTCAGAACCGTGCATCAATCTGACACGTGTAATCAAAGGTGAGAGGCTGGGCAAGATAAACACAGCCAGTGAAGAAGAAGTGCTTTGGGGGCAAGTCAGCCTCAGTGGTGAGAAAAGGGGAGAGAAAAGAGCGACTGGGGCAGCCCAGGACAACTATGAGCATTAGGAAGATGTGCACCTTTACAAACAGAGGGAATGCATGCACTTCAGTAGGCCCAGATGTGAGAAATGTAACAGACCTCTCACCTCAGTTTTAAAGGTTTCAGGGAGAAAACTCACAGAGATGGCACTGGCATCCTCTGTGTCCAAAATGAAGCCTGAAACACCCAACAGCTGCAGTGCAGGGATGCTTCTTAAAGCAACTGTGGCAACTGTGATGTCCTAATGTGATGGATGCCTGTTTCTGCTCAACTCACAGGGAGAAGGAAAGAGCAGCTCCTGGAACAGCCTGGATGCATAAGGCCTGGTGAAGATAAGCAGGCAATGCTTTGGAGGCCAAAACAAGCCACACTTGTTCACTTGCTCTAGCTCCCTGTCTGCCTCTGACCTTTTGAGAACTACAACTCAACTAATCCACACGACCTACTTTTAACTCCAAAAATCCCAAAAGGCTCTTCCAAGTGTGAGATGGATTTCTATATCACACTCCATTTCCAAGCTGTGGCCAGCCTGCAGCTCAGTACAGTTACATCCACGAGACACACAGATAGGAATGAACTAACACACGAAGGCCATTTCTACTACAAGTCAATTACTTCCTTTTTAATTCAAAGAAAAGAATGGTATTTTAATAAATACTGCAGAAACATTAACCGAACATACAAAGTGACTTCAACAATTAAAAAAAACAAATGTAATGAGCATCCTGTTTTATAACAGTTATAACTTATTTTTTTTCCTCCACAATATTTAAATACAGAAAGCACTTACCAGCTATTTTGTAATACTGCCCTAAGCACTGCTGCATCGGTCAAAAGCTTATTATGGTGGTACCAAACAAAAAGATGTCTTTTTGTAAATAATAGGAATGAATTCCTTTATCAGATGAAAAAAAAACCAAACAAACAGTGCTGGGAACACACCGAGTTGAGTCTGAATGGTGGTAATCCATTACCTTTGCAGAAGTCAACGTGAACACAGCTTCAACACTTCAAAAATGAAGCACTACCATTGGAAACAAACTGCTTGTTCTCAACAAGCTACAGCCACACCGGTTGGAGCTCACAGCATCCCCCTCCAGAGGAGCCACGAAGTCGGTTGGTAAACAGTCACCAACAGTTTTAAAGGCTGATGGACTTATGTAATAATAGCCATCAGTTAGGAAAAAAGAGAACTCAACCAGTTCACCCACATAATGGTTAAGGACTGCAGGCTGGATAAGTATATATTAGCCTTAAAGACTAAAGGCTGTATCCAGTTTCCACTGGGGTCCCCTTAAGGCGTCACAGCTCTTCAGGCTCCATTTCCTCACAGTGCTTGCCATGAGCAAATGAAGACTGGGGCGAGAGACAGCTGCCCCAAATAACAGCACGCCCATGTCTGACAACAGGGGTAACCTGGCCCTGCTGGCTCACTTGCAGATTTTGGGGTTTTTCCCAACACTGTTGCAGAGAACCGTATCACAGAATAGCACTTCGTAACGTTCACAGAGGGCTAGATGTGGGAACCAGCAGGCTGGCTCCCCAGCTCTGAGCAGGAGCAGAGGAGGCTCAGGGCTTCCCCAGATGGGTAGTAAGGCTTAACAAATTGTGTTTTTTTGTTTCTAAACTAAGGATCCTTTGTCGTCGTAGCTCTTAGCACCTTTCATTTGATTTTAGAGCTGAACCTACAGTGAAATACCCATACAGTACACCAGAACTTGAGATCGTTTCCACTCTAAATTACAATCACAAAGAGGAATTGAAAGTCAGACTCTCCCACAAGAGGCAGTTCGCCTCCACATCCCAACCAGAACCGTTCCATTCCTGCTGTGAGGGCACCTATCACACTGGGAAACCTCACACGGCCGTCTTCATCACCAACATGCCACGATTCAGCTCACACTGCCATCACAGAAAGGCAAAGCTTCCAACTTCTTCTCATGGACAGCATTTTCCTCTAGGTGACATACAGGCCTTGACAGACTCTGCATTTTAATGATGAGCTACTAAAAAATTAGATCATATCCTTTGGAAAACCAACTACAGGGTCGTAGGGATAGTTCCTTAACAAGGGCGTATTAATAATGTCTTCTTTAAAAAAAAACATTAAAGTATTATTTTAATGAAATCAAAGCAGTAGCATCCGGGAATAGAGCATCAATAAAAGAAACAAGCACTGTCAATGACGTCTCTCTTCTTTGCAGTGTTTTTTTTTTCCCCTATTCATCCTTTTTTTTTTTCCAGCACATTCAAATGTTCTCATTTTTGGTGTTTTCTTCCACGTACCATCTCCCGATGCCACCTCATTCAGAGCCATTTCTTCTGCCTGCTCGCTCTACATGCTCAGTTCCTAAGTACAGTCTCACACAACAGGTGAAGAGTCTCCTTTAAAGCACTGGCATAAGCACTCATTAAATACCACGTGGCTGTGCACTTCATTGAGCCTCCACCTCTCCCAAATGCTCTCTTCCTCCTGCTCAAGCAAATCGAGGTCCTTCACATCACCGTGCAACTCTTTGCTTTGTCCTTTCGCAAGTCTGTAGCCACTGTAGAAAGTTCTGGCCTGCCAGGCATGTGTGAAATTCGCTTTGTTGCCCTCTGTGATTTGTTTCGTTTCACATTTTTATTTGTTTTATTCACACACGCCAAGGTGGCAACATGAAAAATGTCTCTGACACTGTTTTCTGACTGTAAGGCTGAGCATTCAATGTACGTAGCTGCTCCAATCTGTTTGGCCATATTTGCACCCTAAGGGAAGAAAGAACACTCAATCATTACCAAGTTTCCAGGAAGCCAAAGCAAACCATACAATTACTTTTCAGCGCTGTTTTCCATACACAATGTTTTGTGAAAAACCAAAAGCTAAAGCTCAAGTACGACAGCCAGCAGCTAATTTTGCAAAATAAACAGAGCTTTGCTTCCAAGATGCAGTCAGGCGCTCTCTCACAGATAAATATCATCTGAAAGAGAAATGATAACAGCAGAAATCCAGAAGAGCAGCAGTAGGATCCACTGAGCAACTTGGTCCCTACATGTGTGGATCACACACTATGGGAACTGTTGAATCATGACCTGAACCACTGATGGATCACCTGAGGTGAGCACTGAGTCAGCCACAGGAGCACAGGTGAAGGCAATGTACCTGTGTGATGGGAAGGGGTGGAGTCTGGCTCCACCTCTCCCAGACCCCATTTAAGGGCTGACCACTACTGAGGAAGTATCTCTTTCTGGAGATCGTTCCTTTGGAGTTTCCTACTGCAAGCCTAGGACATGGGTGAGCATCTTCCTTTATTTTGATTGTCTCTTTCCATCATGATAATCTTTCTAATGATACCACCTGTAAAATATCTCAACTTCAGTACTATTTGGCATTATTCATTCTGTCAACCATACACAGACTCACAGAGCTGCCAGCTTCAAGGTTTAAAACTCCTGTCTCCAGGCTCAGACTTCTTCTACTGAGCCCCTCCCTGTCCTAGAGCAGAGCATACAGGGGAAGCCCTCCTCACAACTCTACTACAGAGATGAAGTTTATGGAAAAGAAAAATAAAAAGCTGCGTGTTTCTGGGCTGGGGAAGAGTTAGATCAACCTGTATCTTGGGAACGGGCAAAAATGAAAAGGCTCTCAGGGCCATGCAAGATTCTTTTGCAATTGTAGGTGTACATGAAGACAAAGCAGGGTGTCTGTTCTAGAGGTACAATAAGCAGCTCCAGCACATACCAGCACCCTCAAGTATCCTGCTGTGCATTTTGTTACAGGAAGACAATATTGCATTGTGTGGGAAAAAACTGAATTGTTTTAACAGGATTTTACTTCTGATGAAGTACTACAGGGAACTCTAAGCTTCCCAGCAAGTTACAACATCCAACCACATTCCTGATGTGCCACTCCTCAAGAACCCACACACCTGAGACACAGGCAGCAGGACACACACAAGGCCAGTCCCTCCTCTGTGCTCCCAGCTGTACCAACCCTGGCACTAATCTCACTGGACCCACATCTTCATCATGCATTATTTGCCTTTCAAGTGATGCAGTTGTTTCCTTATCAATTTTAAGTGGGATTGGTTGATAAAGGACTGTTAGTTGTAGGACCAAGCCCTACACACTGTTTAACACCTCAACTCCTACTCACTTAAACCTATCTTACTTCCTCAAAAGAAACTGTTTGCCAGGTGTAGCTGGCTGGATGTTGGTTGGTACATCAGAGACAGGGTGTCACCATCAACCAAATTCAACCTTCAAACACTTCCTTATGAAGGAAGTGTAAGAGGAGTGGGGGGAAAACCCCACTAAGCTGTGATGCCATGTTGACTTAGCAAGGCAAGGGAATCTAGAAACCACTTGCATATCCAGACCTGAGACGACTGGATCCTTCCCTAGAACTAACACTGGGGAGCACTGGGTGACTTCAGGCCACCTCTGTGCCCTGGCAACCAGGAGACATCTGAGCAGGCTCAGGCTATGCTTACCTTCTGTGTAAAGTGCAGACACAGTTGTGCCCATTTGTTAAGTAGGGGCTTCACCATCACATACAATTTCCTCTTTGGCTGTTAAGTAATAGCTTATGGCTTAACCTTTCCTAAGGAGTTGTGACATCAGAAGAGTAGTTAAGTCTTCAATGCCAGGTGACAAAACCAACTGTCAGTAGATTTTAAATCACTACCTCTGAAAAACCTCAGGCTTGATGGTTTTATGTACCACAAAAAACAAATATGTATATGAACTTGTGTATGTCCCAATACATCAAAAATAGTATGGAAAATTCCAGCTTCAAGGCTGAACGATATGAATATATACAAATGCACACAAGTGGTGTTTTTAAACCCCATCTTCTCCAATGAGGAGAAGGACAATCAGGATTTAAGGACACTTCTGAATCTTATCTTGCTAGGGTAATAAAAACTGGCATTTAGTTTCCCTGAAAACTGTCTGAAATGGAGGGATACTTATTGAATCAAACAGAGAAAAAAAAAAGCCAAAATCAGCAGAAGCTGTAACAACACAGCACCCCATGTCATATTTTAATTAAGATACTCAGTTCATGGCATCTCCACACTTTCAAATTTAACATACTGTAGGAGGCTGCATTATTAGTAATTGCATATTACGAGCTGTTGGTTTGGAAAACCTCAGGCTTTGGATAAGACATCAAAAAGTGCTCCTAATAAAGGATACACACGCTAGCTAGAACTACCTATGCAGGTAACATTTTCACTCTCACATCCTGCTGGGCACATCTGAAAACCACCACTGTGTTTCTGCTGCAACACATGAGATACATGTGAGCAATATGGGGACGTTTATCTCAGATCCTAGCTTCCCCCCATTCTGCCTTCTGCTCTCCTGTGGCCTCATTCCTTCCCTTTTCACCTCAGTGTTTCTGCTCTGCAAAGACTGGCTCCAGCCTTCTCACTTCCCAGCAACAGAGAACTGCCACCAAGGATTAAGATGCTTTCTAGATTTGCTGCCACCTCCACACAGAGCTACAAGGTGTTTCGGTTTTTGGCTTTTTTTTTTTCAAATGAGTTTTCAAGCAGTGCAATTTTAATGGGGTCAGACTGCATGAAATACTTTTCATAACACTCAAGTCATGTGTGTAATATTCAACTCAAACCTGAAGACAATGATTTTATCACCAGTAAATGAATGGCATGCACACCACACCTCTCAGTTACCATTCTGGCTTCTGCAAGCACCGAGAAGTGGTAAGCTTATTTTCAATTCACTTAAAAGACTCTTGGCACCCAATAACACCACAATCTCACCGTGCTTGAAGCATGCTCTTATCCCCCACACCCCTAAGCACAAAGAATGACGTGGCACATACCTGGTCATAGGACACGGGTGTCTGCCTGTGGTTGGAGAGTTCTACTAGTGTGCTTACATCCGTGCGCAGATCTGACTTGCAACCAACCAAAAGCATTTTGGTATTGGGACAGAACTCCTGGATTTCACCTTTCCACTGTAAAATTGTACATGGGTGTTATACTGGAGTAGCTGAATGTTTAAATCCAAAGAAGCAATGGATACAAGACTGAGTTTAATAAGTCATGACATTTTCCACGGGCATACTCTTACACAACAGCCACATTTACCTTCGAGCCCATTTCTGACAGCGTTAGTTCCTGCCTTATCTGGTCAAGGATAAAATCTTACAATCTCTCACACTCATTAATTCCACTGAGTTAGTAATCGAGACTGTTTACCTATGTGAATACAGCCTTGCAGAGCAGTAAGCAACCAGCCACAGTGACTGCCACAGGAGCCACAGAAAGCTGCTGCCACCACCTTCAGCAGTCCCCCAAGGCTGAGCTAGAGGCACTGCTTGTATGACCACACTGGCTCATGGCTATCTCCTAACACCCAGAACTATACAGATCTGTCACAAGTCGATTAAGGAAGTCGTTCAAACAGAGCTTGTGAAGTGTTTCATTTTTTTTTCTTGCACATCCCCACCCCCATGCACGGTTACTTTGCGGACACGAGACAGCAAACAATTCTGCAGCCCAATCTGACTAGACTGTATAATCCCTGAAGATTAAGAATATATTTTGGCTTTTACAGCATGTTAACAAAAATCTCTTCCAGAATTGAGCAACAACACAGTAACCATCAGTGAGAGAAAATAGTTCTCGATGCTTGTTGGCATAAAGAATAGTCTGAAGTGTTTTCTGCAGATTATTCACAGCACTGCATGCTGCTTTATTCTCAGTGAAACAAGAAACACCAGCCCCAGCTACAGAATAAAAGGAACTTCAGATCATTAAGCCTTAAAGACAACAGCACAAAGTTTGACTCATGCCCAGTGACAAAGGGAGGACCAGGGCCACCTTGTGAACACAGAGCTCAGCTCTCAAGCTGCAGTGCTTTGGACACAGGGGAAGCCAAGCTTTGAATCTTGGATCACTGAGCTGAAACACGCTGAAGCCTGGTGCAGACTTACATTTCTATGCTATTGCTAGGTTTTATGGCATCTTCCAGAGGCATTTGTCACTGGCTCTTTCTAGCTTAAGGCCGAGGAATTATGTAAAGTCATGGCTTAAGTCCAAACACTCTGCAGATGTGTTTTAAACTCTCTTTGTGACATGGCAAGGTTTCTCAGTCCTACCTGTTAGATGAATGTGATGTTAGGTAATTTCTTGCTGCACCCAACACCACCCTAAACCATTCACTGGTGTCTAAGGGCTGAGGAATGAGAGTTTGCTTCACCCTTCAGCTTCCATTAGACACTTTTTGCTTCCAGTTAACATTCACCCCTTTCAAGCCAATGACTTCAAATTCCAGCAGTGCAGAGCACAATCTGGTCTTCAGTCCGTTAAAAGAACAACAAAAACAAACTGAAGTTCCTAACATAGGAAACATCACCACTCTCTGATTCAGAGAGTCAGAGGCAAGCTACTTATAAACAGTCATCTCTCAAACATTTCTTAACACTTGCCTTTTTTAGCACGCTGTCAAGAGTCTCTGGACGACTGATGTCAAAGCAGATCAAGACCGCATCGGAGTCTGGGTAAGACAGAGGACGAACATTGTCATAATAAGGAGACCCTGCAGGGAAACAAGAAAACATTATTAGCTTGTGTGTTTCTTTTTCTGCAGTTACTCATACTTATTCAGAACATTTAGAAAGATTTCCAGTGAAGGACTTTACCCAGCTACCACCTTCTCCTCAGCACTGTATACCCAACACACAGGGTTCAGCTCTTGCCTTTTGCTTCTCACCTACAAAAGCCACAGCCATGGTACACAGCTATGAGGGACAGCACCCTACTGTTTCACCTTCCACCCAAGGTTTGCAATGCCCCTGATAACCAGGAAAGGAAATCGGGCCAGCCCAAGTTAAGTTGCTGCAGATTAAGGCTGGAACTTGAAGAAAACAGCCCTAAAACATTTCTTCAAAGCACATTCTTCAGAGTTTTTTTTTCAGTTAAAAATTCAAAATACATCATTTTTAAAATACTGAATGCAGATCATAAAGTTCCAAGTGCAGAAAACATGTTTACTTGTCACAGAAATTGGCAACGTTTAGAAAAACCCGTGCCTAGAATTAAAGCACTTGCTCCAGAACTCCAACAGGAAAGAACCCAAACCCTGCAGGCAGACCCACGAGTACACTCTGTCTTAATGTCACATTGATTTGTAAACCAATATACACTCACAGTAAACGTTGATGTATAGCCAGTAAAACGCATTCGGATCAATAGGAACAAAAGCTAATCGAGTCATCCAGAGGAACTTAAATAAGCTCAGCATTACATGACATGCATGTTTTACTTCAGGTGCCATGAAGGGATTTGCTGGTTTTCTGGTCATGGTGTGCAGAGTTACAACAGCACCTGTAGGGTCAAACTGCTTTGTCATGTTGTATCTGGGAGAAAACTTGCCTTCTCTGGAAAGTTCCATTGCCTCAGCCATCCCCACTTGGCCCTAACTCTGCTGAAGTTTTATTTACAGAGCAGAACGTCTTTCTGACATAGCAGGGTACTTGAACATTTATATGGTCAAACAGGATCAGGTGTCAGACTTCAAAACGCACGCTTGTGACTTCATGCACACTTTCTGGTCACATTCTTACACGCATTTTTCTTCTTCCATATCCCTAAAATACAGCACAGGCTGCAGGCAACAAGCACACAGCTTTAAGAGTTATCAGACGTGTCTTCGGGGGCTATCACCTCATTGTATCAGCAGTTCTCAAACTATCTAGAACTAATTGTCAGCAAGGTCTTGGAGGCTGAACAGAGTATTAACTGGATTAGAGGAACTCTTCAACTTCCTAACTGACAGACAGCTCCTGCTGATGCACAGAGCAGGGAATGGTGTGAACGTATCACAGATGACTTCAGTCGGACAGCTTTTCTAGAAGGAAGGAGTTAAGAATCCCAGGAATGTTGCTTTTGAAATGAATGGTAACACATGGGGAATGAAGCATTACCAAACTAGGTAGCAGAAGGTAATTTGTTGAACAAGACTTATTTTATTCAAACGCTCATCTTCATAAACGATGTCAATCTAACAAAGAGGCAGCTGTCAAAAACTGCTCTTCAAAAGGCAGCAAGCAGTCTTCAGCAGCAACTGGCATGGCAGAATGAGATCTAAGCAAGCTGAGCCGACCACACAAGCGTTCATCCTGAGCTAAGCTCTGCTCGCAGCATCTATCAGTAAGCATCTTCCACCTCAAACTGTCCCGCAGCTATCTCCAGCACTGACATTTCCATGCCTCCATCTGAGAGCCCCAGGGCCTGGTTCCCAGCCCCAGGCAAGCTGCACAGCAGTTATCAGCCAGCAGGACAGCCCTGCAGCATGAATCCGGCCCAAGCACCAGCTCCCCTACAGCCCCACGCCTGCGGCCTGGGCACAGCACCTGCCTGCCCAGCACTCCTCCCCCAGAGCAGGCAAGTAGGGGCAGGAGCTGCTCCCCATCTTCAGGATCCTGAATGCCTGGCCAAATGGTTGCTGGCTAGAAAGGAGTCTCAAAAAAGCCTCGCCCAGAAACTAATTCCTCACACACATACCTAACTTCTCACTCACCAGTCTTCAAGGACACAACGCACCATATATGTCCATCAGCATGTATTTATGTATACATACAGCCACCACCTTCAGACCAGAGATTCCTTTTACTGTGTCAGCTGGAGCTGCGTTTGTTTTGAGGGTTTTTCTTTTCAGGTTTTCCTCCTGAGCCTCTCACTTTCAAGATGCTGAACTGAGTGTGCGTGTGCTTTCATAGGCCTCGCTCAGATGCGAGCTGGGAGCATCGGACACGTTTTTTTCCTCGGGGTGCTGCGCTGCAGAACGAACTGGAAACGTTTAAAGCCCTCAGACTGCAGCACCAACAAAAGAAGTTTCCCAGCCTCATTGGAGAGCAATAGCTGAACGTTTATTATTGCGCAAAGAAAGAGCGGCTCCGGCCCTCACTGTGCGAGGCTATTCAATCCAGCATTTCATCACTTCACCCAGAAACCCTCCGAACAGAGGAATCTCAGGAATGAGACTCAAGTCTGAACAGACAACTTGAACACAGCCCAGTGAGGCTGCTCAGTCCTTTTCAAGTGAAGTCTGCGGATCTGAAACCATGCCAACCCTAGAAAACAGAAGGAGAATGCAAGGCTGCAGCCACGGTACTTGTGAAAAAAACAAGCGTACTTGTGTTTGTGATTCACTCCTTACAAAATAAATCTTTTTTGTCAAGGACAACATGAATGATTTATCAGTCCTATCAGGGATTCGCTGATAGCGCTGTAGTTCATCTTGTTTTGTGGTGGAAGTATATTCCAGCTGCAATCCCTGATTTTATCTCTTTGGCAGCTTAAATAATCTAAGCCGAAGTAATTAACACAGTAAGAACGCTCTACTTTTCCGATCTCATGCTGCATGCAAAGCACAGCATTGTTCAGCTTTTAAAGTGAATCAATCCCCCCCATCAAGCAGCACGGTTGGCTTTAGGCTACAGAAGTTACCAAAGTTTAGGTTTAAATACTGCTGTCTTAACGCACGACAAACTCATGTGGTTCAAACTGAAGGCACACTTTGGTTCTCTGACATCCCAGTGCCACTCTGAGATGCTGGACGAGAGCTGGAGCCTGGCTCAGCCCACATCCCTCCTGCAGAGCTGGACCTGGGCAGCTCCCAGCCTCGGCCTGCCCCGGGCCAGAGGGAAACCTTGGGAACAGGCAGCGTTCAGCTATTTGCACACCACCAGTGCCCAGGAACAGGCAATATTCCACTATTTGCACAGCCTCGAGCAGCCATCGGGCGCTCGTCTTTGTTGCCTTCTGGACTCCAGTCAACTGAAAGAACAGATGAACAGCCGTGCTCCCACTCCCAGCTCCTCGGGCTTACTAATTATCAGCTACACAGAGAAAGTACCAAATACTGCAGCAGCAGCTCCAAGTGGCTGATTCACTGCTGAAGCCTTTCCTCCTTCTCAATTCACCTTCGCCATTCTGGAGAAAATAGATCCTCTCCAAACAGACAAATATCACACTATTCATAGCTGCATGCTGACATTTCTGTACCCCTAACAGAAAACAGCACTGTCGGACAAGTTACCAACTCTACCACCCTCCAAAGCAGAGAAAACTACCAAGGCCAGTTACCCCTACCCTACCACGAAAGCAGCAAACCACATGGCTCAAAACAGCCAACGTGCAGGTCAACTGGGAGGCAAGGATGCTATTTTGGCATCTCCTTTATGCTGCTTACTGCCAGTGAGTCGGGGAAGCAGTACCTCCAATTCCCACATCTTCCCGATTCCTTCGGACAGATGCTTCAACAAAAACACTTTGAAAATGAACCTTAAATAGGGACCAAGTACACTGTGTTCAAACTGCAGGGAAGCTAACTCGATTTAAAGCTCTGCATAACAACCCATACGCCTTTTTAATGGAAGAAAGCAAGAAATGCCGAGCCATGCACGTGCTGGACAAAGAACATCTGGCACATAATATGCCCAAGAGCCTGAAGAAACTTCTCTCCAACACTGCACACAGCAAAAGGAGCAGAGAGCTGCCAAGCAGCTCAAGACTGCCATAGTGCATTACCACCGAGTGGAATAATTTATGACGGAGATCTATTGCAACCAGACATTCCTGCTTCGAAAAAAGGGGGTTGGTAGTCCAAAAACCAATTGAAATTCAAGTTGGCAAGTATTTCCCTTAATGCTGTGGCTAATTTAAATCCTTATGACTTGCAGAACTAGACTGTACCAGAAAATATTTGAATAATGAATCTTCCTGTTCCGCTCTTGAGTGTTTTGTCCCAAATCTCTACAAGGATACTCAAGATACAACAAAAATTCCTAATAAACGTACAGCTACCTTGGAAAGTTCAACTGTGCGATGCTCCACATTTTGCACTTATGATTCCTCTTGTAATAAGCACATTACATAATTTTTGTATGTATTTCTTGCAGCATCCTGTGATTAAGCTCAACTCAACTGCCTTTGTTTTTTACCCTTTGCTGACACAAAATAGAGGAATAAAAGCCATGACACGGGCCACGACCTGCCCCCTGCCCCACACTGAAATGGGTACTGTCTGCCATTAGCATACAGCAGCTACAAGTCATGTTTTGAAGTTAACTACATCTGGGGCTCCTTTAAAGTCATTAAGACATTTATTGTAATTCAGCAGAGGGCTAGGACAAAGACTTGTAAAGAATTAAATTACCAAGAACTTAAGATAATGCTGCAACGGTATCTTATCTCCTTACATCTCTTATCTGGTGATGTGATTTTGCATTGGGATGATGGGCTCTGTCTTCCCACAGTCAGAAGGAAGAGCTGTTTACAAAGACTTCAGCCACAAAATCCCACAACCAGAGCATCTATGAGCCTGAGCATCATATCCCTCAACCATTTCCTCTTTGGTTTCAGATTGCAGAGAAGTTAGCCACTTGTTCTGAAGCTCCCGACTGCCTGTTTGTTCCAGGATGGGCCTGAAAGCATGACACGCATGCATCGGGGTGGCAGGTACTTCTCCCAGCACTGCCATCTTTTGAAGTGCTACAGGATGCTTCATCACACGGGTGTCACCAGCCTTTGACATACAGATTCCAGCCCTTTGCAAGTCCAACAACCTACAGGTTGTATTTTAATAACTAAAGATAGAAATTTCCAGAAAAACTTTGCCAACTATTAAGAATTAATAAGGCCTCACTCCACAGTTTGTTACCGTCAGCTTAGTCACCAGGATGAAAGCTCAAGCCAGACACACTCAAGAAGCATGAAAGCCTTTCTTGGCAGAAGATAAATCTGTTTGGAACTATGCTGATAGTGAACGTGGGCACAGAAAGTGCCTATTCCCAGTAATCATGTTGCAAGCCTTCAAAATCATTTCCTGAACAGCAAGGGGAAAGGCAACTCACAGTCCACATTCCTTTTCTGCAAAGGGATTAAAATCTCCTTTTCCAGTAAGAGGAGTGATTTCTTATTTAGATGGAACCAAAGTGTCCAGTTTCAACATAACCAAATCCTGCCTGGAGGGGAGAGGGCTTTTGCATGCTCCCAAGTCTTTCCAGCTTTTTCTTTTCACTCCGTTCCACAGAGGGAATGTTGCTCGGTGCCTGTTAACGGCTTGTTGTGTCACTCGGCCCTGAGAGCTTGTGTGCTCATCTCCTGATGCTAACAGTAAGTAAGGGCAGGTCCTCTGCCCCCAGCCTTCAGCAAGGGCTGGAAAATTTGCTATGTTTTGTAAAAAAGAGACACCAAAGAACTCAAATATCAGCGGACTGAATCCACTACGAGCATCCATAAGCATCCCTTCGCTGAAGCTAGGGCTCAGAGCAGCATAGGGTCAAGCCAACGCAGACACCACCATCCTATCTGCCTTCCTCTGAGCACTGACAGAGCTTCGTCCACACCCTTCCTTTTCCCTCTCCAAAGTCTGTTCACACATCACAGCCGGGGCTCCCCGGGCTCAGCATCCTTAGGGACGGGGACGGCAGCTCAGCCCCGCTTCCCCCCGCGCCGCGGGGCGGGCTCGGCCCGGCTCCTCCCCGCCCGCCCTGGGTGGGCTCCCGGCTCCTTCCCGCTCGGCCGACGCGTGTTCAGCCCCGCACACACCCGACCCATCCCAACCCCGTCCTCGCCGCTCACCGGAGGTGTCCCACAGGCTGAGCTCGATGCGCTGCGTGTCGATCTCGAAGCTGGCCGTGTAGTTCTCGAAGACGGTGGGGACGTAGCTCTGCGAGAAGAGACAGAGCTNGTGGAGCAGCGCGGTCTTGCCGCACTGGCTGTCCCCCACCACCACGATCTTGCACTTCACGTTCTGGTTAGGATCCATCACCGCCTTGCTCGATAACTTCTGGCTCGCTCTTCTTTCCTTCATTGATCTCCTCTTAGTATCCCGCAAAATCACAGAACGGACCCGACGGCAGAGAAACGAAACGAACACATAGAACGAAGAAACCCCAATGGAAGTGGCAGAGCCGCGGGACGGGACGCGACCCACTCCTCCCGCCCGCCGGTCCCGCGCAGACTGCTTTGTCCCCCCGCCGCCCGCCTTTATTTATAGCCTCGCCCCCGCCAATCACCGCCCGCCGGCGGCGTGGCCACGCCCCCTCACCGCGCGCTATGCCGGAGCAGAGCGCCCCCTTGGGGAGCGGCGCGACGCGGCGCTGTGAGGGAGAGGGCGGGCGGGGCGGTGTGAGGGAGCGGGGTTTGTGTGCAGCTCCTACGGACGTCGTGGCTTTGTGGGGTGAATAATCCCCAATCCGTGCCACAAAGCGACCCCGTGCCATGTCTGGGATGAAACACGAGAAACTCATAACGTGTGACGTCCAGAGAGACCTAGACAGGCTCCAGCAGTTGGCCCAGGGGAACTTCATGAGGTTCACGACATCCAAGCGCAAGGTTTTGCACTTGGGTCATGACAAACCCTGCTATCTGTACAAGCTGGGGGATGTAAGGATGGAGCACAGCCCTGCCATGAAGACTTAGGGGTACTGATGGATGTGAGCCAACGTGTGCCCTTGCATCCCAGAAAGCCAACAGTATCCTGCACTGTATCAAAAGAAGCACGATCAGCACTTTGAGGGAGGTGATCCTGCTCCTCTACTCTGAGCTGGTGAGACCTCACGTGGAGTACTATGTCCAAATGTGAAGCTGTCAGTACGGGAGAGACATAAATATATGTTAGAGTGTGTCCAGAGGAGGGCCACAAAAATGATCCAAGAGGCGTAGCACTATCAGTATCTAAACAAGGACCATAAGAAAGAAGGGGACAGACTCTTCAGCAGGGCCTGTTGTGATAGGACAAAGAGAAGCGGTTTCAACCAAAAAGAGGGAAGATTTAGACTGGACGTAAGAAAAAAGTTTGTTTAAAATAAGGGTAGTGAATCACTGGAAGAGGATACAGAGTGGTGGCGGATGCCCCATCTCCCTGGACATCTGAGGTTGGGCTGGATAGGACTCTGAGTAACCTAATCTAGCTGCAGATGGCCCTGTTCATTAGGGGAGTTGGACTAGGTGATCCTTAAAGGTCCCTTCCAACTCAAATGATTTTATGATTTATGATTTTTATGATTTATGATCTGGTGGAAATCGAAACACTGAAGTTTGCAGGGGACCTCATCTGAGGTCTGTCTGTCCAATCTAAGGGAAGAAGCAGACGGGGTTGAAGGAGTTTTTTGCAAATCTAGAATGGAAGCGTCACCCTGTCAGCTCATCACTCACCTCTGTGCAGATGGAGGCAAGATGCAACAAAGCCAGCGCCGATGCCTGGCACAGGTTGCCCAGAGAGGTGGTGGATGCCCCCGTCCCTGGAGATGTTCAAGCTCAGACTGTACAGGGCTCTGGGCACCCCACCACTGTTGTAAATATCCCTCTTTGTTGCGGAGGAGCTGGACTAGATTACCTTTAAGGGTCCCTTCCCACTCAATTCGATGGCTCTAGATAATGTGCCACCCATTCCTTGGCAGTGGCTTGGTTTCTCTCTCTGGACCCAGGGTTACAGGGACGAGAGAGCTGTGCCCATGGGCTGTGGGGGACTGCTGCTTTGCACAGCTCATACGGAAAATTTGCTTACATCCAGCTATGTTCAGAATGTGGAAACTTTAATGCACACCAAGCACTTACTCATCACGACTTCCCACAGCATGCCTTGTGCTAATATGAGCAGAGATGGCTGTTTACATGCTTTGTTTGCTCTCACAGTTCAGCCACCGCCAGCGTCACCCAGCTCCAAACCCACGGCTCTCAGGCTGTCCTGCAATGCTCTGCAAGCAAGGAAGCAAAGGAATCCCCGCTGGGGCCATGCAGCTGAGACAAGGAGCTTCAAACCGACAGCCTGAGCTAATATTAGAAGAGGTCACTCTGCTTTGCAGCGTGCTCGCTGGCACAGAGGCACTGCGGAGGAGAAAGGGCTGTGTATGGCTGTGCAGGGACCGCCTGTACGCTCTCGGGATTCCTACCAAGGGAAGCGTGGGACCTCTCAGCTCTGTGCACTTGCGACAATCAATAAGAGGGAGCTACGAGATATGCCTGCCTGCTCCAGAACAGCTTGTTTGTTGTCATTCCTTGGGGAAACTGTCCCAGATATGTTAATCCCTGTAAAACTATTATTCATGTCATACTATTAAGTTTAATGCCTCTTCACATATCTTGATAACTAGGGGGATAACATGGCAGGGTTAACGTTTCCATTGGTATTTTTCACACGCAGTCTGATTTTGATTTATACAGCAGAGTTTCTTGCTCTGCTTGGTTCAAGTTCCCCATTTTGCTTCAGCTCTGATTCCTTTCTAGACATTCACAGTTTCTCTGCATTCCACCCCGGAAAGTATGATATGTATATTAAAACCATCTATATAATCCAGTATTATCTCCGGTAATGACTACTGATCTTGTGTAAGATTTTATGGGAATATCAAGATGCATTTTTCTCCTCTCACAAGTAATCAGCTCAAACGCTTTCTATGACTAGAGTAAAACAGTTAAGAAGAGTGCTTTTAGCACTGCAATGATTGCTTGACGATTTAAATCTAATATTGCCATCAGAATACCTACGCCAGCTACCAAAGCTTCTGAGGCGAGTACTGAACGGCATCCATAAAACATGAAGCTCACAGCTCCCATTCTGTGTGTGTGTGTCTGTGTAACCAAACGCGACATACATTAAAAGAACATTACTAAGGTTTAAGGTCAAGCACTTGTGTGTTAGGAAACGCGCGTTTCCTGCGTGTCGGAAACGTGGGCTCCCGTGTGAGCACACAGTGATAGTCATTAATTTCACCATCACAAATTATGTTTTCCAGAGGACTTATTCAGCCCACAGAGTGACATTGTCACCTTAACGAGCAGCTATTCAGAAACATCTGTACGTCTCACAGCTCCCTGTGTAATCCATGCTTCATTTAGGGCCGCTATTCAAAATCTCCTTCTCAACACATACCAATATATTATCTCTTTCCTCTTCTCTGGTACTTATCTCTGTCATGTTTGAGTTCTTAACAGCTGAAAATACATTATTTTTCACGGGTACCTCGTGAGACGACATGATCAGAGTGTGCCTGTTTGACAAATGAGAAGCAATAAGGTCACAAGTACCCGCTAATTTTGGTTGAACACACCAGACTTGATTCATTCAGAACACTTAACATTATGCAGCACTTCAGAGGTTTCGAACAGAGCTCCTGTTGGTTCCGTGTGTAGTGGTGAGGGCTTAAAATCAGAAAGCCCCGAGCCACGCTGTGTGAGTAGGAAAGACAGAAATCTCACTTTGTGATTGTCTGTGCAAAATGTGGTCCAAGCAGCCTGACCAGCATTGCACAGAGCCCGCAGCACGTGCGAGGCTGTTTGCTGACTGGGATCCCTCCAGCCTGCAGAAATCAAAGGGCTGGAAGGTTGGGTTGCCGTGGAGTGCCCCGGATTTTGGCTGATTAAACCAAGGCCTCGTTTTCTTCTGTTCCAAGGAGGGTTTAAAATTGATGGTCATAAGGGGAGAATGAGCATCTTAGTGCTGTGTCATGAGGTTGGTTTAACAGCTGCGTGGGAGCAATGGCAGCTGTGAAAATAAGTGCTACTGGTAAAGAATGATGTAAATATGTAAAATGGACTCAAGACATCAGTACTTCTGTCTCACTTGACCACTCAGGACCAAGAGGGAAAAAAACAAAGCTCACCTTCTCCAGGTCTCAGGAGCTGAGGGCCATGCTTTCACGACATCATAAGCACTCAACATTATTCCAAATTCCCTTAGTGACACAAGGTATTTTGCAATACTAATGATACTGTAATTATTGTGATGTGAGTGGGAATTCCACGTCTCGTGTGATCTGGGCTGACCTGGCACACCCTGGGGCTGTGTTCCAGCACTCGTTGGCAGAGCACTGCCACGTTGCTGGCTGTGCTGCTCGAGAGCACATGGGAGGCTGTCATCCTTCTCCCACATCTGCTTCCTTACCCATAGAGTTGTGGATTCATTAAGGCTGGAAATGATGTTTAGGATCTTCAAGTCCAACCCAACCCATCCCACTGTGCCCACTGACCATGCCCCTCAGTGCCACATCTCCATGGTTCTCAAACACCTCCAGGGACAGTGACTCCACCACCTCCCTGGGCAGCCTGTGTCAGTGCACTGCCACACCTCCAGAGAAGAAATAGTTCCTAATACCAGCCTGTCCTTCCCCTGGTGCAACCTGAGGCCATCACCTCTCATCCTGTCACTGTTACCTGGCAGCAGGGGCCTACCCCTGCCTTGCCATAACCTCCTTATAGGGAGCTGGAAAGAGCCATAAGTGCCATCCCACCATCAGAGGTACACCTGCATTTTGTGACGCCCGAACATTCTCAGTTTGGATCAAAAATGGTGCATCTTTGTCTATGATCCCATTCTGGGGCTGTGTTGAGATAGCCAATGCAATGCCAGGACCAAGACAAGCAGCAGATCAGGGACTCAGGGCTGCTGTAGCTCACAGCCCCTCAACCTCAAATCAAAACTCCACAGGAACAGCGCCTATTCCTCCTGGATAAATGCAGCCAAGGCAGGAAAACTCCTGGATAAACACAATCTCATGAAAATCCAGTGGTGGCAGCTTTGCTGTTCCATTATGTATGATCTGTTAGTGCTCGCAGTAGGAACAAATCTCACGGCCAGGTGCTCTACCATCCATGAAAGCACAACGCATCTCAGGGCCATTTCCCGTGGTGGGGTAGTGTGTGAAGCAACCCTCCCCAAGGAGGAAAGCCAAAAAAATCCAGATTCAGAGCCCACAGTTTTAACGTGTGTGTTTTGCCTGCATCCCTCGTGCTGCTCTGCATTCCTGCCTCGTACGAGATCAGCACAGCATCTTACAAAGCACTGAGTATCCGCGGGCATCGGAGTGCGATGATGACAATATCGGGTTCAATTCTAACAAAAAGAGATATATATTTCCTTTTTCAAAGTCCCATCCAAATTGAAAAAAAAAACAACAAACCCACACACAAAACCAACATCCAAAGTTGTATTACACTGAAGTAGATCTGAACTCTAATCTGAACCAAACTGACCTGAAGATCCTTTGAAATCGGTGGAGAAAATCCTATTGAATTTGGCTTAGAATGAAATGGTTTCTAGCTGTTGTTTGAGAACACCCTGCAGACAAATAGTTTTCATTTTTGGTTCCTGGAGGTTAATTATGGAAATTCATTGTAGTGGATCAGCAGTCCCAGTTGCTGGGGAGACAGTAAAACTGTTTGGTATGAAACTCAAGCCTGGAGCTGGAGGGAGATTGTCTGACAGGATGGCTTTCCATCAGGAATATCAATATGCTGGAAGCAGAACGTTTTGTAGAACTGTTCTGCAAAAGCTTTTTGGCTGCAGCACACCAGCTCACTGTAGTTGTCCCAAGAAAGGTAAAACTGCTTCTTCTTGCCTCCGTGTATGCTCCCCACCCAAGCACACCACGCCGAGCCACAAGAAACAAAGCAAGCTTCAGAGGAAGGCACTGCAAGGTTCCCCTTTGGCCTGCTGTGGAAGGGAGCGAGCAGGAGCTCACTCCAAACCTCTATCTATCTATGCTGGATGCATTAAAAATTAATTACTTAGCTGTGTTAGTTCATACTGAAGGCAAGACTGAGCAATAAGAAGTGAACCCTGTCCTCGGATAAAGCCACAACATCAGCGTGCTGCTGTGGGAGCCTTGAGCTGTGCTTTCCTTTCCCACAAGCCCATGCTCAGCACATCTCAGCGAGCGGGTGCCCTCATGCTTCCCTGTGTATTAAAGCTCAGGTTGGATTTAAGCTGGAACATGTATTTGCAAATCAAAGTAAAGCCTCATTTTTTTGGCCATAAAAGGTATGGAGCAAAATTCCAGCGCTGAATTTACTTGTCTTGCTGCTCCTCGACGTGGGAAAAGAATGCTTCCTCCTACAGATCTGCTTCCCAGCCCAGGTCTTCCTCCCTCCGAGGCTTGCCCATGCAAGTCAGACTTATTCTGGCATGAGCCCACAATTAATTATAAGGATATAATAACCTCTTGTAAGGAAAATAATTGCAGGAGCCAGGTCTGGTTCCCTCAATGTTTGCATAGCTTTTCTCCCGCTATATTTACCACATCAATTGGTGCGACCCATGATTTTTGTGTGGGTCTGGGGGGTTACCTGGCGTAGAAATCTCCTCTGTCCCCTACCCAACACTGAGTAATAGAGCAAGGATTAATAACAAGGGCCTGCAGTTCCTCCTGGTGCCACTCAGCATGGGGCAGTTCCCCATTTCCCTGGCATTAGTTGATGGTGTTGAATTAGGGGAGTGGATAGGATGCTGAGCAGGGACATCACTGAAACTGCCTAAAAAGAGGTTGTAGTGATGTGGATGTTGGCCTCCGCTGCCAGGTAACAGTGACAGGATGAGAGGTAATGGCCTCAGGTTGCACCAGGGGAGGGACAGGTTGGTATTAGGTGCAATTTCTTCTCTGGAGGTGTGGCAGTGCACTGGCACAGGCTGCCCAGGGAGGTGGTGGAGTCACTGTCCCTGGAGGTGTTTGAGAACCATGGAGATGTGGCATTGAGGGGCATGGTCAGTGGGCACAGTGGGATGGGTTGGGGTTGGATGTGGGGATCTGAGAGATCTTTTCCAACCCAAATAATTCCATGATGCTACTGTGCCTGGCCACAGTGGCATGGCTGGGAGCAGGAAGCAGCAGGCACCACTGGGCTGTTCCATCCAAAGAGTTTCAAGCACCATTGCACAGCTCCTGGTGGGGAAGCACCTTGACACACAAAAATATGGTCATTACAGGAACCTGTGGGGGGATTTTTCCCACTACTGCATTCATGCTTGGCAGAGTGGAGAAATCAGCTTCATTTATTGCAAAACCCCACTCAGAGTGTTTGCAAAGGCGCAGCAGGTTGCTCCATCCCACCCTGGAGCTCAGGTCAGGTACCCCCTCTGCCCCCACACCTTCACATCCCACTGGCAGGGGCAGCACAGTGCCCAGCTCCCATTCTGCAGAGGAACCCTCCAAAAGAAATGCTGCCAACTGCCGTGCAATGCCAGCAGCAAGAAGCAGTGCTCCTATTGAGTTCAGAGAGCATTGTCCCCAAGTGCAGCACACCTGAGGACACATCCAAGAGCTCCCCATGCTCTGCCCTTTTTGCAGGCACCAGGAATCCCCCACCCAGCCCCACAGCCACCGTGATGCAATCGATGACATCAGCAGAGTCCTGGGGCGCTGCTGGCTTTGTACTGAGTCACTCTTCAGCAAACGAGCCCGATAAGGAAGAAAGTGGCAGCGGTCCAAATAGCACAGATGCCGGTTTATTTTGAACCACACAAGCAAGTTCTGCATTCCATGAGGGATCGCAGCACCTCCTCCTTTCAAAAGTACTGACTGAAATGAGAAAATGCCCCGGGCTTTGTTTCAGGACTGGTTTTGGAGCGGGTAGCACGTGGTGACGTTGTGGCCGTTCCCTGTTTCTCACTGTTTTTCTGTAGCAGTGCACGTCATTTCCAGCACCTTCTCTATGCAAATCCCCAAAAACAAGGAAGGGTCACAGCAGATCTCTGGATCAGAACAGAGCCAAAACTCCGGAGGGATGAGAAGAGGGTTTGATTTTTTTCAGTGAAGTGAGTACCACCTTCACAAGCGAATGCTATTTTCCCTCTTGAAACTGTGTTAAAAAATGAGGCCAAAGTCATTTTCATTTGCAATGCTAATTTGATGAGGTGCAACGGGTTAATGATACAGGGCATGCTGCACTCCATTAAATCAGCTGCCAGCCTTGCTGAGTTCCACGTGTCCCACAAGCACCAAGTGCTGCAGACCCTTTCCCTACATCTGTATGGCACCTCACTACTCATCCCCTTCTTCAGGGCATGGATCTAACACTTTGGGGGTGCTGCTGGAGCCAAAATCATCACAACATCCCCAAAGCTTGCCGTAGCATGCCCTGAGCAGCTCCATTTTACAGTGCTGAGCAGGCAGCCAGCACTCAACATCCACAGCAGCAGAGCCATGCCCCAGCAGTGCCCTGTGCAGATCTGGGCACTGTCCCTACATGGTTAATGGAAAAGAATGTTGTTTCGTCGCCAGCTTTTAAAAGCCAAGAGGGAGCTTGGGCTCTTGGGGTTGAGTTTCTAGTCCATTTCTGTTTATGGGTCGTAGAATCACAGAATCACTAAGGCTGGAGAAGACTTCTAGGATTACCGATTCCAACCCCAGCCCACCCCACCACTGCCACATCCCTACAGCTCTGGGACACCCCCAGGGATGGTAAGCCCCACTCCCTGAGCAGCTGTGCCGGTGCCCAACTGCTCTTTGGAGAATTAATTTTTCCTAATATCCAGCCTGATCGAAGTCTTTACCAAGCACTTTCTTCTCTACTTGTTTGGAAAATACACATCCCATCTCTTCTCCTTTGAGTTATCTGTGTTAACCAAAGCAGAAAGATAGGAACAATCTCTTACAGATGGGTTTGCTATGCACTCTGCTGCTGATGCCCCACGTCCAGCAGATATGCTGGGTGGGCATCCTGGGCACGGGGACACTCACTTCCTTGGGGACATTCTTCAACAGCC
>VXAB01008776.1:29753-129251 GCA_013399175.1 Odontophorus gujanensis | reverse complement strand
TGTGCCGGTGCCCAACTGCTCTTTGGAGAATTAATTTTTCCTAATATCCAGCCTGATCGAAGTCTTTACCAAGCACTTTCTTCTCTACTTGTTTGGAAAATACACATCCCATCTCTTCTCCTTTGAGTTATCTGTGTTAACCAAAGCAGAAAGATAGGAACAATCTCTTACAGATGGGTTTGCTATGCACTCTGCTGCTGATGCCCCACGTCCAGCAGATATGCTGGGTGGGCATCCTGGGCACGGGGACACTCACTTCCTTGGGGACATTCTTCAACAGCCGTGCTTCAGTTCTCATCCCAAAGGCTTCTTCTCTTCCTGCCATAAGGCCAATAATCATGCTGCTATGTTGATCACAACTTCATTTTTGTAGACACTACACCTAAGGCATTTAACGAGCAGAAAGATAATAACCATTTTCCTACCACTACGGGGTGAGCTGTGCAAGTGCGTGCCAGTGTATTTTAGGAAAGAAGATGTAAGGGTCAAACCCAAACAGCCTCACAGGTGCTCATGTGCCTAAGGTAACTCAGGTGGCTCAGCATCCAATACCAGGGCACATCTCCTACCCACGGGTGACACCACTGTGCTCATCCCATGGTACCAGCACATGGCAGCCTCCAGGGCTTCTCCTTCCCAGCACCTTCCAGATGAGCTCCCTTTGCATTAGACATTACGCATTCCTGTATTTAAAGCATCGACAGTCTTGTAATTAAATTCCAGAATATTTAAAGGGCTTCTTGTGGTGATCTGCAGCTCTCGCGGCACGGAGCAGCATATGGAGCTTTTATAGTCAGCTCGTGCTGCGACAGCTGCATGTGGGAGCCGTGTGCCATCCCCATCCCTTGGCAATGAGCACAGGCAGCACCTCCGAGGAAAGGGGGAATATGGGTCCATTTCACCTGAGGTTCAACAGGCTGTGGCCCTTAAGATGGGACTCGGAATGATGCTCTGAATTCTGTCCCCCTGTGGGTGACGCATCCCTGTGCTCACCCCCCCTGTTCCCAGCACGCTTGGTGTGAAATTTTCCCATGCTTTTCCAGGAAACTCATCCTGTGCGCTTTTCCTTGGAGCAGCCCGTTAGCACAGAACGGAAATCCACAGGCTCTGAGCCAGGTTTTGAAACTCCTCTGGCAGTAATGCAGGGACAGCAGTATTACATTTGAAAAACAAATGTTGAGCAAAACCAATAACCTTTGAGCTGCCGGTTGTACAAATATTGCCTCTCCTCTGCTCTGTGCACAACAAAAATAGCACGAAGAAACCGCAGGAGCGTGGCTGGGCTCCAGGTGACCTCTCTGGCTAAATATCTTATGGGATCACTGTGCTGGGGCCAAGACATCTCTGGGGCAGGCGGTGCTTGTTGTGCTCCAGCCGTCCCCTATGGAGCACGCTCCCCAGGAGATCTTCTGTCTGTTGAAAGGGGTGAGAGCAAAAATTCAGCACGTTAGGGAGGAAAAAGGGGAAAAAAAAATGCGTTAGCTGTCAGAGTTCAATCCTGTGGCATAGTCCCATTGCTTTGCACTTCACTGTAGGAATTGCCAAGGTGAGAGATGGTGGTATGGGAACAACACAACCTTCCGTGTAAAGCACTCCTATCTTCATATTTGAGTTCAGCGGTGACTAACGCAGCAGTCTGGTTTTTCTCGGTCACTCTGGCATGCTGCCACGTAAAAGCCAACATCCTGTTTGCATTATGAGTTCTTGCCCGGTGTGTGTCCAAGGAAGAGAAAACCAGGGGAGGGTTGTGCGCATACCCAGCCACGTGCACATTGCTCTGCATGCACCCAACACAAAAAAATCCTTGCATGCATGTCCATGTGCTCTCTGCCCCAAGGCAGCATGCTGCAGGGCCGGGCTCAGCCTGCCTACTGCAGGTGGGCTGCTTCTACAAGTAGGCTTCTAGTGCAGGCTCTTTTTGGCAGCAAAATGCCTGTCGGTGTGAGCAAAATGTGTAAACAAGTGGTCCACCCTATGTTCCTCCTTTAAATAACCAGCTCCTGAAAGAAGAGAGAAACACATTTCTAATTCTCCCCTGCTTGCAACCCAATGCGCGTTCTGCATTCATCACCAGATTGCTCATGCATTAGGTGTCTTCACCATGTCAGCTTTATGGAGGACTCATAAAACATACAGATTCTGTGCTCAGTGCATGGTTTTGGTGCACTCAGCTTGGATGTATGGGACAAGTGTCCCTGGATGGAAGTTTGAGCCCTCAGCCTGAGGCACGGCCAGCTGGGGCTGCAGGCTCCCTGTGTCAACAGGGATGGAAGCAGCCCTATTCTTTCACATCCCATCCCAAAACAGAAAGAGGATGCTACTGAGTTACAGAGAAGCACCACTCTGCTCCCCGATGCTAAGTGGAACTTGGTTCTTTATTTGAATTGTGTTTGAGATTTAGCAATTTATCTTGTGGCTGAGCTTCTCTGGGTGCAGGTGGGATGCTCTGGCCATACACAGGCTTTAACCATCACACATTATGCTTTTCAGTAGTGCTAACTCCTCCTGGAAACAAGGGGTGAGGGTGATGGGGAGGATGAAGGGGGTGATTGTCCCTCTCTGCCCTGCCCTTGTGAGGCCCCATCTGCAGTACTGTGCCCAGGCCTGAGGAAAAGACACGTAGCATCTGTGGGAGTGGGACCAGAGGAGGGCCACAGCGGTGCTCGTAGGGCTGGAGCACTTATCATATGAAGACGTAAAGTCACAGAGAACACCTCTTATTTTTACTTACTGCTAAAGGTAAAATTTGAACTCGGATTTCTAGAGGTGAAAATACTCACTTCTGTGTATTTTAAGGCTCTGCTGAAGAGGTTTATGAAGCGTTTTTACGTAAGCCATGGGGAAGAAATATAGCATTGTAAAAAGGAACAAAGAGGTTCAATCTCAGAAGATTGATGAGCGTATCCAGAACGTTATGGGCTTATCCGGGTCACCTTTTTCATTCTCACCCAGTAAGGAAATTAATGAAGCTCCTGAAGTTATCACCTCTAATTCACGACCTATTAACAGCCATAAAGCTTTAAGAAAGCACAAGAAACATCATTGTGAAGGGCAAAGGAAACACTGGTGCACGGTCCTTTGTGGTTTATCTTAGTGATTTGGACCCCCCCACCTCGGGAGAGAGGAGCTGCCGGGTTGGACCGCTGCCCCAGGGACTGCTTCTGCAATTTATTGGAGCTCAGCATATGTAATCCCAACACTTAAGAAAAATGGTGATTGGATAATTAAAGGCCGACTAATCTGACTTTATTTAAAAGAATGTCTGAAGGAAGGAGCCGTTCCAGTTGCAGAGGTAAATGGAAAATGATATAAAATTGGAGCAAAGGTGAAACAAAGGTTAATTGTGCCTGACTTAGCTAAGATAATAGATTTCCGAGACAAAGGGAATGTAGGAGATTGCATCTACCTGGCTTCAGTGAAGCATCTCGTGTGGAGGAGGAGGGACAAGGAGTGGGTTTGGAAGAGATGGAGGAACCTGAGCGAGGGCAGGTGACAGGCAGAGAAACAGAGGAGTCATTTCTCGACAGATCTGCATCACGAGCAGTGTTGTTTAATATTTTCACTAATAGTCATAAAAAGAAATAAAAATGGGAGCATAGCGATGAAATCTGCTGATGGCACAAAACTAAGGGGAAATGTAACTAGAGGGCCTCGAGGATGGGAATTGCAGAGAGGAGATGAAATTCAACAGTGTGAAATGCACTTGGGATCCCACAACAAAGCTGCAACCTGCATGATAAGAGGGCAGTGGTTGGAAATGAATGGGGAGAAGAGTTCTGCGTGGCCATGGGGGATTAGACCTCCCCTCCAGACCTCACACGTGATGTGGGACGCAGTATGGCCAAGAACAACTGAAGTCTGCAGGAGCAAAGCGGAGAGCAGAAGCTCGGTTCATTTTACTTACTAAAAAAACAGCAAAGCAAAGCATGAGAAAATCTGGCCACTGTCCACAAAGACCTTTTAGGGCCAAGTATAGGCTGAGGTGAGGAGTTTTGCAAGCCACAAACAATGCAAGAGCACTATGGGAACTGGAGGAGCCCTGGAAGGTCTGGGAGAAAGCAGCGAGGCTTGAAAGACCAAAACACCGTCTTGGTGGCTGTTGTGAAAGTTAAGAAGGCAGTGAGCGACTCCTATCTGAGGTGGAGGAGGAGACTATTTGATGTGGTGCCTGCAGGAGCAGAGCACTCTGATAAAGTGTGGGTCCTTCGAGTCAGACCAGAAAAACCTGAGCTCCTGCCACCCACCCTCACGGCCGATCTGATCTGATCGCTGCCTGCAACAAATGACGTGTCAGAGCTGGGGGAGCAGAGATGGCCTTGATGTTGTTGAGGACTACTTTGTTCCCACGGTCAGCTGGGTGGAGGTGGGGTCATCACAAGAAGGGGAACCTTCACGTTTCTCAGCCTCCTGCAGCAGGGCACGGACTTCCTTCTGCTGCTGTGGCAGCGTGATGCTTGGGTTTCTACAGTTGCCTGGTTTTCAAGATTAGGAAGAAACTGAAAAGTTAATCGGTGATAAAACAAATAGTGTTCGCTTGCTCTATTGCATTCCTCCAGAGCAGAGGAATGGGTACAGGGAGCATGCAGAACTTTGGGAATCAATGGCTTCATCACAAGTTGAGTCTGTGGCGTGGAGGAAATTCCAAGATTCTACTCTCCAGTGCAGACAAGGAGGTAAACAAGCCGGGAGATGGGAGACCTGGAGCCTGAACTCCCCTGGAAGCCTCCATTCCCTACCAGCCCATGGGAGATGCTTCCAATTGCACTCACAGTCTGTACCTACATGCTACCAGGTGAAGAAAAAGGCATCAAAGCCAGGAGAAGGCCCAGGGAAATGCCTCATGCTTGTGGAAGGCTGCATGGTGGCAGTGCTGCCTTAGCACCTGTGGCCTCATCCTTATGGAAGAGCAACCCTTGCTGGTAACCTGGCTCCCACCCAGCCAGCACCACACTCACCAACAGACAGCCTCACCAGAAAAAAAAACAATATTTTCCCTCAAATACATCAAAGTACTTAATGGCTGGGTGTGTTCTTCACCGCAAACCCCTTCTTTCCCCACGCAGGCTGGAGTGGAAAAATAAACACCAGCCAACGTATTAAAATGCAAAGTCAAATGAAATTCTCCACTCCTTTTAGTTTTATTAGAAGTGCTTTCCATTTGGCAAATTAAGATGAGCCAATCAAAACTGCATTTGCAAAACACACATTAACAAATCAGTAACTGTAAAAACAGCCATCAAAATAGCTTTTAAATGTTTCCAAATTGACTGCAGTGAATGCAGATCATATGGTGCTCAATTAAGATTAGGAATGAGCTATAATTTCTGCATATTTATATACCGGCAGCTGAATTGTATCTTTCAGTTTTTAAGTCTGTGGCTTTCATGCCACAATAATCTCGGAGCTGAAAACCCTTTGATTCAGCCCATAACAATGGTGGGCAAAGCATGAAGCCAGCCCTTGGCTCCTGTGGAAAGCAAATTCCCAGAGGCAGAAAGGAGGAAAAGGTTTTGCTGCGGGGAAAAATCTCTCCCATGCTCCCCAGGTCACACCTAGAGGTGTCCTCCTCTGCTCCTGTTACAACAGGGACGCAGGATCCTGCCCAGCTCTGCAGCCATCCCACGGTGTGAGCTCTGTAAGAACCAAACACCACCTGATCCCACACGGTCAGATTTATACACACCAAACGAGAGAATTCCTGCATGTCTCCTCAGACTGAGATAAACTCCTTTGAAGAGGAACACCTGGATGCAACGATTCTCTGCAGCAGAAACCTACTTGCTGTTCCCCAAAGCATTATTCATCTCCTTTGTACAGTCCAGCCTGGAATAATCACCATAACAATGATTTCCAATTGATACATGCACCGTCACACTTGGTTAGCAGAGTGCTCAGAGCACACTTTAATTTGAAACAAGATTATCTAACCTTGCTGCAGAAACCCTTCCTACTGCAGGAATGCAGTTCTGTCTAATGTACAGAGAGCCAAAGGTGCTGAGGATGTTGTTCTGGAAGTTTCTCATCCCTGCTGCTGAACTCAGTCCTGTGTGGTTCAGTCTGGAGCAAGGGAAGTTCAAGGGAGATCTTACAGATCTCTCCAACTCCTGAAAGGAGGAGGTTGTGGCAAGGGGTGGTAGGATGAGAGCTGATGACCACACAATGAACCAGCTTGTGTATTAAGGAATAATTTCTCTTCCAAAAGAACAGCTGGGCACTGGTACAGGTTGCACAGGGAGTCAGGGTAGGGTTACAATCCCTGGGAGAGTTCAAGGACCACAGGGATGTGGCAGTGAGGAATGTGGGCAGTAGGCATGGTGGGGTGGGACTGGACTTGGTGGTCTTAGAGGTCTTCACCAACCTTCATGACTCTGTAATTCAGTGAAGTGCAACGTCAGTAAAACCAGAGCCTGCATCCTCATGCTGTTCACACCCATCATTTCCATTGGCACTTCCCTTTCGCCTGGTTCTCCACTGCTCTTCTTGCCTGGTGAGCAACACTCTTATCACCATCAAGCTGCAGGATGTTTCCTGAGGCCAAGCTGCATGTTTAGCTCATGCACCAAGACGTGTGCCACGCAGGCACCGCGTCTGTATTTGCATGTGTTGGTTCACACCCAGGAGCTGTCACAGGTGGAGGGAAAGCCAGGATGCTCTGGGATCCACGCTGCAGCACTGGGGCTGTGCTTCCCTTCCCTGCATTAGCTGTGGGTGCTGCCAGGTGCTCTGCATAGTGGTGCTTCTGAAGCTGCTTACCTGCATTTTCCAGGCATTTTCAGCATGCTTGTCCCAGAATCTCCTTTTTTACAGATGTTTCTGAGTCATAGCTGCAAAGATTTCATTTAACAGGCAAATATAACAGCACTGAAGGCAGTGGAGCAACCTCCAACCGAATCCCACCCGGTTTGACAATGCTTACTTAAAACAAAAAAGAAAGATATTAATATTAATGTCCGCATTCTCATCTGCCATCAGATACAATCAACAGATTTAGCTGTGTTCTAACCCAAGAGATCGTGTGTAATTAGGAGGAATATGCCAAGGAAATCACACTCCTGCCTGCGGGCATGCATTGCCTATTACAGGGATCAGGTAGAGTGCTTTGCATTTCCCTGCTGATGAGGGGGGGCCTCCAGGATGCTTCCTGCCCCCCCAGTCATGAATAATACAGAAGCAGTATTGACTGTGGTTTGAAGTGGTTCCTGTTTAGCTGCTTGTGCTGCTGTCACTGAGACACAGGGGCTTTCTAAAATGCCTGATTGCGTGCATTGGGGCCACTTTTGGCACAGGGCTCCAAGTGGTCCTTCTGAATTCACTAAAAAGGTGTTCCTCGCTGCAAACAGACCATTTCTGAAAAGAGAACTGGATCCACAGCTCAAAGAATTTCTGATTTATGGATTAGGTGTTTGTTTTCCTTTACTCCAGCTGATGTAGTCGAGGTAAATGGCTCTAAATGAGATTTTGAGAGACAGACTATTTGATTAGAGGGTATTACATTAAATTATTATTGAAATATTATTCCATTATTGGCATAGGAAGTGAAAGCTATAATGAAGGCGTCACATACATGCAAGCTGGCCGGAGACAGCCCTGACTCTGCCCAAAGCTGCAGCCATTGAGACAACCCCTACCAATTCCATCACAGATGCTCCCTGCCCCTCCCAACCCCCTGGGCAGTTGCGCCAGTGCCCAGCTGCCCTTTGGAGAAGGAATTGTTCCATAAACCCAGCCTGACTCTCCCCAGGTGCAACTTGAGGCCATTCCCTCTCAGTCCTCCCTCGTGGACCTTAGCAGAAATACCCCTGGGATGCTATTGTAATCCTGGCCCTTTGCACCAGTTCTTGGGGAGAAAATGTTTTTGTGATGTTAGTCTGTGGTGACACAGTCCTTTGGAAGTGAGAATAAAAAACAAACCCATCCCTTGCGTGCTGTCACACACATTTGGGAGAGCGTGGTGAGGAGCCAAGTCAAAATGTTGGGAGTTTGCATTAAGCAGCCAGCTCAGGCTGACAGACCCCCACGAGATGAATGCAATAAGCTGCACGCCTGCTCCTGCAGATTAATTCGTAGAATCATTAAGTTTGGGAAAGACCTTGAGGATCTCCAACCCCACACACCCATATCTCTCAGTGCCACATCCCCACGGCTCTGGGACACCCCCAAGGGATGGTGACCTCCCCCCTCTCCCCCAGGCAGCTGTGCCATGGCCTGAGCACTCCTTCAGAGAAGGAATTGTGTTCAGGTTGGGTATGAGGAAGAACTTGAGGCCAACACTTCTCACCCTATTGCCATTACCTGGGAGCAGATGCCAACCCCCACCTTACCACAACCTTCCTTCAAATCCATTGAAGATACTTCTCTGGTCAGAGCCCAGGAAACAAAGGAGAACATTAAATTCCTCCCATTTCCTCCAGAACCTCCCAGTGACTTTCAATGGCCAATGATTTCTCCCTCCACATTTACCTGAAAAGCAAAGTAAACATTGAGAAACCTTACAATATAAGGCAACAGGGAATGAGGAAGCATCAAGCAAAGCCCAGCCTGGAGAGCTTCCCTGTAGTGAAGCCACATATGGAGCAGGATGAGAGGTCAAGAAGATGGAAAGCTTTGCTCATGGGCAGGGTAAATCCATATTGATTCCCACTCCATAACCACCCCCAACTCCACATACCCCAGCAGCATTTCCACCTGCTGCAATTAAATACATCCAGAGGCTCCAGGCGAGTTGTCAGGATGCTTGTTAGGACCAGGTGTTGCTCAGAACATCCCTCCCACTGAGCTGGAGATGATGAGCTACAAAAAGGAAACAGAAGGAAAGGCTTCCCCTCCTAAAGGACAGGATGCTAGAGGGGATGGAGAAGGGATGCTGTGTGCAAACAAAGGATGCTGCCATCAAGGATGAAACAGTCACCTGTGATCATACAGGCTCCCTGCTCCTGAGAAAAAGGCAGGGGATTATGAGAGCATTGGCTTACCCATCAGAAATCCTTTATCCAAATAACACCTGAAGGAGAAGAGATGTGCATCACTGGGAACAGGGCAACAGCATCACATACGTGGTCCTTCAGCTAGAGCGTGGCTGGGGCTGCTGGAAGGACACTGCTCTGCCTGCAGAGCACAGCCTCCAAGCTGAGAAGTGAGCTTTGAGCTGGGTTTGCCCGTGTTTTCCTGAATTCTCGCAGAAGAAAAATAAAGGAATACAAGAAAAGGAGGTAATATAATCAGCTCATGTGTCTGGTTGTATTATCTCCAAGTACTGGCAAAGTTAAGTATAACTGGCTGGGTTGTGACACCTTTCAGCACAGATATAGACGCACTGCCTTTGGCCACAGCACTAAATATTTGCCATTCATTAAAAGGCAACAGGAGCAGGGCAGAAGCCAGCTTTTGTAAGTGCTGATTTAATTAATTGCCAATTAATACAAGCTTCTCATCACAGCTCCAGGTANTGAGCTGGAGATGATGAGCTACAAAAAGGAAACAGAAGGAAAGGCTTCCCCTCCTAAAGGACAGGATGCTAGAGGGGATGGAGAAGGGATGCTGTGTGCAAACAAAGGATGCTGCCATCAAGGATGAAACAGTCACCTGTGATCATACAGGCTCCCTGCTCCTGAGAAAAAGGCAGGGGATTATGAGAGCATTGGCTTACCCATCAGAAATCCTTTATCCAAATAACACCTGAAGGAGAAGAGATGTGCATCACTGGGAACATGGCAACAGCATCACATACGTGGTCCTTCAGCTAGAGCGTGGCTGGGGCTGCTGGAAGGACACTGCTCTGCCTGCAGAGCACAGCCTCCAAGCTGAGAAGTGAGCTTTGAGCTGGGTTTGCCCGTGTTTTCCTGAATTCTCGCAGAAGAAAAATAAAGGAATACAAGAAAAGGAGGTAATATAATCAGCTCATGTGTCTGGTTGTATTATCTCCAAGTACTGGCAAAGTTAAGTATAACTGGCTGGGTTGTGACACCTTTCAGCACAGATATAGACGCACTGCCTTTGGCCACAGCACTAAATATTTGCCATTCATTAAAAGGCAACAGGAGCAGGGCAGAAGCCAGCTTTTTGTAAGTGCTGATTTAATTAATTGCCAATTAATACAAGCTTCTCATCACAGCTCCAGGTACTGAGGAGCAGAGAGTCCTGAGCAATTAAATGTGATGCTGTAATCCCGAGGTCCAGGTGAGCATCCCCGACAGCTGCAGTGGGAGAGGAAGCAACAGGTCCTAAATGCAGTAAGCCAGACAACCCAGCACACCAGTGCTTGTGTCCTGTACCAGTTCTGTTCTCTGTGCTTAATTACCAGCTCAAGCACCAGGAGTAACCATCAATACACCTTTGTTATAACATTGCTTCTTTCTCCCTTAATTTTTTTTCTTTGGGAGAGCAGTACTAACATGTGTCCCAAGTCCAGGGGCTGCTCTTTGGTGCTGCATATGGAGGAAACCCCAAGTCCATCCAAAAGGGAACTTGTGTGATGTCTTATTTCCTGCTATCAATCAGCAGCACTCTGACACTGACACCAGCCTTTCAAAGCAGGTGGTTCATCCTCATATCCCAAGCAGCCAGCCCACTGGGGTCAATAGGAAAGCTTTCATTTATTTAAATGGGGTTGGGCCAAACCTTCAGATGGGCAGAGTTGGACCTCAGGAAAGGGTTGCACAGCATTCCTGCACACAGCCCAACCCTCTGCCTGGGCTCTGCACACCAGCCCTGGGAAGGGATGAACCATCACAAAGGTTCTGTGATTCAGCCTCACCTCACCCTGCCAGGATGCTTTAGCTGTCTCCCATTTCTAGCAATACCTGACCTTGGGAAGTGCTGAAAATAGTAGGATTTAGGTTAATCAGAAGGCTTTCTTTGCTGCTTTTAATTGAAAAATGTCCTCTTTCCACAGAGCTGAACACCACAAGTTTCTGTGCAAGTTCTCAGAGAAAATGATGACACAGATGGCTTCAAATAGATAAAATAATGTAAAATAATAGGCAAGGTATCAAATCCCAGTAATGCTTTTGCCAGCTCTGGGGTTTTTGGAACATTTAGACATGGAGAAATCTAAAATGATTTCCCTATCTGAATCAAAGCCTTTGTGGAAATCCCCAGCTCTCCGCAGCCCAGGACTCCATGCCTCCCACCAGCACAGTTCCTGCCCTTTGCCAGCTGTGAAATATCTCATTCGAGGCTCCTTAGGAAAAAATATGCAGGATAATAAGCAGATGCCAGGCTTCTGTGGGTGGGGATGGATGCAGCACTGAGCAGAGCAATACCAGGCTGCCCCAGAGCCACAGTGGTCCACTTCCCACCTTGCTGGACAGGCACAGGCTTTGTTATGCTTCAGAGCAAGCTGCTCAGCTAAATCTTCCCTATAAATTTCTGCTAGGATAGGGATTAAGGAGTTATTGACTCAAGGGCAAGTGAATAGTGCTGTCAGAAACATGCATTATTCCCAGCTGAATGTCTCCCTGCAGTTGGTATGAGAAACTTCTGCTTTGCCTTGAGTTTTAGGGGGGGTTATTTTATTTATTTATTTATTTTAATGTCCTCTTATGTTTTCTTCCTTGTAAAAGATGCCCTCCAGCTCCTACAGGAACATTGCACAAACCAATCCAAGGGAAAAAACATTTCCCCCCCCACACACACATTTCTCACCAAAACACAGAAGACCCAACCTCATCAGGAAAATGCCATCTGCAAACTGCCCAGCCAACGTAGGCATGAACCAAGGGGCAGGGATAGCTCATCATCATGGGGGAACTCAGGACAGAGAGAACCATTAAGGCTTTAAAGGACCACTAAGGTCACCAGGTCAAACCATCTGCCATCGCCACCGTCGCCACCACCATTCCCTCTACATCAGAGCTCTCAGGAGTTTCCAGTCCTGGTTGAAACCTCCCCAGCTCAGGGCAGCAACTACATACCAGCACTCCCAACCGTGTGGGCCGAGGGGAAGTTGCTCACCAGGGCTCCTGGTCCTGCTCAGGCAGCAAAGTCCTCTTCTCTCCCCAGAAGAAGGTGATTTCTGTAAAGGTTCGTGTTGTCCTAGGTTTCTACCTGACAAGAAGGGTGTAAAACACAGCAGGAATCAACAAACCACAGAATCTATCTTCATTGGCCAACTGCAGGGTGTATCACCAAGGCTGACGCTTCATCCCCATCTCTCCTGCCCCAATTTGCATAGCTAATTGACATCTAACTGGGATCAGGTGCTTCTGATAAAGGTCTGATGAAAACAGGACTGAATGAACTGAAGGCAGCACTGATTGATAGTGCTGAGGTTGTAGTGGGCCCATACCTTCCTTTGGGTGCTTTGGCAGAGCATTAATTACACTAAAATATACTTTGACTAATTCAGATGACACTAAAGCTCCCATCAAAACTGAATACAGCATCTATTTCCACAGGCAGCAAAGCTCACCGGTGCCCCTTCAACTAAAGAGCTGGCAGGTGCCCCAAGTCCAACTCAAAGAAATCCATACTTATAGCATTTTCCCCTCCTGTTTTGGGATCCAGAATTCCTCGTGACTGTGCTTGCTTCCAGCTCTGCCCCTGCTTGCTCCCATCACAACTGGTGCTGAAAAAATAATGACCAAACTCCTGTATGCTAATTGCCATTGTGCAGCTACAGAGCATTTCTGGGTTCTGCCCATTGCCAGGATCTCCCAAGTATTTCTTCTCAGTAGTCCTCATCCATATGCCCAATCTAAACCTCCTCTGGTATAACCTGTGGCCACTTACACGCATGTTTTGAACAGCCACGAAGTGGAATTTACATCCAAAATGAAAATATCCTATAGGATGGCGTGTGCGGAGAGGACACCCTGCTGCACACATCTCAGTGCACAGAGCCATCCAGGAATAAAAGCTTTAGAGAAACTTGGGAAAAAGGAAAAAAAAAAAAAAGCTTGAAAAAGAGCAGAATAAGCATCTTCATGAGACTGATAATAGCACTTCCGAAGTTTGCAAGGAAAACATTGCACCAGCAGCCCTCTGTGTTGCAATCTGGTCACCTCCACCCATTGCTCAGCAGAAGCAGAGCCTGTGCTGGGTGTGATGGGCTATGGATTGAGTAGGGCAAAGCTTGTCCATTTTAATGGCACCAGCATTGCCTTTTGCTCCATTCCTCCCTCCCCAGGCAGCACTAGCCACTTTCCCTATTGCCCAACAGCCAGCAGCAGACGAGAAGTTTACATTTTTTCAAGGGAACACCAAAAGAAGCCATTTCCTGTGCTCTTATTACCCAGAGACCTCACGCAGCAGCCAGGCAGGTCTATAGGTCAGAGCACACTGCCACTGCCTTCCAAACCCCGGGACTCCTCCCTGCTTCTGGGATTCCTTAGAGTGCAAAGACCTCGTTATCCAAAGAGAAGGAGGAGGAATAATGAAGCCTTCGTGCTTTAAAACTTCACACAGAGGATGCAGCAAGTGATGCTGGGATTTCAGAGCAAGTTCTGCTTTGCTGGGGTTGTTGGAAGCAGCTCCCTCACCTCTGTTTTGCCAACTGTTGTAAGCAAAGCCTCCCCGAGCTAGGTAGCTCCAAGGCATGGAAATGAATAACACATAAAGCTTCTCAGGACCTTGCAAATGCTCTCTAATATTTTCTCAAGACATCTCTTGGAAAAGCCACGTGGGAAGAGATGAGTGAGAAAAAACCCCTGCCCAAGGGTGATGCTGATGCCAAATGCCAAGAGTCATAAAACCATGACAGTGATGCTGAGAATGTCAGGTGAGGGAGCACAGGGTCCAGGGGGTGGAGCACCAGGGGGACAAGCTAAACAAACAGTGAATGAATTAAATGTAGACTCGGGCTGGGATTTTTTTCCCTTTAACTTCCCTCCAATTGGCCCGCAGACCACTGGCAGCAGCTGGGAACCGAAAAGGTTTTGAGACAGCGGCACATGAGTCCCAGACGTTTGGGCTGCTCAAACATTTCTCAGAGATTAGCAGTGTCAGAGCAGGCGGCGAGGAGGATAAATCACGGGGTTGGGCTGGCCTCATCCAGGACACAGAGGCTGTGGTGCAGTCTGAGGCATCCCACAACGAGGGGGAGAAGTTCCCTCCAGCACCACGCGTGCACCATACGTACTCTCACTGGCTGAGAGGCAGTGTGGAGATGAGCCAGATGTTCCCCTGCTTTCAGAAAGTCATGAACCAACTATTTATACTGAGAGCAGAGCAGCACAAAGCAACCATCCATTTTGTCCGCGCTGTTTGCATAACCCAGAGTTAAAAATGAAGAAGAAGAAGAAAAAAATTGGTGTTGGCATACGTGAGTGTGTGTGTGTTTTCCCCTTGGGATTATTGTTTGGTCCTAGAGCAAAAGTTGGATGGTGCTGCTGGTGCCCAGTCCCCTCCGAGGACCATCCTGATGTGGGTGCACCCTTTTATTTCATGGAGTCATAGAACCACAGGATGGTTGGGTTGGAAGGGACCTCACAGCCCACACAGTCCCACCCCTGCTGTGGTCTGGCTGCCCCCCTCCCACTCATGCACCAGGGATGGGCCACCCACAGCTCTGGGCAGCAGTGCCAGGGTCTCACTGCCTTTGGGTAAAGAATTTCCTCCTAACAGCTAACCCTAAACCTCCCCTCTTTTGTTTTACAGCCATTCCCTGGGTGCTGGCACTCCCTGCCCTTGCAGCTCCTGGGCAGGATGAGTTGCACCCTGAGTGCTCCCAGCCTCTGCTCCCTAGGGAAGAGCTGCAAGGAGCTGCTGCTTTTGGTTAGCATCAGGAGGAAGCTATCCCCATCCTCTGCAGAGAACAGCCCAAGTTTTACCTCTATGAGCATTTTCCAGCCCCTGCATCGTTGTTTTCATGCATTTGGTTTTATTACACGTGATATAAATATAGCTTTTCCTTTGCTCCTCCAGCTTGCTCTGTAGGTTGTTCACACAGCCACATGCAGCACCACTCAGTTCTGCACTATTTATAGCAGGTTACTGCTCGCTGTGGTGCCCAGCACTCTGCTTCTCCTGTGCTCCTTCGCACCCTGCAGCCATATCAAACTGTGGGACATCACCTCTGCAGAACAACTGTCACCAGTGTGCTACCCTCATGAAGGGTGTTCCCATAGTGCAATGGCAAGGTCCCTCCTCACCCACCTCCTGTACAAGTGCTTCCCTACAGCTCCAGACAGTCACTTAATAAATGCACAGGAAGAGTTTAAGGCATAAAATGCAAGCAGGGGAATGAAAAGCAGCGTGATGAGATCCTTCCCCTTCCTGCCACTTGGAGAGAGCAGCATCAGGAGCAGTTTCCTCTCCAAAAGAGCAGTCAGGCACTGACACAGACTAGGTAGGGCCACTGTCCCCAGGGGTGCCCCAGAGTTGTGGGGATGTAGCACTAAGGAACATTCAGTGGGCATGGTGGGGTGGGTCTTGTCCAACCTTGACACTACTGTGATTGTATGGCAGCATCTCATCATCAGGACCTGGGCTTGATGGCTCTTGTGGGTCCCTCCCAACTGGGAAATTCTCTGATTCTATGATCTCCCAGAAAGTTTGCTTATGCTAAAGAAAGTCACGCAAGAAATGGTAATAGATGACCAGGAGAGTTGTTTGAACCCCATACAAATTCACATCTTCAGTTGTAGAGTGAAGTTCCCCTTGAGTGAGGCTTGGGGTATTAGGAGCATATGATGGCACTTAAGAGGAACGATGACTTGTGCTGTTTAATTCATGTCTGTGCTGTGACGAAGCTACTGAGTAACAGAAGCAGCCCAGCCAGACACCTGCTTGGGTGCAATTTGCAGATTTGAGCTGCTTTACCATGGCATCACCAGACAGCACAGCATCTGGGGAGAAAAGAAATTCGATAAGTAAAGAGGCTGTGAGTACTGGAGCAGCAAGACCCACTTGGGAAGACAATAACCTATTTTTTTGCTGCAAGGACTCTACATTTACAAAAGGAATAACTAAAGCACAGGCCTGCATGGCTGCAAGAGTGTCCCCAGCAGCACAAAGCTGCCTCCAAAGCTTGGGAGCATCACCTTGCAGGGTCACCCTCTGTATATGGTACAAAGAAGCAGCTATATGTTGGCTTAGACAAAAAATCCTTCCTGAAGTTCATATGCAAGGATCAGCAACACAAGGATTGCTCAGGCAGAAACCTGGCAGAGTTAACTTAGCACCAGTGTCTGTCATTTTTAATAGGGTGCTTAGACAGCAGAGGTGACCTGGATAGGTGTATGGGACACACACTGAAGGGCAGGCTGGGATTCAGAGCGCTCGCTCCCGGGAGAAGCCCCATTTAGTTCAGAGCTCCTGTTGGTCCTTGCTCACACGTCATTCCCACATTGGCTCTGCTGAAGCCTTTTCATCGAGTATGAAAGGAGAGCAAAGTGAGCTATATTTACAGAGGCTAGCAGTGAGTGTCAGAACAGAGTCCTCTCTGCTGATGAGACCTACATTTCTACCAAGGGGACATACTCCAGCCCAGTTCATATCAACATCCCCAGAGATCTGTCCTCAAAGCACTACTGCATTGTAGCCATGGTTCTGGTGAGGGGTGGTCCCTGTACTGGGGATGATGCAGATGCAGGAACTGTGCTAGGTCACCTCCTGTACAGTAAACAGAATGAACAGTTCCAAATAGTACTGTAGTTAGGATGGTATTTTACAGATTTTGTATAACTAGAAAGATTACTGTAACAGAAAGAGATAATCCAAAAATAAATGAAACACTCACCCACATCCTAGGCTCATGTTAAAAAGAACTCCAAAGGGAGTAAACTCCAGAAAAAAAGATCCTTCCCAGTGGTGGTCAGCCCTTAAATGGGGTCTGGGAGAGGTGGAGCCAGACTCCACCCCTTCCCATCACACAGGTACATTGCCTTCACCTGTGCTCCTGTGGCTGACTCAGTGCTCATCTCAGGTGATCCATCAGTGGTTCAGGCCATGATTCAGCAGTTCCCATACACCTCCCTAACACCCAGCCTCTAAGCCTGTGGGTACTCTATGTGCATGTGCAGGAAAACCTGCCTGCCTGCGGAGCACTGGGTGTAATGAAGGCTCCTTCTCACAGGAACTAAATCCTGATTGTTTTATTTGCTTGGTGTTATCTGCTATGCTCAGTGCTTGGCAAATCGCAGCCAAGGGCTCATGGCATCAACAGGAAAATCACTCCAGAAGCTTTAATGACACTATTCCCAAGCAGTGCAGAGTCAGCAGGGGGAACTGCTGTTGTTGATGTAAGGACAGTTCTCTGTGGTCTCACTTTAGGAAACACTTGGAGGTATTTAAATGTGGGGAATGGGTAAGAGGGATTTCTCTTTGCCTCAGTCAGCTCAGCAGAGCTGCTCCCAGTACAATCCCCATGTACAGGGGTGATGATTCATGCTGGAGGAAATGATGAATTTCAGGCCACACCATGCGTTTCCCCCGCTCCTTTTTATATCATTGTGTCAAATGGTTATTCCATATTCTTTGTTTCAGCTGCAATGAGAAAATAATAGGTCATTGAATCATTTCCCCTTATCTCTGAGTTATCACATTAAATGCATGCCCAAGTGTCTCAGGAATGACTTACTGCATCCCGTTATAGTAGGAAATGAGCCACTATTTTGGTGCTCACAGAGTTATTCTGCAGTTCTCCATCTCTAAGTCCCAGTGCTCCGGACAGGAGGAGCTGCAGGATTCCTGTTTGCAGAGATTCCTTGTACTAAGCACATAGGATGCAAGGAACTCAGTTTGATGCTTTTCTTCTCTTCAAAATGATCCTCACTGTCAGAAGTTTGGGAGGCAGCTCCACACTTTGACCCAACCCCCCAACACACAGCATCACTCAAATCCTATGGCTGAGAGTGGTGTCCCAGCACTCCCTGAGCTCTGGAACTCGATGCTGTGCCCGCTGCCCTGGGGAGCTGTGCCATGCCCACCACCCTCTGGGGTACAGCATTTCCTTACCCCAACCAGACCCTTCTCTCTCCCAGTCTGTGCCATTCTCTTGGGCCCTACTGCTGTCACTGGAGAGCAGAGCTCCTGGGTTGGCTATAGGCCACTGTGGGTTGGTTGTAGGCTGCCATGAGGAGCTGTAGGGCCACCATGAAGAGTTGTAGGGCCGTGAGGAGCTGTGGGTCACCATGAGGATGTGTAGGGCTGCCAAGAGGCCTCCCCTCAGCTCATCTTTTCTGGGTTAAAGAGCTGACGATCTTAGAGGTTTTTTCCAACCTTAATGATCCTACGATTCTATGAGACCAAGGGGCCCCAGCCACTCCATGTGTATCTTCCTGTTCTGTTAGGGTACATCCAGCAAAGCCCATTCCATAGTATACAAATGAATGTACTAATCCCATATAGATTTTTAAATACTAAATTAAGCTGCTGAGGATGGATTATGCTCCCGGAAGGCAATCACTCTTTAACTAACTGTAGAGTGGGAGAAACGTCTCCAGTGGGGAAAAAAAATCATTCCCTTACCGGAAGGCCTCACTGCCGTGAGAATACTTTTTGGCTCCTGACACCTCATTAAACTCATTTAACAACAGCACGATCCATTTGCCTGCCTGGTGTGCAGAGAAATTCTTCAAATGAACTCAGAAGGAAGAAAAACAACATGAGGTATTCAACACTGGCAGAAAATACGCAATGTGGAGAAGCAAAATAGGTAATGCCCCACCGTGGAGCACTGGTTTTTACCAAACTCCTTTGGAAACGACACCAGCCAGTCCCCTGCACACCCACCCACCTGTGATGGACACTGCATACATTCAGAGTCTGCAGTCTGACTCCTTCAACCTTTCCTTTTTCAATCACAGAACTGTAGGGGTTGGAAGGGACCTCCAGAGGTCACCTAGTCCACCTCTGGAAATAGAGCAACTACCTTTGTAAGTGAGGATGCACAAAGTCCATGCTTGAATTAGGTTGGCTGCACTGAGAGAGAGTACAGTCCCCCCTCCAAACTTAATGGCCTTTTGGCACAGGGCAGCTAGTGGGGAGAATGTCTTAGCTGTAAAGAACTGCTGCAGTTGGCGGTTGCTTTGTTTTGTTTTGTTTTTATCACATCTAAAAATAACGTTTGCATAACCCCCCAGCCTGAGTGCTTGCATCAGCAAACAGCCAGAACCCCTTGCTCAGCTGCATGAAAACTCACCAGTGCAATGGGGTTTTAGCAGGTTTTACCTCCTGAGAAAGAGCTCCGAGGTGCAGTAGGACACAGTAGTGCAGTAGGCTGAAAACCACGTGAATTATTCTACATCTTGCAGAATCGTGGAATCATAGAATTATTAAAGCTGGAAATGCCCTCTAGGATCCTCTAGGCCCAACCCCAACCCTCCTCACCATGCCCAGGGACCACATCCCTCCGTGCCACATTCTCATGACTCTTAAACATCATAACAATGCAGGAGAGCACCTGAGTCACCTTCATATCCTCTGCACTTTGGTTTAAAAACAAAAAAGTTGGTAGCAAAATCCTCATGTTTCTGGTTTCCTATTGCTAGGGAGCAGCTGGGCTTCCTCAGTGCTCCCAGGAAATAAGGCCAAAACCTGTCTTTCATCTGCTGTGGTCCTTTGATGAGTGCTCTTGGCTTGCCATTACCCCATGCCTAAATTAATCTCAGACCATGAAATCCAACACCATTTATGCAGTACAAGACAAAAAATATAAAAACAGTGCTCTCAGAAGAGAGATTTCACACTGGGAAACTATGCAGGCACCAAGCTTCTTCCTCCAGGCCTGTAAAATATTTATTAGCCACTTAAAGAAGGAAAAAACCTTTGAAATGATCCGTCTGCCTGTCCTCATGCAGCAGTCTCTCTCATAAGGACAGGAGGGAGCTTATCCCATGGGACTGTATGTTGTAGACTCACAGAATGGCTTTGGGTTGGAAGGGACCTGAAAGATCACGGAACCATCTATTTCCCATCACCACATATACATACAGAAATAATAGGGTATAGTGGACCCTGCAGAATGGGGAGAACAAGTGGAAGGAAACGGATGAGCTGTGTGGGGGAAGGAGGATCTCCTCTGGGCTTTAAATAACCTCCTGGGAGCACCCCAAGGACTTCCTCCTCCCCTTGCTGTGTTTTTTCCTGTTTTTCCCCTGGTGATAGGGAGGCAGGAACCAGGCGGTCCCTCCCTGCAGGTGACACTGCTCAGCACTTCGGGCTTGAGCTGAAAATCAAAAACGGGGACACTTCTATAGAGGGCTTTTGCTGGAGATGAGCGTGTGCTAAAAATAACCAACATGTTTTGTAAAGGGGTTCACCATCCAAACCGTAAGAAAATGTGGGGGTTAAAATGCAAAAGGAACACTAGGAACCCCGAATTTTCTTTTCCTCTTAGCAGAAAGGGAGCATTTAAAACCCAGGTTGCCACCCAACCTGCTTCTTGTCTTGCTGATACCTTCTAGAACTGAAACAATGCTTAGAAAACATCAAAACCCTTTTCTGTTCTTTTCTCTTTCCTAGGAAACGATTCAAACGACACTGAAAGAGGGAAACCACATAGGAAACCATATAGGACATTTAAAAGGGGAACAAGGGAGGGCTGTGCCAAGGACCTAAACCCACCTGGGGAGGACAGCAGTGGTGCTGGGACCTCCACACTGCTGTGCTCATCCTTAGGAGCAGTGTTTTTATTTGTTAAGAGAAAATACAAGGGCACCCCCACAGGCACCCTGTGCGATGCAGAGCAGTTTTCAGATGGTTTCCCATCCATTCCCATTCCCGTGTGTGAACGTGCAAACCTGTGCAGGCAGCCCTGCAGCTCTGCCGACCCCACGGTAACGATGCTGCATTGATTGATGGCCTCTCCTGAAACAGCCCGGTCCTGAGCCTCAACGTATGCGAGATTAATTTATTGCACCTGTCCAAGCAGTGCATATTGCTGTTTTATCTGCATTACTGTCTGTCCCGCAGTGTGATGGAGAGGTTTGGGCTCACGCACTTGGGGTCACCTTGCTGCGTCCCTGTTCCTTCCCTGTTGCTCGCAGCCAAACCTGGGCCCCTCAGGTGATGTACCCAGTGAGTTCTGGGGGTTTTGGCAAACTGGAGACCAAACCCTGAGCTGAGGGCTTCCATATGGGATGCAGTTTGGACATGATATAACAGAATCATGGAATCATTGAGGTTAGAAAAGCCCTCTAAGATCCCCAACCCCTCTCCACCTCACTGTGCCCACTGCCCATGCCCACAGCTCTGGAACAACCCCAGGGATGGTGACAGTCTCCCTGGGAAGTGCACAGGATCTCCTGCTTTGTTCCATTAGTCAAGAAATCAGACATTTCAGCTAGAATTCCCAGTTCAGGAGCAAAGAGAGGGAGATGAAGCCCTGGCTCTGCAATTGCACAGTGCAGCAGTACAAACACTCTCCTCTTCGCCAGCAAAATCGATGTGCGATATTCCACCCAAAATGACAGTACAAAACTATCAGTGAACAAGACATCATAAAGAACGTGAAACAGCCCACAGACCTACCAGCCCCGAGCAGGTGAGATGGAGGAGAACAGACAGACAGGACGCTGCTGATGGCCCTGTTGGCTGAGCTCCTTCAAGCACTGCTTGCAGCGTGAGCTGGGATCTCCTCTCTCCTCCTCCTGACATTTGGGGAGCCAGGAGATCTAATGGGCTGAAACAACGCATGGGAATTATTTCCTTTTCAGCATTCCACTCTTTTTTTTTCTTTTTTTTCCCTTTAAATTGAAAAAATATATTGCCAAAAAAATCCATGACTTTTTTGAGAGTTTTTTTTCGTTCGGTTTGTTTATCGGCAAGATTAAGATTCCTGGCTACGGAATAAAGGGATGTCTCACATTTATTTGTTTCGGAGCATGTGGAGTGCATTTGTTTCCTAGGATGCAAATTCATTGTTCATGCTCTGAATAAAAATCCCTGTGCCAAGAGGCTGCAGTCAGACTCGGGTCTCCTGGCACAGTTTTTGTTATAATGCAATGCACAGAGCAGAGATTAGATTTTTCCCCAATATTCTGCTGTTACGTTTTGCCTCCAAGACGCTTTCCCAGTGTATTTCTTCAGCTTGGTGTCACCTGATTCCCTTTGTTTTCAAACACACACAGCAATGCTGGGGCCGGGTAAACACTGACAGCAATGCTATGGAGCACAATCGACAGAGAGCACTGATAGTGATTACTAGGGAATATTTCTATAACAATATTTTTAGATAGAAAAACATACGGTGGCAAGTGGAAGCTTTCTCCCCTATCCCTGTTCATCCTATCCCAATCTTAGCCACCATTGCACTCCCTGGCACCCTCTGAGCACCTCCATGGTGGCAGATGGAAACCAGAGCAGAGTGGTGGGACAGAGATGTGACCCAACCTGGAGCAGTGGGACAGGGACAAGACCAGTCCAGGGCTCCCTGCACAGGGCCATCCACACTGAAAGGCAGTGCTGGGATGGATCCATAACAGGCACCCATCTGTTTGCCTTCTCTCTACCCACTATGTGAGCCCCAGGGATTTTTCTAATGAGCAAAGCAAGCTGCCATTGGTGGGTTTTTCATGTTCTCATAGCTCTACAAATTACCCTTGCTCTAGGTAGCCATTCATAATAACCAGCTCGAAACCACTACTGGCATAACAATCTCTGCATTGTCAGTGATCCACCTCCTGAACACCGTGCTGCAACTTGTCACAGGTCAGCGTCACTTTATAATTTGATGTAGCACAGCCCAAAACATGGGGCCGGAAGCACACGTGGCTGCACTAAGAGGATTCCTATTTCCTTCTCTCAGAAGGCTGAGTGATGTGGTGTAATCATCACCAGCACTCCTTTCAGCAGACACACGTCAAGCACACTGTAGTGTGGGGTCCCTGTGCCTTGGCAGCATTATTCTGGTAGATCGATGGGTTTATTTACATGTGGCACTGAGGGACATGGTGAGTGAGCATGGTGGGTTGGGTTGGGGCTGGACTTGGGGTTCCCAGAGGTCTTCTTTGTCACCATCTGCATGTGTTGCTGCATGAGAGCCCCCAGCACCAGGAGCAGCTCATGCCTTCTTCTAACTGATCCACAGTAGAGGGACAAAGTACTGTTTTTCTTCTACACAGAACTGAATCCCAAGGGAGGAGCACCACTGGCACCAGGAGGTGCCTTGCCATGAGTGGCATCACTTGCAGCATCACACACAGCTCACACGGGTTCAAGATGCCAGGCTCCTGGATGCTAAACCAAGCACTAATGGAAACGAGAAAACAGCACGCAGAGGACAGGCAGCATCTTTTCAGCTGGAGGACCAAACAATGGTGGCATTACAAAGGGCTCATTTATCCCTTCTGGGCACTGTGCATCTCTTACTGGGAGTTCTTCAGCCCTCTCTGCATCCAACCCTCCCACCGCCGACACAAACTCCTTTGTGTTCCGGGGGAGAAAAACAGAAAGATCACAGCGGAGCCCAACTACTTGGAAAAGGTCTCGGCAAAAGGCAGCCAGAATGCTACATGCTTTGGTTTTCCCATCCAGACAGGGCTGCTGACCACACGCCACGTCAGCTCCCAGGCATCCCCAGGCTCTGCAGCCACATGGGAGCCCTGGTTGGGACCAAACCACGGAGCCTCATCTGCTGCTTTACTGGGAAAGAGCAGAGCAGACCGAGGGACCGAAAGAACTCAGGGAAAAATCTCTCTACAACAGTGAAAGACATTATTTTCCTAACACTGACACCCACTTCGGTATGACTTCCAAATTCACTTCTCTACAGACTCCTGTATTGTTATGGTCGTGTGTAGCCTTAATTAAATAAACCATAGCTTTTGCGGCAACATCTTAGCATGGAAACCCAAACAATTTGTCCTGACATCATTTAACTTCTTCTTCTTTCTTTCGCTTCTTCTTGTCAAAATATTCATCCGAGCTGGTGCGTTCACACAGAGTATTTAGATTTGGAAAGACATTTTTACAACCTATTTGCATTTTTATGGAAAACTGTTCCATCTGCTTATTTCCCTCCTGCAGCCGGCGGGGATGGATGGCAGCGGGGTTCGGAGCAGCAGCAGGACTTGTCATCCTAGCTGCTCTCAGGTCCCACCACCAAACCAATCCCTGTGCATGCCCACTCTGTGACCCAAACTTGGCCAATGATTTCCAAAATCCAGACCTTGTCTGACTCCTAGGGGCAGCGGATGCAGCTGAGCACAGTCAGCGCTGCTTTGAGGAGCTCCATCTGTCTGCGGGATACAAACAGCAGCCCGGTGTCCTCGGATGTGGGATGTCTCCCCAGCATCATAGTGGTGAGAACTTCTACTTCCAAAGGTAAGAACTTCTACACCCCACTGAGCAGCAAAATGTAAAGTGTGAAAAATTCCTTCTCCGGGTGTTGCCTGACCAATGGGCAGGAGTTAGTGCACCTCCCAGTCCTCAGGGTTGGGAAGGGTCTGGGCTTCAGCACCAGTGAAACCCGGTGTGTTTCACACTCACAGTCTAAAAAGGAGGAGCACGTTCTCATAGGCGCCGTGTATAGGAAAGGATCTGTTGTGGCTTACCCGTAATTTCTCTTGATCAGGTGAAAGTGGACATACATCCTATTTACAGCTTCTAGGAAATTTCTGCTTGCCCATTTCGTGTTAAACATATGGACTTCATTTGCTCTCACACCTGGCTGTATAGATTTGTTATGAAAGGTTCATGGCTCTCCGGGTTATGTGACCTATTCCCGAGATGATTAGAGTTAAATGTGTTTCCTGCTCTCCCAAATTCCATATAAACCAAATAAAACAATCCATAGATCCCCAGCGTAATATCCTGAGCCTGCAAATACACGCACACAATAAGTCAGAGCAGGGAAAATCATATATTGCTGCTTTCCATTAACCAGCAGCTGCGAGAAGAAGGTAATGAGAAAAAGTAAAACCCTGTCCCTTTAGGAACAATACGGGAAACATTTGAATTTTCTTTCCCTTTGCTACATTCAACAAAAGCACTAAAACATATCTATGCATTTCTGCAAGCTCTGCGGTGCCAGCTGGACAGGCATCCAGGGACAGCCACAGGGGTGGATGTCCTCCCCATCCCCTCGTGTTCTCTGTCCAGGACAGGTTGTGCTCGGGCCCTAAAACCAGAATGGCTGTGACTGTGCTGCTTGAAAAAGGCAGATGCCCACAGGGCCTCTCCAAGGGGACAATGCTCTCAGCATCTCCACGATGCACACATTTCATTGCTTGTGTAATAATATATGTAAAGATAATAATAATAGTGTAAAATCACAGAATCCTAGAATCACAGAACCTTTAAGGTCAGAAAAGACCTCTGAGAACCTCAACCCCAGCCCATCTTTTCACAGTGCAGTGATGGAGCACTGGAGCTGCACACAGAGGTGGTGGAGTCTCCTTCTCTGGAGACGTTCAGGACCCACGTGGACGCCGAGCTGTGTGACCTGGGCTGGGAGCTGCTTGGGCAGGGGGTTGGACTCCATGATCTCTGGAGGTCCCTCCCAACCCCTGCAGTTCTGTGATTCTGTGATCCTCACCATGCCCACTGACACATCCCTCAGTGCCACATCCCCATGGTTCTGGAACACCCCCAGGGATGTTCCTCCAGCACTGTCTGTGGTTTGTGGCCCCCAAGAGGGAGGGATGCTCCCAAAAACCAGCTCCACACACCAGGACCCACCAGGAGGTTTCCCTGCTGTACAACTTCCCGAATGCTGGCGGGCTGTTACTGTGTCCAGAGACAGAAGGAGAATGGGAGAACTTCTGTTCAGGAGCCAAGTGCTGCTGAGGAAAACAGTCAGCAGATGGCACAGACATTAGCTCGTTATTACTAATTTGCCAGGCCTTTGCCAGCTTGTTAACGTCCCTCTGGAAGCAGAGCAAAAGGAAAAGTGTACAAAAGAGCTCCTGTTTGGCAGCACTCGCAGGCACGGGCAGGAGCTGGCACTGCTCCCCATGAAGCCCATCCACTCCCATGGTCGCAGCTCAGTGATGTCCAGTGCTTGAGATGAAGGAGCAAACACTGCAAAAGGGCTTTTCTTGCTCCTACAGAAGTGTGTGGGATGGGAGGGCTGCAGCAAGGGCTCGGCTTGCAGTGTTGATGGGATGGGCACTTGCTGTGTGCCTAATGCGTGCAAAATGTGGGAGAAAACATAGCCACTGTGTTATAGAATCGTGGGATCATGGAGTTGTTTGAGCTGGGAGGGACCTTTAAGGCCACCTGGTCCCACTCCCATCAGTGCACAGGGACACCCACAGCCCCATCAGTGCTCAGAGCCCCATCCCCTCACTGTGGGTTTCAGCAGGGCCGGGGCACTGCCACCTCTCTGGGCATCCAATGCAGTGCCTCACTGCCTTTTTCTTCCCTATATCCAGTCTGAATCTCCCCTCTTTTAGTGTGAAACGATTTCCCCTTGTCCTCTTCCAGCAAACCCTGCTGCAGAGCCTGTCCCCATCCCTCCTACAGCCTGCTAGGTGCTTCAAGGCCACACTCAGCTCTCCCCAGAGCCTCCTCTTCTCCAGGCTGCACATCTCAGACAAACCATACTAAAAAGTCTTCTGCACCTTCTATGAGATTGGATTTAATTCTGCCTCCCCAAAGGATGCCCACAACCTTGTGTTTCTTTCCAGAGCAGCACTGCTCACGGGGAGAGAGGAGGGTTTGGGCTGGCCACGCAGCTCCAAGTCTGAAGGTTTAAATTTACGGTGGACATATTGCCTGGAGTCAGAGCTGCGATCTGACTGCTCTCCCAGTTCCTCTCTATAAAAGTCACCATAAATCACAGAGGGCAGCAGCGAGAGTAGTGTTTCCAAAATAATTGATGGCAGAACGACAGGTCTGCTGGGCTTGGAAGAGCAGAGGGAGGTCGGTGCGTGGGCTCGGCACACTGCGAGGGCACATGGGGAGCACCTCAGCTTGAAAGGCTGTGCATATGGAAGAAGGAGCTGGGGTGGCCAATCCGTGCCCTCCCCCACTGTTATCTGAGGCAGAATTTGGTCTGTGCCCTGCAAAGGCACTGCTCTGGGACAGGCTCCTTGGGACACTGTGCACAGTGCTGGAGGAGCCCCTGATTACCGCTGCTCCCCGTCTCCATCCGTGGGAAATATCTCCTGGTTTCCTCATGCTGTGTTGTTTCTGTGAGCTTACCTGAGAGCCTCAGCACAAATATTATGTAAAAGGAGTGTTTTTTGCCCAAAGTCCTCGCCCCGGAGTTGGGAGGATGTTGTGCTGAGCGGGCAGAGGGAGCGGTTCTGTGCGTCTCTGCTCCACTCTGACTGAATGAGGTCATGGGCTTCTCCGGGCTATAATGATCTTAAAATTATGTGACAGAAACAAATAGGAAATACTTAAAGTTAAGGCAGTGCAAGTAGTCCTATTCAGCACGGAGGCAGGATCACTCGAGGTTTCTATCTGCTTGCTAAAAACCCCTCTAAGAACTCCAGCTAGGGATAAGCCAAGCTGCAAATCCTGCTTTTCTCTCCCTGCCCGCAGAGCCCACACCTGGTGTGCACTCACAGATCTGCTTTCACAAATGGGCCAGTGGAAGGAGGGGTGAACCCGCCCCAGAGGACAAACTGGGAGTCATTGGGTATTCAGAAGTTTGGGGTTTGTTGGTCTTTGTTTTTCCTGCAAGCTCCTTGAGAGCTCAGAAAGCTGCAAGGAAGGCAAAATGAAATGCAGAAAAATCCACCTTTCAAAGATTAAAACAAGGCTAAGCTGCAACAGATCCCTTCACACTGGCACCAGGGTGACTTCTTTCTTTTTGCCTCTTTCACAAATGCTGAGCTGCTTTCTTTCACTCAGCCCCAAACTCATGGCTGTGAAATATGAAATGCAGTGTACAAGGCGTGATATGGGAGATGGAGCATGGCATGTAGAATGCAGGGTGTGGAGCATGGCATGCAGAATACGGGATCAGGAAGATGGGATGTTGAACATGGCCATGAAATATGGGAGGTGCAGTTTCTTGAAGTGATGGTAACCCATGGGTCTGCCATCTTCCAGCATCGAGACACCAGGGCTCTTCCTTCTGGCTCAAGCTGCTGAACTCTGAGCTCTGTGTCCCTCGCTCCTCATTAGCCATCCTGTTCCAAATTGGCTTTCAACATTGTGTTGACCAGAAGATGCAGCTGGAGCTGCCACGGGGCAGCACCAAGTGTTGCACAAAGCTGGATGCCCCCACAGGTTGTTGCAAGAGAATCACAGAATTGTAGGGGTTGGAAGGGACCTCTAGAGATCATCGAGTCCAACCCCCCAAGAGAGAGGAGAGCAGTTGTTTCCCCTTGACAGCGACAGTGACCAGGAAGCTGGTGGATGAGGAACATCTCCAGGTGCTCCTGGGATCTCCTCCAGCAGTGCACTCCCTGTCGGTGACATCCACGGGCACCGTGTTCACCTCAGAGTTTGATGTAATGAGAAGCGATGGCTTTAATAATGCATGCTCAGCTGAGGGAGTTCGTGCCAGGTGAGACAGAAGATGGGAGGTGAGGGAATGCTCCAGGAAGGTGTCGGAAGAAGAGGAGATGGCGCGTGCATTTCTACAAGCCCAGCAGGATGTCGGAACGGTTCCTGCACGGATTGATGTGATCAGAAAAGTGCATCACAGGTCCATTACAGCTGCCAACAGGAGTGAAAATATCGGGCTGACTAAATGACAGCACTGGAACATCCACTATCCTTGTTCTGGGAGGTGGAACTCAGAGTTGAGCTGTGCCACTGCAGGAGCGGTGGCATCCCAGCCCTCATATCCCATTGAGATATGAGGCAGCTGGAGCTTGGCTTGGTAATTGCAAGGAAAAAAGACTCCCAAGGGCTTAAAGAGGTTTCGAATCAGGCCGTGAATGCCTTTCCATTTTACTCCATTCATATATCAGGTAGAGCTCTATGGCCTGAATAACTTCATTTTACCTGCTGGAAAAGTGGTCTGAAAACAGCAATACTCTATTTCTTCTGGTGGCACACGAAGCATAAACACTAGGTTTTCTGGGAAAAAAATAAATAAATAAGCCCCGTTTTTCTCTTTAAATATAATTTGCAATAGGAAACGTTAACTCATAAATCATCAGCCCAAATTTAGGTAGAACTGGAACACGACACTCAGCAGCAGGCAAATTACACCGAGACCACTCAATCATCAAGTGCTCCTTCCAAGGGCATGACTAGAAATGTGCTCTTCATAAAGAGAGACAGAAAACAGAAGGGGGACAAATAAGAAAGAGCCAGGGACCTGTGCAGAAGGACACCTCCAGCACCCCAAAAATTCCATGCATCCCCATCAGTTCCTTTGCACCTCTGAAGTCGCTAGCTCTTCGAATGCAGCCGTGCTGCCCTGCAGCTGAGCCTGACACAGAGGGGCCTCAGAGCTCTCTGCACCACGGGTGGACCAAAGGAATGAATCCCAGCTGCACGCACCCACCCACGCAATGAGCTCCGTGGTCGGTCCGTGCAAAACCAGCAAAAAATTGTACCCGAGATTTTCCTTCTAGTTCAGCACTTTGTGGTTACAAACACTCAGCTTCCCCACCGGCCTGAGGTCAAGAAAGAAGGAAGCATCAATATTTAGCATCTCCAAAGCAACTATTTGTACCTAATAGCTGCACAGTTGTGGAAGTTCCTCCTGGAACTCGCTTCAGCTCCAATATCATTACCAATAAATGCTTGCTGCAGTTTAAGCAGTATGGGGAGTGTTTGACTGGTGTGCACAACTCCCCGCAGAGCTGTGATGCTGACACTGGCTTCTGCAGGGGCTCCTCGAGCTCTCTGGGGGGATCTGAAAGCCCCTAAGGCCATCTCATGGCCCCATGAGAGGGACCTCAGGCCCCGAGCTGTACTCCCAGCCATGCCACGTCCCATGTGACAGCTCTGCAACAGCAGCATCCAGCCTCTGCCTTCATTAAGGCCAGAGCCTCAAAATAGGGGTTTATCAGCTTGACTAAGAGTCCGTTTCCTCCCAGATGCAACATTCAGATCCTCTCTCCCAGCAATTATTTAATAGCTGGTCTTTATCACATAGAGCATCTCGGCTTACACTCCGTCCCTCCAGCTCCGCTCCGCTCCAAAACTACTGTACCCAGACCGAGAATAACTGTGTGCATAAGGTTGTGTTCTTTTTTTCCCTTTAAATCTTGCAATGTGACTGATCCAGCCAAGAGGGATGCATCTCAGAGGATGTGTCAGCTGCGGAAACAGAAAACAGATGTGGTTTGAGGAGGGTGCAGGGGAACCTCGGGATGCTCTCATCTTGTTGAACATCCAGTTGCAGTCCGCCTCCCACCCCCGCGACCCCCAGCTGTGGGTGGAGGGGGGGAGGGAGGGGGACAGGTTGGGGGATATCTTTCCAGCCCTGGCAGCTGGAAGGGTGAGATAGCTGAGGGTTTGCCAAACAAGGCGTACCCGTTTCACTCTCTTTACACTTTCCATAGGATTTAGGGCTGCGGGGCATGGGTTCCCCTTTTGCCTGTGGTCCTGTTTTGGGGAAGGAGGAGGTTTGGGGCCATTTTAGGTTCCTGGATGTTGGTGTTGCTATGACAAAAGAGTGCTGCTGGCAGAGAAGCGCAGGCTCGGGGCCAACTCGTGACCTATGGGGTCAGGACTGGGGGTGGTAAAAGGGAAAAGCCACGTGCAAGCAGTGCAGGAGATCAGAAAGAAGGCATGTCCCCTCCGTGCCCTCCCTCTGGCATGCAGTGGACATGGGCTTCATTTACTTGGGGCCTTCCAAGGTGCTGTAAAACACTTCTCTGTTGCCACTGGGGAGGGAGGGATGTTCCACATAAGTGCCCTTCTCCTCTGCACTTACAGCACATAAAAACCAGAGGAGTTTTTTTTCATGCCCTCCTCAGCTACTCCCACACACAGGCGTACACAATGCAGCTGTGCAATGCACACAGCACACGCTCCTGGATGCCGTAGGTGGCTGATGCACCCTTTCTTAAGGAGGGAATAGAGAATCTGTTCCTGAGGACTGGTCACCAGGTAACCTCTGGGAGCACAAAACATCATAGAATCACACAATCAGAGGATTGTTAAGATTGGAAAAAACTTCTAAGATCCCCAAGTCCAACCCCAGCCCGCTCCCATTGTGCCCACTGACCATGTCCCCAAGTGCCATATCTCCACCTTTCTTAAAAACCCCTGGGGAAAGTGACCCCTCACTCTCTGGGCAGCTGTGCCAGTGCCTGTCTGCTCTTTGGAGAAGAAATTATTCCTCATAGCCAATTTTACCCTCCCCTGGTGGTCCTCAGGTCTTCCCACAGAGAATGCTGAGCAGACAGCCATCCTGCCTCAACCAAAGTTGTACCACTTCAGCCAGCACCTCCTCACCCCCTCCATCCCACCTCTGGCTGCAATGCAGCTGGTGCAGCTCCAAGCTCCTGCCAGAACCTCAACCCCGTGCACAGCCACCTCTGTCCCCGGGACCTCAGCTCCTGTCTGGGTGCCCACAAGCAGTGCACGTGGGCAGCACTGCCCCTGACATTTGTCACACTGCAGACAAAGCCTCGTGGAATCATTTTCACTGAAGTGATGGATGATAATGGGGACAAAGCTGTGGCCTGACAATAAAAACAACTCCCAAGGCAAAAAGAGCATGATGAGGCTGCGCGCATCTCAAGGCTTGGCCAAAATCCTATTACAGCATTAAAGATTGCATTAGACAAGGGCTGAATTAGATCAGACGAAACAAAAAGCATCCTAGGAGAGCTCCTCCCCCTGCTCTGCCAGCGCGTTTTTGCTTGCTGCCTGCTGGTGTCCTTCACACCTGCACACAGCTTGCATTCAGTCAGACACCCACAGGCAGTCCTATGAGCAGGGCAGGAGCAGTGCCAGAACCCAAAGCTGCGGGCTTTGCCATCACCACCACCTGCATGGAGCTGGGGCTGCACATTGTAGGACTGCTCCACAAGCGGGACAAGGGGGTGAGAAACTGCACCGCAGAGAGCCACGATGGCACCCAAACCCCGCACGCTCCCCTTGTGTGACACGAGCTCATCTATATTTAGGTGTCTGCTGAAAACACCACGGACATCTTCAGAGGGTGGAGATGGGACGTGAGCCGGTGTTTCCTGCTGTATGGGGAAGTTTGCAGCCTGTCAAGCTGCTGGGTTTTTGCAGCAGCCTTTTCTGCCCTAAAATGCTGCTTCTTCCCCACCTCCTTGCAGTGGTGACAAAAGTTTTCAGGCGTTTCCCAGTTTTGCCTCTATTGGATTGCCTTTGGCATCCAGTCCCATAAAAATTGCCTGTTTGGTGGATGGATGTCATACGTCTTGAGGTGCTGCAGGGGTTAATGTAATGTGTAACCAATGTAAGATATATTTAATGATCTCTGAAATTGCCTCTGTGAAGCATCCACATAACTGCCACAACTCGATTTACTACAGATCCTGCAAATAACAAATGTAATTACTTTGGAATCAACATAATATGAGATCGGACTGCCTTACATCCCCCCCGGCTTGCTGGGAACTGAATACAAGTCTGCCCCGTGCATTTGTCTCCAGCCACACACCCCGACCATGATCTCAAAGCAATATCAAACATCAAAAACAGGGCCATGAGGAGCTATGGGGCCACCATGAGGAGCTGTAGGGCCATGAGGAGCTGTGGGTCTGCCATGAGAATCTATAGGGCTGCCATGAGGAGCTGTAGGGCCATGAGGAGCTATAGGGCTGCCATGAGGCCTCCCCTCACCTCTTCTTCTCTAGGCCCAACAAACAAAGGGCCCTCAGCCACTCCTCACACCCCATGCTCTCCAGACCCTTCCCCATCTTCGTAGCTCTCCTTTGGACACTCTGGTGGATCAATGTCCCTGTGATTCTGTGGCACTCAGTGCTCGTGGCAAAGCAGAGAGGGACATCCCCTTCCCTCGCCCATACACAGCTTGGCTTTCCTGTGTCTCATGAAGCATCACTGCAGTGACCAGTGAGGACATCCCTGTGCTGGGGTACTGCCCTTGTACCCCCAGAGACACTCCTCCCCCAAGGCTTGCTCAGCTGACATCTCAGGTAGGAACAAAAGTTTAACACCTAAATGATAAACCTCACAAAATAAAGGGGTGCACAGCGGCAGCGGTGCGGTGACAAAGGCAGTAAAGCAGACAAAGACACGGCGAAGCGCTGGCGTTGCAATGCTAATAAATAAGGCCCTCAGCCTCTCAAGTGGAGAAACATGCTGGCTGGTGCAAGAAGACAGGCTGTGACAGGAGATTGATGCGGAATATACTGGATTTATTCACTGAGGATCACGTCTCTCTGCGCAGTGACAGATTTTCCGCATCAGGTGCTTCCCCGCGGAGGCTGCAGGGTGTAGGGACAGAGCATCAGTGCTCCCGTGTGCTCACAGCTATATGGATCCTATATCACAGGCACAGAGGTGCGTGTGGATCCGCTGCCTCCAGCAGTGCAGCAGCATGTCCAAATATACACATGCATGCATAGATAGCTATGTATGCTGCACATATATACACAGTGTATATGTACACCTACACATATGTATATATATAAGTATGTATGTATGTGAATACAATCATATATATACACACATATAAGTGCAACAAAACTGAGATTTCCAAACGATTTTTGTTATTTGCCCAACAGCTCCAAACGATTTGAGTGCCATGTCTTACTGCCCACATCAACAGCGTGGGCTTAAGCACTGTGGACTTTTCACAGCAATCTGATCACTGCTTGTCCAATTGGTTGAGTACCCACTCATGGCAGTGATGGTTGGACTGGATGATCTTAGATCTTTTTTCCAACCTCAGTGATTCTATGATTCCATGAAATTTGGCATTGCTTGATCTCTTCCCCTCTTTACTTACAGTGAAACTGACAGATACTCGTTCACGGTAGGGGAGTTGGACTGGATGACCTTTAAAGGTCCCTTCCAACGCAAAAGATTCTATGATTCGAGACAACCAAACCTCATAAAGAACAAGCAGTGTAGGTCAGGAGGGCAAAGGGGCAGCATCTGTGCCCCGTGCAAGGATCCAGGACAGGAGATGTACAGCTCTGTGCAGACAGGAGCGTGCTGTGGCATGGCAATGTGCAGTGAGTGGAGCTGTCAGATCCTGCCTTCAATCTCAGCCATCCTTCAGGCTGCAGTGCTGAGCCCTGCACTGAGCTGGAGCCTGGTGCTCATGGCCAGCAGAGCCATGAGAGCATGATTCCTTTCTTATCGCAGTGAAAAGTTTGGTGCTATTAATGGCTTGTTTCATCTTAATATCAACGGGGAGCCGCGTGATTAAAATCATACATAATGCTCTTCAGATGGTTTCTCTTAGCATAATCCTCTCACCTTCAGTAAGCCAAATGCTGGAAGGCTTTCTCCTTCCTCTCCCCGAGCTTGCCTACCTGGGGATGCCCAGAGAAATTAATCTGAATTAATTTATAAAGTGGATTAGTTAAACCTCATTAAATCCCCACATCCACAGCCATCTTTGGAATTAAGGTGGCCTTAATTTAATTTCCTCCAGAGCTTCACCTGGAGTTGGACCCAACAATCCTTAGGGGTCCCTTCCGATGTGGGATAGTCTATGATGCCACGATTCATTTGCATCAAGTCCCTGGCAGACAGCCCAGGTACCCCCACTGAGAAACATAGGCTGGAGGCCCCAGGCTGGCCAATCCATCCCAAACTGAGGAATGGCACTGCACAGCTGCTTTCCTAAAAAATACCAATGAAATGAACTGCATGGGTGGTTGGACGGTGGAATGTGAGCTGAACCTCACCAGATGGGCTCTTAGAGGTGACCTGGCTGTCTGCCTGGGAAGGAGCACGTCGCTCCTGATGGGACAGCCACCTTGAGCCAGCTGCAGGGAGAAGAGTGGCCCAAGCAATAAAGAAACCCCACCTGAGTGCACTTCCTTGAAAGCAGTAAAAGACACCATGCCTCTCTACCTGGGGCCATAATTCATTCATCTGAGCAATAAAAGCTAGAGGAAAGGCAGATGCTTCTCATGCTTCACCCAGACCCCAGCCGTCATCCAGCTCTTCTCTCCTGCTCCGTGATGGCACTGAGCTGCAAGCCCTGATTTTGGGATCTAAGACCTGCAGCCCCAGCAGCAATGCTGCACTGAGCCATGCACTGAGCAGCTCAGCCTCACTGTCACCAGCTTCAGCTCTAATGAAAGCCTGAGCCACTGAGATTAAAGAGCGGTGTCACAGAAGGGCTGATAAAATTGAAAGGATCCATCAGATTAATTACCGGGCTTAAAGCAGCTTGTCCGTTTATTAGAAACAAAAACCCTGGGACACTTGCTATTGAAATGATGGTATCTCCTCCAATATTTCCACTTGATCTTGTACAAGCACGACACGACATGAAGTTCAGCTAAAGCTGCAGCCTCACCAGCTCGTTAGCACCTTGCTCCAGTCTGGAGGAGAGACCTGATTGCTTTCTGGTCCTCACAGAAACCAGCTTGTGCTCAGACTATTTGAGGCACTGCATCAATATTTATCACAACTTTTGAGAAGAAGGAATTTTTAAATCTTAAATCCCCTGCCCTGGTGGGGGAGGATAAAGTAGATGCATAAATAAAAGATCTAGGCAGTGAACCTTTTAACCCTGCAGCACTATTGATTCAGGAGAGGAGAGCTGGGGAGGGTGGTGATAAATATTGGGGCTCTGGATGCTGAGCCTGTGGCACTGAATTGAGATCACCCAGGGAAAGGCCATGCTGTACCTTGGTTCTTGAGTGCAGGTGGCACCAGCCATGAACCCTTAGACCAAAAGGTGGGGAGTGCCTGTGAGATGTGGTGAACCCCACAAAAATACCTTTTTTATTATGAATATCAGTGCTCAGAATCAATCCATTGCCTCCTTGAAGCAAGAGGTGCTCCACAACCCTTCCCGTATCTCCACCCTGTGTCCTTCAGGATAACTGCTTCTCCTTGGAGATCACAGGTCAGGGGAAACCACATCGTGTCCCTTCACAAACAGCATAAACAGAATGATCAATGAGATTTAAACGTGGATGAATGTGAGATCTCAGCACAGACCGATATCCAACCTGAGGATACTCCACTGCACCCCACACACCTCACTCCAAATAACATCAGCGTGGCTTTGGGCACAGGAATGTCAAGGAAGGACAGCCACATTGCTGCCCCAAATGCTGCCCCAGAGCTGAGCACCGCATGGCAATACGCAGCAGAGCTGCATTGCTTACCTCCAGGCAAGCAGCAATCGTATTATTAATCTTCCTTATAACTTGCTAAATTTATACCATACAGAATACCCTGCATAGAAAGGGGAATCTAAGTATGGAAGTCATTGTTTTAATATAATTGGCCTTTTAGATTAAAAGACTCTTATAAAAACCATTTTTCTGAGAAGCATGAAGCTGTAATTATGGAGTCGTGGCACGTGACAGGTAATGCTCACAATGCAGGGAGTTAACTCTTCCCTGCTCCTCCCATGGCTCCCCCCATGGCTGCACCACTGGCCCAGGCCTCAGTCTGTGCTCCAGGATGAGTTTTCCCAAAGTACATGCTAGCCAGGCCTCCTAGAAATATAAAAAAACACCCTACCTGTTGCATAGCAGGGACTTAAAAGGATCCATTTCTTCCCTCCTCTGAAAGACACTTAGATGGAATTAGAATTAGCTTTTTCCTTTGAGCATCTTAAGTGGGTTTGGTGGTCTTGGCACCACCTTGTAGACCTCATACTGCACAGCAATGCCACTGAGCAAATATGGGACATCCTTAAAGGCTGTGCTTTCATGATTACATTTAAATCACCTTTGAAACATGTTCAGTGTAATGGTGATGGCACTGGAGCAGACTGCCCAGAGAAGTGTGGGTGTCTCATCCCTAGAGGTGTCCAAGGTCGTGGATGGGGTCCTGGGCAGCCTGAGCTAGTGGGGGGTTGCTGTCCATGTCAGGGGTGTAGGAACTGGAGGGGCTTTAAGGTCTCTCCCAACTCAACCATTCCACTGTTCTCTGATCTTTAAGGTCCCTTGCAACCCAACCATTTCATGGTTCTATGATTCCACTGAATGATGAGATGCTGTACAATGAGCCCAGAACTAATGCAAAAGAGCAAGAGCCATTCCAAACTTAAATGACTAATTTCAGAGGAAAGCAAAGGACAAAATCACTCAATAGCTCACAGTACATTTTTAGAAACTCGGCTTTTTTCCCCCTTTGCCTTGGAAATCAATACTTCTCCCTAACCAGGCCTTCCATTGGATTAAGCAGAACATGAAGCTGACCTGGCTGTGCAAGCATTTATTTTTAATATCCTGCCTGTCGCAGTCCATATATTAGAGGTGACAGTAAGAACCATGCTCCCATGGCCTCCTGCCCCCGCTGCGCTGCGCCCAGCTTTCCCCAAAGCTGCTTACCCACAGCAGCACCACTGGTGTCCTCTCTTGGAGTCCATTGCCTTGGTTTTTTTTTTCCTATTCTGCCCATTTCTGATCGCATAAAAAGATGATTACCCCATTTATTTGCCCACAGCAGTGAACTGCATCCCTTGTGCTTTTAACACCAAGCTGGTGAATGTCAGGTGGGTGCAGCTTGCAGCTCTCCTTACCACGTAGAAAGGAATCAGAAGGTTAATATCTCACATTTATTCATCACAACGTCTTTTTATTTTCTACTTAGCAATACGACAGAGGCATTTGAGATAACCAGTTTCGCTGTACTCCCTTTAATTTTCTCACATCAGTTTCAACATTAAAAAAAAATAAAGGGGCCAGTAAATCAGACAATTAATCATCCCAGCCTAGGAAAGGCCCAGTAAATCACCCCAGTTTTATATCTCTATTTTTTTGAACTTATGCCCGAGAGCCCAGAGATTGAGTACATGTGCTATTCATTTGAAAATAGGCAGTTCACATACTTGGTTAATGACCTCAGCTGCAATCTCAGACGTGCAGGCCCAGGTGCAGTGTGTAAAGAGCTGAAGACATGGCTGTGCAGGGCAGGGATGGGGAGAGATGATGTGTCAAAACAAATGTCAGTGTTTGGGATTCATTCTGCCTGGTCCCAGCAGCGCCCGCCTGCGATTGATGCACAGAGCACTGCATGGATTGCAAGAGATTAAACCAAGGGCTGTTTCCAGGGGCTTATTTGCATTTATACTAATTGAGATGAGAAAGCACGTTGTCCTAAATCACATTTTATGCCCCCAAACCCATCAGCTCGCAGCCTGCTCCACGCGACCCCCCGGTTTGGGGCAGCTGCCCAACGTGGTCCCAAAGGCATTCCTGCACTTTGCACCACTCTGCCTCTTTGATTCCTTCAGCTGAGCCTCCAGAACGGAACACAGCTGAGAGGAGCTGCGGAAATTAAATAAAATCTAAACAAACAGCTTATTGATATATTGCCTAGTAACTCGAAGCTGAACGTTACCTCAGAAGATCATTATGCTTTATTCTCTGCTATAGATTTTCACTGCTTCCCCGGCTTGAATTTAGACTGAAACAAGGAGAGCAGGTAGAACTGAGGAGAGAAGAGATGTAAGTTGTCTGATTTTATTGCAAAACTAGTCTTTTTCTTACGATTCCGCAGTGCCTGGTGCAATCACAGAGAGCTTTGTAGAGGCGTGAGTGCTGAACGTCGGGGAATTATTCACCCCGGTGGCAGCTGGGTGGGAAATGCAGCCTGCGATCTGGAGCAGCTTGCAAAGCACTGGGAATATGTAATAACATGGAAATGTATCATAATACAGGCAGAGGTGCACCCTGTTTGAACAGAGAAGTCTGCCAGTGATTTAGCATTTATTACAGAGTGTGAGGAGGGTCCAAAAAAGCCCAAATACCAGTAATTTCTATGGCTGTGCCTTCCTGCCCATGGCAGCAGTAATCAGTGCACCATACACCACGTGCCATGCACCAAGTACCATGCTCCATGCACTGCACACCATTTACCATTGACCAAGCACCATGCACTGCACACCATGCCCTGTGCTTGGCATTTGCATGGGGTCCAGGTGGGCAACGCTGGCTGAACATCACCACAGTGCTTGGCCAAAGTCACCAGGGGGTCCCCACCCACACGTATACATCTGTTGGCACACAGAGGAGGGGGTCATTCCCACGCACTGCCCGGTGCTGGGATGTTTCTGCTGCCCCAGGTTCACAGCCGGGGCTGCGGATCGCGTCTCCTCCGGGAGGGCCGTGCTTGCAGGACCTGACAGGGCTGACTTGTCTCCCTGCAAAGGAAGGAAGTTGTTTTAAGCCTAAAAAAGTGGAGCCATCTGGCAGCACGCAGCTGTGGAAATATTATACGTCTCATTATTTATAGTGGTACCTGCGCAGGGACGAGGTCAGCTCCGATGCTCCGTCAAGAAAAAGGCTCTTCTTCTATAAACACAGCTCAGGGTGCTCCCCTCCCCGTGCCAACACATGCATGAGGTGGGGGATCACTCCGGTATTTGCAGCCCTAAAGCAGCAACAGGCTGGTTTCCTGCTAGGGGTCTCAGTATGGGTACTACTTCGCCTTTAATCAATAGTGAGACCATTATGGTCATCCCTCGGGACTGTGGGCCCCCAGAGCTGATCTCCAATGGAAATTACGTGGTCAGACCTCGGGCTGTGGGATCGGGTTTCTGCTGTTTGTTCCTTCAAGTTATTTCAGTCCAAGGGGAAGGCTTTAAGTGGGGCCGGTTGTGGTCAGGAATTGCCAGCTCTGAAATTTTGGGATGGGGAGTGGGGATCCGAAGCTGCAGGACCTGGTAGGGGCTTCCCATAACCAGAGCAGGATGGGACAGTGTCAGCCTCAAACCTGCATTTACAAATGATGTGAGTGCAGAGATGAGGAGTTCATTCCCAACTGATGTTGTGAGAAGTCTCCCCATGTTTGACAGAAAAGAGTCTTCAAAATGAAAACATTCACTTTTTCCTTTCTCACTCCATACAAAGAAGTCACAGAATCATAGAATCATAGAAACACAGAATCATTAAGGCTGGAAAAGACCTCTAAGACAACAAGTCCAACCCCAGCCCATCCCCACCATACCCAGTGACCACATCTCCAACTGCCACATCTACCACTGTTGTGTCACACTACAAGGATGTCTTAAAAGCTTAAAGCCAAGCGTGTTCTCCAAGAATAAATGTTGAAGTCTTGTCAGCTCTGGGTGTTGGGAAGGGAAGCTGTACTGTAGCATCACAGGAGGCTGGAAGCTGAGAAAAGACAAGGTTTTGAGTCAAATAACTTAAAAATGGCCACCTCTTCCAAGCACTGTTCAACAATATGGTGGCTGGTAGAAGCTCAGAGGTTCTCAGGTTGGTGCTTTGCAGCCTGCGGCACAGACAGATCCCAACAGCTTTAGGTCAAAACGGGATAAAAACAAACAAGTCCCCTCAGCTTCCTTCCAGCGCCCAAGTTTATCCTACCCTCCCACACACCACGACGCAGAAGAGGCCTCAACCACAAAATATTTTAACAATTCCAAGCATTTAAATGGGTGCTGTGCCCCCAGCGTGGCGGCTCCATCTGCTCACGCTCAGCACACAACACAGGTCTGCACTGCAACAAAGAGCACGAGACGATGCTGTGTGAATTCGGGGCCAGAGCTGACACACATCGTCTCTGCTGACACACCTCTGTCAACAGTTACTGCCACAGCCACTGTCCTCCGTTTTACCTTGTCCCTGTGTGGGTGGGGGACACATCCACCTGTTGCAGGAGGAGCAGAAGGAGCTGGCTGCTCAGTGGATGCTGGTTCTCTCTCTGCGTGGCTTTGCTGGGCCGGGAGGGCAGCAGAGAATGAAGTGCATGCAACTATCAGGAGCTGCAGCAGCCACGGGCACGGTGATCTGCTGTGCCCCATCACCTGTTGCAGTCCCAGCACACAGCTTTCTGCTCCAGCCAGCTGGGATGCGAACATGTAAGATCCCCCAGATTTAACGCCGTCGAGAACGCCAGAATTTAGCACGCATTAACACCACAGGCTTTGAATCAAAGCAGCATTTCTTAATGCATTATTTATAACAAATCAATTATTAAAAGGAAAAGCTTTTCTCTCCCCTGACAAGTTCTTACAAACCCCGCTACAACACGTGGCAGTGATCCGTGCCGTGTCCACAACACCTTGTGCTCACCCCATGAGCATGGCTCGGTGACACGTCACCCGTTGGGGTCTCAGTGCACAGCCACAGCAACCCAACCTCCTCACTGCGGGTTCCTTTTGTTTGCTGAGGAGCAGGAATGCCTACGCTGGATAAATATCTGTATTATTTATGCTGCAGTGTGAATAAAATGTGGGTTCTGTGTCACTGAAAATACAAACCCGACCCAGAGGAAGCTGCTGTAAGCCAGTGTGTGGCACAGGCACTGCCTGCCCTCCTGGCCTTCCCAGCATCTCTCCTCTATCATGGCATCATAGAATTGCTTGAGTTGGAAAGGACCTTTACAGCCCATCTAGTCCACCTTCCCTGCTACGAACCCCTGGGACTTCATGCTTTTTCTGGTTTTTCCTCATTTCTTTGCAGTTTAGGGTGTAGCCCAAGTTTTCCTTTGGCTCTCTGTTTTCACATAACTTTCCCTCTGTTGGCCCTAACACAACCCTGTGGCTGCTCCTCCCTCCCTGGTGCTCTAGATCTGTTTATGGGGTCCTCCCCAATGTATTACTTGTAATCATAGAATCCTAAAATCTTTAAGGTTGGAAAAGCCCTCTAGGACCCCCAGGCCCAACCTCACCCCACCATGTCTGCTGTCCACATCCCACAGTGCCACATCCCCACAGCTCTGGGACACACCAGGGACTGTGACCCCCACTCCCTGTGCAGCTGTGCCAGTGCCCGACTGCTCTTTGAAGAAGAAATTGTTCCTAAAACCCAACCTGAATCAGTCGTTAGAAGAAAGGCTCTATGTCATGCAGTCCCTGAGCACTGAATCAGAACCAAGCTCCCAGAGCCTTCCAGCATCCCCCACTTCTCCTCCACCACCCCACTCTGTGCAGCCAGCCCTTCTCCAGCCAACCCAGCCCAACAATTCCCTCCAGGCTTCGTGTTTTCTTTCTTTGTGTTCACATCGGGCATGGAGTGACTGGAAAATGTCCTTTTCCCCACTGTGTATTTGGAATAACCAGAACACAATATGAGGTCTGGGCTTGCAGACAAACACCCACAGTACAAGCAGGGCTCCCCTACCACTGGCTCTCGTTCAGCACCTGAGGGCAGAGGTTGTGGAGGTTTTTTCTGCCATCTATTATTTTGCATTGCTTAACTCTCTGAAGCCCTTTTCCTTGAATGGAAATTTTAGGACTGATGACAGATGAAAATATACAACTCCACGTTTCATTATTTTCCACTTACATTCCCGTTTGCCTGCAGATGTTGTAAACCATAAGGCCACATTCGAGGGAGAGGATTTTCTTGCAAGATCTACCACTCACAGCTGCCCTTCCCAAAAGTTTATAGAATCTTAGAATCATTATGATTGGAAATGACCTCTAGGGTCACCAAGTCCAGTGGTTGACCCATCCCCACCATGCCCACTAACCATGTCCCTCAGTGCCACATCTACACAGGACTTGAACCATTTGGCACTGGAATTTAAGAACATGAGGTTCAGCACCTACAGTTCCAGGTGGACATCACTTCTGTGATAAATGTGCCCCTGGAGTAGCCCCATGGGCAGTGTGAGGTGCCCCAAAGTGGAAACCAAGGGGTGCAACGGGTGGGGACCTGCACATTGCAACTGGGCTGGGTGCTATGTGCTGCAGGGGATGCAACATCACAGGCAGTCAGGTCAAAATGAACCAGCACGGGGTCAGTTTGTGCTGTGCTTATGTTGTGTGAAATGAGCAGTGGATGCTTGCTAGCAAAAAATATCTTTGCTTTAGATGCCAGAAATGCTGCAGTGGGTGTCTTATTTACCAAGCATTGCACTTGCTTGGGGTTTGTGGGCAGCCCCTTGTGAGGAGGTAGAGCATCCTCATTAATTTTCCTGCATGAACACAAAGTCTCGAGCTCTGCTTGTCCTAAATCCACATGGTCTTGGTGTGCTGAGTGGCCGCCCCAGAGGCTCTGAAATCCCTGTGCTTCCCTGCATTACCACTGGGATGAAAGAGCTGCAATCAAAAATCAGCTTGTATCATCATATCAAAGCCAACTTGAGAAGCTTCATTTTAATTGAATGTATTTCCTTACTTTTAGTCACTTTTGTTTTTAATAGCACCATCTGCATTTTCAAACACAAACCAACATGATGCTGTCAGCGTGAGCTGGGGTAACCCAGTGCTGCAGAGACCAGAGCAGGGCTGCACATAGCACAGCAAGGTTTCTCCACAGCTCACGTAGCTCATATGTACCCCTTGGAGAAGTGAGAAGCAGAGCCTGGCTCATCTTGGACCCGGCTGCCATACACTGTATGTCACATACATCTGTACAGACAAACGTGGGTTGTGTTACCTGAGCCATTGTGGCCACTGAGCAACAGTGTTTGGGCCAAAATCTTCATGTGTTCATGCAGAAACAATTTTTAAAGAAGCATTTTTGCTAAGTGCAGTGTCTGGAAGCTGCTCTTCTGCTTGGTGCCATCCATGGGTCTCAATGGGAATCGTTAAATTGGAGCAGTTTCAGAGCAGAGTCACAGGATGCTGAAGGAGCTCGCAGGATAATGAACGATGCTGGGAACTCCATTTGTTTTCCTTAAAAAGAGGGTGAAGAGACAATCCACTTGCAGCCTCTAATTACTGCAGGAATTTAAATGCGATAATAGGGGGCTCCCCAGCCAGGCAGATGAAAGCACACGCAACCCAGTGCCTGCAAGATTCAAATTCAGGCTAAAATTGAAAGCACATTTTTAACGGTGTAGGTTATTAACTGCTGAAACCACTGCTGAGAAATCTTCTGATTTGAAGAGGTGTTTTATTCTTCTAGGTCTAAAGCCTTGATTCAAACCAAGAGGTCCCTAGGCCTGTTTTACATGGGAGTCCAGGGTAGGCAGATAATCACGATGGCTTTTTCCAACCTCATAGGAACACACCACCACCCTTCTGCTCTCCTGTCATCAGCCAGTGTTTTATTCAGCAAACTGGGGAGCCATAAGGACCACAGGATGGATAACAAAGAGACAACAAGTTTCTGAAAGATGCTTTGACACCCAGTGACACAAATATGTAGGTTTGTGTTCTAAAGCAAGGAACACGCTATCCATTGTTTAGCTGCTCACCAAGGTACATGATTTCCTAGTTATTTACATGAAGACATACTGAGCACTCCATCTTAACAGCATGAGATGGTGTCTTCAAATTACCAGGTTTTACTCTAAAGATCCTTCTTCTGCTCTCTTTAATTACTTTGCTTCCCAGTTTACATAATTGTCTCTTACTCAAACACATCTTTAAAAAAAGCAAAAAAAAAAAAAAAGATGCCTGAGATTTTCCTTATCTGTCTTACCCTCTTCTGATATCTAAAATGATACACTTTATCAAACGTAAAATAAAACTAGCCCCATTCAGTTCCAATGTATGTCATAAATCAGTTCCTTTAACAGAGTGACAGGAAAAATACCCCAAAGCATGTTTCTCACTTTGTCTTCCTGTTCCCCAAATATCCTGGGACAGAGACATGACAACAATCTCTAAAAATCAAGTTGACATCCTCTATGTTATTCATCGTTTTACCTATTTTTTACACACACACTTCACTTTATCTCCCGCCCTCACCTCCTAGCTGTACTTATTCCCTTAAGGCCATCACAAGCAATACGAGCAGAGATACAATTTTCAGGTTGAGTAAATCCTTTTTATTTTGGAATAAAACCTATGTACTAGAAGATAAAGTCAGAGCAAATGCTGTGTCTGAAAGCATCTTCCTCCCAACCTTGCCTTGCTTCGGGCTGGTACGTGTCTGCATTACTGGCTGCCTCTGCCCACACTGCTGGGGGAAGCTGCTCTATCATGATGGGAGGTGCTGCCCTGATGGAAGGCAGAGGAGAAAATCCTGCCCAAACGTTCTCTAACCATGGCCATAGTTAACGGAGTTTCTGTCTGATCTGTCTTATATTATACTTGCACTGTTTTGCTCTTGGACTCCTGATATTCTCCAGCACCAAGATGGACAGTGCTCTCATGACAGAAGGCACCACCGTGTTGGAAGGTGTTATCATGATGGAAGATGCTACAGTGATGGACATGCCACTGCAATGGAAGGTGCTACCACGATGGAAAGTCCTCACAGCAAGAGGTCCCGCTCTGGCACAGTAATTCCCCTTCTGGGGAACCATCCTGGCTCCCATGCATCCCATTTCTGAGCAGAACTCTATTCCCATATGGCTGTTTTTAAGAGGTAAATGTAAATAGAATAGCATGCAAATAGAACGCAGATCAACTGCAGTGTAAAGAACAATGGCTGCGTTTTATAGCTTTCACGTGACTCCGAAGAGAGGATGGAGCAGCAGGGATGCTCAGAGGGTGCACCTCACTGGCACACATCATTTACAAAAGGTTTGGTGACTTTCACCAGTAAAGGATGTGGTTGAGAAACTCTTCTGCCTTTGAAGGAATTACATAGAAAAGATACCTCTGTACAAGACCCAACAAAAAACTGCTGCTCCTGTTCATACCCAGCACAGGTGCAAGAATCCAAAGAGCAGATCTGGCCCATCTTCCCATACACCATGAACCAGAAGGTTTATTTTCCTGTTCTGACAATGCAAGAAATCAACACTCATGTTTCCATACACAAGATGTTTTGGATCCCAGCTGTGCAGCATTACACCAGGGCCATTCCCCTGCAGGGCAGGGACAGTCTTGCCCAACACTGCTCTACAGTGCAGTTTCTCCACACACTGCTTACCTGGGGCTGGCCTGGGAGTGTGAGACAGCCAAGAGCTCAAAACCTATAAAACATCAGGGCAGTACTGCTCGAGTTCCAGAAGCATACTGTGAAGAGCCATCAGCCCCAGCCTGTGCATTACTGCAGTGCCTCCAGTTACTGTTATCCATCCACATTTTTCCTTTCTACAGTTCTACTTTTTCTGGCTTTCATTTCCTTTTATGTACTCTCAGTTACAATAGTGATCAAAGAACTCAGAAGTTCCTATGCAAATGAAGTTACGAATTTGTGGTTTGGGGAGAATGTAAAACCCACTCATTCTATTTATATTGAAATATTTTAATGTATTTTTAATGCCTCGGCCCTAGCAAAAATGAATTCCATTCAAGGAAGTGATATATTGAGCAAACGTTATTCTCCTAGGTTTATTTCTTTGTCAAATAATTGATTTTTTTTTAATGTCTCATATTACAGCTAACATTACATAAATGCAGAGAGAAGAACTGCTTGGTTGACATGCATTTCTCACGAGGGGCCCTTCAGGGGCTACAAGCCCCATTTCCATGGAGCAAGCTCCTTCTGCTTCGTTTTGCCCATGCTGCTGGCTGCTTGCAGCAGCTGATGGCCTCCAGGGAAGCAGTGGTGTGGGCTGGGCACCACCTGGCTCTGAATCAAGCTGGGTTCAGGTTGGGTATCAGGAACAATTCCTTCTCCAAAGAGCAGTCAGGCGCTGACACAGCTGCCCAGGGAGTTGGGGTCACCGTCTCTGGGGTTGCCCCAGAGCCATGGGGATGTGGTACTGAGGGACGTGGGCATGGGGGATTTGGCTGAGACTGGGACTTGGAGATGGTAGAAGTCTTCTCCAGCCTTAATGACTCCATGATGCTATGATGCTATGATTCTAACTTGCTCCTGGATGGCCACATGCAGGGTCAGAGCTTGTCAAACACGGGAAAAAACACGGGACCTAAGAATACCGCTTGTCTCGTGCTTTCTAACTTCCTGTGCAGTTTCTCTTTAGACAAAAGTGGAGATCGCTGCCAAAATCAGATACTCAGGGAACTCTCTTGCTTGTAAAACCAACCGCTCCCACGTGACACTCGAACATCTGGAATCCATCTCTCCTGGTGCAGCCTTGCTCCAAGCACGCTCAGATATCAGCCCGGAGGGGAACGCGTGCGGCTTTCCCAGTGTTGAAGCAGCTCCTGCAGAAAGGGGTTCGCAGCTGATTGAGTTTTCAGGGAAAAAAAAAAAGCAGAGAACAATTAACACTGACAAAACAGTCAGGGATCAAAATGATTTTGAAATTATTTGATGGTATTCCTTTCAACCTGAGGAGAGAATCTTGCCTCCTTTGTCAAAGCCAAATGGGAAGCACCGTTCACCATGTGCTGGAGCCACAGGGCTGCTCCCCCAGGGATGCTGATTCTTCCTGCAGGAGGTTGGGGCCAACAGTGACCCTGGATGGGGTGAAATGAGATGCTGAGCCTGAGCACTGGGACAGAGTTTGGGGGGGTGGGAATCCACCCCGCAGTGCTGCATGGGCTCTGCTCTGCAGTACTGGCCCACGCAGGTGTTGCTGAAAGTGTGTGGGTTGATATATTGATATTCAGCAAACAATACTGATACTCAACATAGGTGATGGCCCTTTTTCGAAGGAACTACCAGGATGTAATCTGTACATCAGTGTCAGTGCCTCTACCAACCCAACTACTCCATGGTTCTACAATCTTGAAGGCCCCAACTCAACCATTTCACGGTTCTATCATCTGTAAGGCCCCTGCCAACCCAACCACTCTACAGTTCTATGATCTTTAAGGTCCCTTCCATCCCAAGCCATTCTGTTCTCTGATGCTATACCATTATAACCGCGCTGGTTCCAACCAGTGCAACTAATTACTTTATCCAGAAGAGCAGCTCTGTTAGGTGCAGCCAGGATGTTCCTCTCTTTGCACACCTGGGTTACTGAGAGCATCTGCAGGCACACAGCAGAGGGCTTGAGAGCCACACGGGAGCTCAGAGCAAGCTCTTCCCTACCCCTACCTTTGCACATTTCCTTTGTGCTCAGACGCACGTCCTGCAGCTCTCCCAGCCGAATGCTGTCGGAAATACTCGGCGAGTCGGAGGAGATCAGACCCACGAGGGAGGCATGGGAAGGGAGAGGAGGAAGAACACCTGCACTGCCGGCTGTTTCCCAATTAATATTTAAACACTTTATACTGATCTGGGACCCTCTGAGCAGAGTGCTTTGCAAAAACACAGCAGTGATTTAAGCCGGAGCTCCCCCAGCAGCTTTCACGTGCACCGAAGGTGGTGCCCAGCTCTCCCCTGGCACAGCAGTGAGCTCCTCCTCTGCAAATTATTCTCACATTAATTAGACTATGCTAAATGAAGAGTGGGATCTGCGTGCAGCGCAGCAGGGGCCGGGGGAGGCACAGCAGCCCCCGATAGAGCACAGGTGGCTGCAGACATCCACGGGGCTCCCACCAACCAGCACAGCCCTGGGGTGTGCAGGGGAAGTGCCAGGAGCCATCCTTGAGGGGCACTTTCTTAATTATTTTTAATGAGATATTTGTGGCTGCTTAAGAGGGGCAGGATGGGTACTTCCCCTGGAGCCACATTGGAGGGGTGAAGAGGGTGAGCACCTGAGCAACTCAGATCTGTAACCTCAGCCTCATGGAAACGTACGAATTGCACTGAAAGCACAGCCAGGCGTTACAGATTCCTGGTTTTCCAAGTCTTCCACTTGCAGGACAGGTTGCTGCTCTGCCTTGCTAAAAATTCCCAAACCACTGACACAATGCAGAGCCATGCCGCTGTGCTGGGAGGGCCTCAGGCTCTGACCTTGCACCGCTTCATCTGCAGATGGGCCCCAAACACAGCAAAAATGGTGCCCATGCAACCAGCACTCCCAAATATTCGCAAGAATGGTTTGCATTCCTCCAGCACAGAAGGATTAGTAGTTTTCTGCAGAGTGATTTGTTCAGTGTTTCCCCTTGCTGTATCCTCTAACTCGGGAATGGTTCTGCTCAGCGTATCATGTTCACAGGGAGCAGTACCCTTGCAGCAAGCCCTGCTCTCAGCAGCCAAGAGCTTTGGTTTTGCTCTGGTTTCTATCCCCCAAAGCCCTTTAGCAGCTCACACATTCCTTCCCATAGAGCTTACCCTTACAGCTTACCCTTAAAGCAATTTATGGCTCAGCTGGAGAGAGGACAGCCAACACACTGTGCAAAACTGCAGAGGGCAACATGCCCCAACCTCCAGTGTCACCACTGCATGGGCACTGCTGACCTCTGGGGACAGGGGACAGGGTCACAAACCCTATTTGGGGGCTACAGTCCCAGGAGGAGTGAAGAAGATGGGTGAGGCTGCACCTTGAGTGCTGTGCTCAATTCTGGGGCCCTTGTTTCAAGAAAGATATCAAGGTGCTGGAGTGTGTTCAGAGAGGGGCAGCAGAGCTGTGCAGGGTCTGAGCGCAGTGCTATAGGCAGCAACTGAGGGAATGGGATGGCTCAGTCTGCAGAAGAGGAGGATCAGGGGAGAACTCATCGCTCCCTACAACACCTGAAAGGAGGTTGCAATGAGGTGGGGATCAGCCTCTGCTCCCAGGTGACAGCAACAGGATGAGAGGTGATGACCCCTCGGTGTACCAGAGGAGGGTCAGTTTGGGTGTTAGGAATGTTGGCAATGGGACTGGTTGGGATCTGGGTGGCAGAGCAACCTCTGCCCACCAGACACCACGTGAACTCCACTGCAGCTTAATCAATAAAAATTATTGATGAGTACTGCAGGAGGAGCAAAACACACTCAACCCTACAAGCGGCAACTCTTTTAGTGAAAAAGTGTCATTCCGGGTTCCTTGCTCTTCACTCCTCCAACCAACAGTAAAAGGGAGGGGAATAAATACCAGGGGGGGACACCTGCTTGTCTCCCTGTCCTCAGCCTCCCAGCTCAGCCCCCATCCCCTTCGGGTTCCCATTTCCTGCACTGAAGCAGCAACTGTGTCCCCTGGCTGCTGCTGTTGGTTGTGCAGAGATGGATGTGCAAAAAACATGAAGGAAGCACTCCCCGGTGCCACGGGTTTTTGGTGCTGTTGTTTTTTTTCTCACTTTTAAAATGCACTTTTTGAAGTCATAACATTTCAAAGCACATTTAAAATACGTTCGCAATGTGGGTAAAAAGATTACTTTCGTCTCCTGGAAAATGTAATTTTCCAGTAATTGGTGTTCCCCTACAGTAGCTCATATGCATGCATTAATCCTCTCCTCCAGCCTCACATGTGTTTCTTATCCTGTGTTACACAAAAGCATGCTGCTGAACCTCCCCAGGACCTCTGCTTTCCAAACTCCTGGGAACCCCTGGCAAAATCAGATTTCCACGCAGGCAGAAGAGTTTCCAGTTATCCATTCTATGCTCCGAGATCCAGCTCCATGCCCCCAGCACAATTCCTGGCATATTCACTATTCACAGAGCACCCAGTTCCCCCGACTTGCAGCAAAAACAAGCTAATGTTCTCCAAAAAGGTTTCACCTCCAGGATAGCAATGGCTTTGTCTGCATCATGGCTTAACAGCGAGTTGATTGGTACTGCAAATGCCATATGTATTCCATTACTGCATGGACACTGGCGACAAATGGGTCTCTGCAGTCCCCGTGCTCAGGAGCAGATCCCCTCTGCTGGTTGGAGTGGGAGCTCAGACCTGGACCACCTTCTCCCATTGAATCAGTTCCTCCAAACCTTTGGGGCACTGCATCAAAAATTAATTCAACAGGAGTCAGTATCATTCAACGCCATCATGTTTTACGGAATAATAAAATACAGAGAGGGTAAAAATCTATTAACACAGCCATAGTCCTCCTGCTGTCTGCACACGGGGTGTCTTTTCTCCGCTGCACACTTAAAATTCAATTTGCAGTGCAAAGGCTGCTGATCATACTTTGCATCTTCTATATATATATATATATACACATACATATTTATCTTATTTTTTAAGTAAATGAGCAGTTTAATTTCAAGAAGGTATTGTGCTATCGTTGATTCCCCTGTAAGCAAAGCCTTGGCACTGTGCTGAGCTATGGCACACAGCACCCTCTGGTGCTGCTGTGAGAAGTGTGAGGGCAAAAGACAACAGGAGCTGGCCCAAGGAGATGGGAATCTATCTTCTGCCTCCCACCATGATGGAAAAGGATAGTAGAAAATATTCCTGACCTCAGGGGTGCATTTCAGCCACACTCAAGCTGCCCATCCACCTCGAAAGCTTGATTTCGTACACCACCAGTCTCTAAGTGAATAATTACAGGATGTTCTGGTGTCCAAACATCCCAGTATATGTTCTCCCACGTGCTGCTGTAACACACTGCTGTGCTGGGTGCTGGGGCTCAGGGACAGCTTCTTGTTTAAAGCACAGAACCGCTAAGGTCTGTGATGCATGTGCTGCAGCCCACCCTGCCCTCCCACCCCAGTCCCAGCAGCCATCACTGCATCACCTCCTGCTTCACCCCAACAGCCTCAGCTCAAAGGTCAGCACCCAATTAATGAGGTTTCTGCTCAGTTGTCTAATCCCCCATAATCTTGTTAGGTCGGTCCTTCACTCCATCTCTTCCTGCCATCTCTTTCTCATTTTTTTTCCCATTGTTTCCAGCTCTCCTCTCCCTTCCTATGTCCTATGCCTTCCCCAAGCACTCCCCTTTTCTTTGCTGTTTCCAAAGCACTCCAACTTCTTTCTCTGAACCGTGACAAAATTTTGCATCGCCTCAAAGTTTTCCCCAAATCAGAGATTGAAGGATCTTTGCCTTTAGCTGTATTCAGAGTTCTCAGCACTGCTTTTCCTAAACTGCCTTTGAAATGCTTCCCATTTCTGGATTTCTCTCTGAAAGAAATCACAATGAAAACACTATTGGTTTTCGAGTTGAATTCCTCTATGCCCAAAACCTTCACTACACTCTCAAGAGCTGTTTTATTTTTTGCTTTTTGAATAACCCATTCTTTGTCTTGATTAATTCAGAGCCTGCATACAGGACCTCTTCCACCCTCTCAAGACCTCTCATGTACATTTCCCAAGAGCTCTTCTCCTTCAGTTTGGATCAATTTTTCCATCTTAGGTACACAGAGGATCTACATTCACCCTTTCATTATACCTCTCCCACTGGTTAAGGAGAAGTTCATAAACACCAAAGTGGGAAACCATGCTCCAGCAATAAAGCAGAGCAGGATTATGCTGCGTGCACTTTTAGGATTTCAGTAGTGTTGATTCCATCAGTTGCCTTGTGGGATTTTCTCAACCACAAGAGAAACACGTTATAAAAATGTAAGAAAATAAGGCAGAGTGCAGAACAGAATTGGAAGCTGTGAATCCTCAGCTATGTCATTTTTGTGTCAAACTGTAAAAATCCCAGGAATTATCCATCTGACAGTAGATGTTCCTATATCTGGCAGCCAGGAGAGGAGCTTAACAGCTGGGTTGCATTTACCTGTAGGAGGTCACGTGGCAGCCGCACGCGTGGGGCAGTGCTGTGCTCTGTGCAGTGAGGTTCTGCTGCCTGGTTCCTCTCAAATAACCAAAACCCAGCCCAAGCTGCATCTTAACTCACTGCTTCATATGCAGCATTCAAACCTGGAGTGGAGTCGGAATTTCAACTGAGTCAAAGCTCCAGTGAGATGCATCAGCCCTAACCCTACAGATATCCATGCTGGGGGTTCTGCCCTGCTCTCTCTGTCCCTTCTCTTTCCTCTCACCACCCTTGCTAAGGGGAGAAGCACAAAAGTGCTGGTGTCCACACTGAGGAAGCAGCCTTCCAGACAGACCTGGTGCTGGGCTGACTGCTTCGTTAGGGACCGCATCATTCATGCCCCATGCAGCGTCAGGGACGGGATTTCACCCGTAACACCAAGCTCGAGCCATTTGGCAGTGGCCTCAGCAAGCTGGTGATATACATTCCTTGTTGTTAAGTGGAGGAAAGCCTTAATTAGGATATCAAATTTCAGGAAAACACAGTAGATGCCATTGCACTGAGAGGTCTGGGGCTCAGTATGACCAAATGTTGACGGCTCTGGGCTGATGTGCCAGGCAGCACTGCTGTGGTCATCACATCGCTGCAGTCACAAAGAGCTCTTTGGGTGATGGGCAGCCACCCTCTCCCAGAAAGCGGAGGGAATTAGGACAAATGAAGGCACTGAGGTCATAAAAGAGAGGTCTGAAACAGAAACGCATCATAGTGCCTGGTAACCAGTCCCTAAGTACTGGAGCATCACTTAGTTCAGCTAAATGAATGAAAAATAAAAACTGAAAATCCTCCCCAAAAGTCTGTTCCCATCCTGAGATGCATCTGCCGTGGGCAATGCCACTGGATGTGATCCAAGGCTTGTCTTCCCTTTTCCTCCACCTCCTAACTACAGGTAAGAGCATACCCAGGCTTTGACTTCCTTGCTCCAGTGGTGTGCAAACACTGTAATTTGAACAGTTTTCTGCTGTAACCTTTCTGCTCAGAGGCCCCATAAAGGGACTGAGGTGCAGTGCTGGGGTAGGACCCTTCCACAACAGGCACAAAGGTTGGTGCTTTTTCACTCTTGCTTTTAAAGTGCACCGTGTTAATGTTTACAACTGTTTAGAGAAAAACACTCCGTTTGCCCCCAGATCAGGTTATGGGCCTGTAATGATGAAATAAAAAACAGTGATTTCATCCTGGCTTTGGGCAGTGGGCTCAGCCAGGTCATAAAGTGGTCCCTCTGCACTCAGGGAACATGTACCGAGGGGAGACGGCGGTCCCAAACAAAATGGAGCTCTGAAGGGATAAGAAATGGGTGTTCTGGGGAACAGGGGGATGTGAACCTCTCCTACAGTTCCTGGCTTGGCCAAGGGTAGGCAAGCTGTGGGTGAAGGCCAGGCAGAGCAGTAGTGCCTGTGTTTCCTGCAGTGTGGTTGGGTATGAGGAACAATTTCTTCTCCAGAGGTTCCTGGGGGTGTCCCAGAGCTGTGGGGACGTGGCACTGAGGGACGTGGGCAGCGGGCATGGTTGGGATGGGCTGGGGTGGGGCTTGGGGATCTAAGAAAGCATCTCCAACCTTCATTCTCCACAGAGCTCCTCTCCAGCAGCTGAGACCCCAGCCTATACTGATGCATGTAGCTTTTCTCCCCCAGGTGCAGGACCCTACACTTGCCCTTGCTGAACCCCATTGGCTTGCTCTGCCCAGCTCTCAGCCTGCCCAGGTCTCCCTCAATGGCAGCACAAACTTCTGGGGTGGCAGCCACCCCTCCCAGCTTTGCATCATCCACTGCACCCAGAGGTGCAGAGGGGCTCGGCCCTGGCTCCCACCCAGATTTGAAGCACAGACCACGTCCAGAATTGTGCAGCCCCAGAAATGCCTCCTCAGCACAACGCTGAGCTGCACCTCTCTCTGTTAATACCTGCACGCAGAGAAATTGCATCAGAAATGATTTCCCTCCATCTCAGTAAAAGCACAGTAGGAAAAACTTCAATTTCTAGGAAAACGACTTGACAGCTGTGTTGAAATTACCTCTGGTAATTTTAACCGAGTGGAAGCTTTTATATTCAATTGCACCAAAAAAAATGTAAAGCATGTCACTTATTAAGCCTTCACATCTGACACTCAGCCTGGCACTCGACGACATCTTTACAGCAATCCAGAGTGCAGGCAGATAATGTACCTCGAACTGGCAGAATTAGGAAAGTCGCTACATTAGAAATGAAATGGGCTCTCTGGGTTCTAGAAGGTAAGCTTAAAAAATAAGAAAGAAGAAAAAGAAGAACAGACATCAGAAGGCGTCTCCCGCATCTCCCTTTCTCTTCCGGGCTGACCTGGTGATGGCACCCACTTTACCAGGGACCTGTGTGCTCCCACTGACCTGCAGCATTGGGCTCTCATCCCCCCCCAGCATGGCCTGGCTGTGGCCTCAGCTCCTTTGGTCCCGTATCAAAGGTGGACCCAAATGCCATGCAGGAAGCTCTGGCAAACCCCCCCCAATTTCCTACCTGAGGTTTTCAAGCAAGAAACATCTAGCAGCACTTCATAAGGTTTCCATTGGGGAGCGATTGCAGGGAGGAAGAGAACCTCACTTAGTCTATTAAAACCCACATAAAAATAAATATGCGAAACCAGCTGAAAGCACGAGGCCTGTAAAATGTTTGGGCCAGCTTAGGCAGGCTACAAACGGCACAACTGTGCCACCTAGACTCTATGATTTCGGCGATCCCAGCACAAAAAGGGTGATGGGCACAAGTTCATGATGGTAGAGGTGGGGTGCAGTGGGCTGCCACTGTTTCCAAGCGGTGCTGGGGGCTTGCAGAGCTCCTAGGAAACCTCGGTTCCCACCTTCAGGCTGAGCTGTGTCTCTGCTCACCCAGGCACACCCGTCCTGTGATTCATTACCGGGTGAGCATTAATGGCAGCATCACTGCCAAGCATCTGGCTGCGGTTAACGGCTTCCACGTGGCAGGTAAGCACTGCAGAGGAAAGCATAAACGTGTTGTAAAAGAAAACCCAACCCCTCCAAATAAAAGTTGAGGAACAATAGAACACAACAGTTGCAACGTAAGCACACCTTCCTGTGCCATCCAGCTGCAGCACATCCTGCAGCCCGTATGGTGCAGGACCACGCACCACACATGGGCTGGTGGTAATAGGATGGGATGAGTAGGAAGTTAGGACTTTGGCTTTTAGGAATAAATACTTATCCAAAGAGCAGTTGGGCACTGGCACAGCTGCCCAGAGAGTTGGGGTCACCATCCCTTGGGGTGTCCCAGAGCCGTCGGAAGCGGCACTTTGGGACGTAGCAAGCTCTGCATGGAGGGTTTCAGGGTTAGGAATGCAGCCAGGTGCCCGTGCCCCATGCTTTCTGATCGCTCACGGCCACCCAAGGTTTAATATCTCAGCAGCCTGAGCTTGCTGCGCTATCATCAGTTTTCATTCTGCTGTTGAATGCATAGCCCCAGGCAAGCATTTGCCCTCCTCGCCTCAATTTTTCAATCCATAAAATAACAAAGGAATTACAATACTTTGACAGTTGTGCAAACACACGGCATTCACGCTCATTTCACGTAATGTTTACTTTACAAAGAAGGGATGCAGTTACCTCAAATTTCACGTTCACGTGCTGGACTGTGGTGGGAAATAGCTCCACAGGCAACCAGAAACAGCGTAAAGTTTGTGGCAGGTGGGCTTCGTCCCTTGCAAATTGGCACAGCTGCACAGGGAGTGGGGGTCACCAGCCCTGGGGGTGTCCCAGAGCCATGGGGATGTGGCACTGAGGGATGTGGGCACAGTGGGGGGGGTGGGGTTGGAGATCCTATAGTGTTTTTCCAGCCCTACAGTAATTCACTTTCACTAATTACTTGCAGAGTAATTAGTGAAAACGTGAGTGTGCCACATGAAGTGAATGCAAATTAATTCTTCCTGCAAAACTATATGTTTCGGTGAAGCATGTGATACAAGAATGCATTCATTCCAGAAACTCAAACACAATGGCTGTGCTTTCCCCCTCCCTCTGGTTAACATGGCCCGATTCACCCACTCCACACAGAGCCAGTTGCACAGCACCTAACTGAGTTGCTGCCCACAGTAAGCATCTGCAAAAGAAAAATCTTGACTTTTGCAAGCTGGGATAACTTTAGCAGCAGAAACAAAACACCGTGAGAAATACCAACACCAATCATCCAAAGGTCCCAGGGCCTCACATGCCAGAGCTGTACCCACAACTGCAGGCAGCCGCTGGGTTCTGCTGATCTTGAGGCTCATTACTGGAAACACAGCTGTTTACTCCAGGAAATTGTCAGCCTCTTGATGCAATCCCAGCTTGGTGGGGGTAGATGTTTTAATTACCACCTGGAAACAGATAGCAAGTGTTTACAAGTTGCGATAGGCTCTCCCCTGGGGGAGAGAACAGCACTTTCTTAGCTCTTCAGTGCTGTGACCCAGGGAATTCTTTATTTTCTGTTGCTTGCATTTGCTGCACAAAGCTGGGAGGGTGATGGATGGGACTGGCTGGTGCAGAGGCAGCAGCATAAATGTCAGCTGGCATGAAGCTGAGGATTTGAGATGCGATCAGCTCAGACAGCAGTGTCAAGCAGCCAGGTGCAGCTCGCTGCGAGGACTCTGGCATGCTTGTTTTAAGCATTTTAGCTCAGTGCCGCTCTCAGTACACAGCATTTGCCCCTGCAGGAGCACACACACCTGATTGGAAGGGTCTGTATCAGATACAGAGGGAATCGCAGGCTCCAGGCACCTGAAATAGTCAGGGCACTAAGTGATGCTTCAGCTGCAGATGACCATCTGGGATGCCTGCCAGAGAGCTGGAAAGGACACGCCAGGGTGCTGCGTTATCTCTGTGAGCACAAGGCTGCTAGGCAAGCAGATGTGTTAACCGGGCCGTGATCGCAAATAGGAGGCACAGGGGATATTTTGCACACTAGCATCGATGATGCTAGTTATGCATCATGAGCAAGGCCAGGAGAGGCTCCAAAGCTAACAGAGAGCAGCAAGAATGCAGGGCAGCCTGAAATTCACCATCAGTGCTGCTCACCTGGACACCGTGCACAGTAAGGAAGACCATGGATGCTCTGCTAGCAGAGGCATCGCCCCTCCACCTGAACAGAACAGCTCCAAACGCAGCACGAAGCACCACATTTTCAGGCCTGTTTCTGGAAGCACAGATAGAGCTGTATGGAAGGAAAGCTGCTGTCAGCTCCTGTGCTGCTTGCATCTAAATGAGCCCCCCCCAAAGGAAGCCCTCTTCCCTATGTAAATAGCAGAGCTGGTCCCCGCAGGCCTGTCTCTGCCCTATGTAAATACACCCGCAGTCCCTCCAGGCCTGTCAGTGCCAGGCATTAATGAGCCCGCAGCACCGTTTCTTCTCTCATTTCGTTTGGCAGTGCAGATGCTTCAGTCTCTCGACGTGTTATTCAGAAAGTTTGGAAAACGTAAAGCATGCCCGAGAGAAACGCCAAATCCCCTAACTCGTGGGGGAGGTGTCTGTGTAACTTAGAGGGGGGACAAGAGCTGTCTGTGGTGTTTACTGTGTGCATGACAAGTTTTCCAGTTGTTAAGAACTGGCTGTATCTGCTCATAAAAAGAAGCTCCACAGGGTGCTAAAAGAGATGGATTTCTGCACAGATCCAGTGTGCAGGGCACGGCCATGTGCAACAAACACCATGGACAGATGCTGACCCCATCCCCTCCAGATATGCTGCACCACCGCCGAGGGAAAGGACTTGTCAGACTTCTTTCTGCACCTCACTCTCACGATGTGAGGAGCAAAACTACTGAGATGACTTCTCCATCCCTCTCCTGCACAAAGAGAGTGGAATTTTGTGTTTCCAGTATCTCATACTGCGTTTTATTTGGGTAAAGCACTCAGACTGGCTGGTCCTGCTCTGTACTATGACCATTAAATAGGAGGTAGCAGCGATGGGAGGGGAAATCCACCTGAAAAATGGCTTAAATCCAGAGGCAGCTGCTGCCATTAGAGGCAGTGCTCCTTCTTCACTCAGTTGCTGTGAGATGTTTTTCTGAAGGGCATTAATGGGTGTCAGGAGATGACGGAAAGCTGTGCGAGGTGAAGCAGAAAGAGACTTGTATTCCAGCGGACGTTCTGCAAGGGAGAAAGTAAGTACAACCAGACAGAGCTCCGGGTTGCACAGCTTTGACTAAAGAGAGGGATGAAAAATGCCCTTTCCTCAGCATCTGTGGCAGATTGAAGGGTAAAAACCCAAATGCCAAAAAAATTGTAATTTTGAACGACATCAGTCCACCCCCATAAGCGTTGTCCTGCGCGTAGCTGAGCAGGCAGCAGTGATAGCTCAAAGAGAAGCCACACATCCTGTAAACACCCATCAGCCTCACTGAAAGCGATGGACAAAGTCACCACGGAGACGTTGTGCAACGCAGAAGGAATTTTTTGAGCGCTATCTTGGCCCTGCTCGGCAGCTGCTTTCCTCTCTTGCACAAGATGTTCAACAAAACAGGAACGTGTGTGTTTGCTTGTGGGAGCTTCCTGAGGGCCGGATCGGATCCAAGTGGGAGCCTCAGCTCCTCCGGATGCACAGAGTGCCGAGTTCATCTCCTCCTGTCCCAGTGGGAGTGCATCCCCATCCACCCAGCACTGACTCACCAACCGCCCCAGCTCGCCCCTGGCTGATGGCCATCGCATGCTTTCATCCCGGCTGTCACGCTTCTGGGACTTCAGGGTGGCCAGATGGAGATGTACTGGGCTGAGGGTTGTCTTGAAGAATCAGTTATTTTGCTGGTAACAGTTGGATTTTCATACCTCTACGTATGTCTCCCTAAAGCAGCGCTTCTTCCTTAAGAAAATGTCTTTCTGGCATTGCAGTCTTTCAAGAGACATGACAGGTCTTTTGTAGTAGGTGTTGGTTTTGTTTTTCTTAACAAATGCATAGAGGAAGTTTCAATGCAATTCAAACACTGCAGAGGCAGATTGGATGACAACAACTATACCTGCAAGAAAGATCTTCCAACGTGTCAACCAACCCCCCCTTCCCCCATGCTTTGCAGGCACCTTTCATGCTGCACAATTAGATGCACAGGTACAATGGGGAGCAATGGAGGCTTTGTCCTCTCTCGGCCACAGCAGAGCAGCGCTTCACATCAGCGATGGCAAAAGCACTTCAGTAAATCATTCCTCCTCCATCCACCTCCCCCAGCCCCTCAGGCCAGCAAGGAGATTGCTTTTCCACCAAATTGTATAATATTTTCCTGCTAAGGGATGTCAAATTCTCTCTTGAACACTCAGGTTTCCAGACAACAGAAAAAAGGTGTTTACCCACTGACCATAGTGCCAAGAACAGGCTGATTCTGCTGGTGGCTGTGGCTGATTACTTTATTATTTTATTTTATTGTTAAAGCTTTGTCTTAACGTCAGTGGGAGCTGTGCCTTCAGACAAAATTAGGCATTGTGTTTTCCACTCTGCAAACTCTTACAGATCCCCATCTGGTAAAGGGCAGCTAGCGTCGGCACAGCAATAAGGACAAATATTTTGTTGAGGTCCCAGGAGCAAATTCTCTTTTCAAATTAAAAGTGCAAACCTGGTGCTGAGAATACTGAGTCAGCACCTATGGTTTAGACCTAGGAATTGTACCTAATATGCTTTCCCAGACATTTTCCAATATACATGAGTATTAAGTGCCTTTTTCAAGTGGAGCTCAATAGTTATAACAGTGCTTAGCTTGCCATAAAAAGTGACTGTGAGAATGAGAGCTGGCAAGTCTCTTACCAGACCTAACTCCAATCTGTTTTGCTATATTTGTTTATGTATCCACACTAAGGATAAAATCTAACTTTCTTTTTTTTGCTAAACATCCACAGTTTTCCACAGCATCTGCATCATGAAGGAAGGAATGAATACATGTTTCATTTATTAAGTTATCCTGCTGAAATGCTGTTTGTATCCCACAGCAAGCACAGGTCTATCCAGGTGGACTGCAGCCGATGTTTGTTCCTGCTGAAAAAGAAGGCTGCTCTGTGGGGTTACCCCTAAAAGAGCAGCTCAGGGCAGGCACAGCACGAACCACAGCCCCTCAGTTACCAGCACTGACCCCGTGGTGACACGCTTGCTTACAGCTCTGACCTTGCTGGGCCACTAGGAACCCTCAGAGATGAGAAAAGCGAGGGGTTCCCAGCTGAAATATCAGCCCCAAAAATCCAGGAGCATAACAATGGATGGTGTGTGCTAATCCACAGTGGATTCACATCCCGATTCACTGTTTAGTGTAAGCACAAAAGAGCAGATGAGAAGCTCTGCTTCTCTTAAGAAATGACACCCTGGTACGGGACCAGAGGCAGCAGATGGGAGGCCCCAGGAAACAAGCAGGTGGTGCAGGCTGGCAGGGCACCTGGAGGCCTGGGTGCTCAGGTGATAACGGGATGATGTACAAGTGAATCTGAAGAGGAGCTATGACAACAGCTGTAAAACAGCGATAAAGTTTTATTCAGGTGCAGTCTCTAAAGGACTTGGAGGTTTTGACCTAAAACCCAGACAAGAAGAAGTGAGCAGTACCTCTACCGGTGCTGTTGTCAAAGTTGACTCAGAAATGGAAGTAGTTCAGCCCATTCCTGACCTGCTGGTGTTCTGACTGACATCAGTGCTGCTGGTTTATAAGCCCCAAGCATTTCTGCAAGCATATAGGAAACACTAACTCTATGAACCAAGAGAAAGAAAACCCTCCAGAAAGGAGAATGGAAGGTCAATACAAAGACTGGAAAAGAGCACTAATTTCATTAAAGGCCTATCATTCATGGAGAAATTTCTCCTTTATAATGTCAAAAAAACTTCCCATCCTCACTTAAGCTCTGTGGGGAGCACCAAAGAAGGCCAAGTGTTGGTCAGTGGGGAGCAGGAGGGGTCCAACCAGACCTGGTTCTGGGCACTCTGACCTGCCCCCTTCCAGCCCCTGCATGCTACAGAGGAACCCGGAATAGTTTTAAGCCTTTAAGCACTCCTCCCTCCCAGTTCAGCAAATTACTTCAGCTCATCATCCTCCCACTTTGACACTGTATTTTAAAACACAGCACTGGTACTAGTTCAACGACTTTTATCTTTCATTGGCATAATTGCAGTGGATAATCAGTCACGTCAAGAAAACGCCTCAAGCGTGATGAGCTTCCAACTAAAAGTCTACGAGCTGCTTAAAGAACACAGACAAAGCATTTTGAGTAACTCATTTCTTTAATTGGATCATAAATTCAACTTCATGAGACTTTGCATGTAAAAGAACTAATGGTCTGTGAGTCTTAGCAATGCATTTCTGACCATCCCAAAATCACAAAACACACTTTCAATTTGGCTTTATAAAACGATCACAAAAGGATGCCCACTTGGACTCTTATAATGGATCCCCACGGAAGAGGTTTAGCCTTGAAAAGCACACACTCCTAACTGCCCTGTTCCTGTGGACTGGCTTGATCCCTAGTTTTAGTGAATGAGGCTGAAATTTTAGCGAGCACTCGGTTTTAATTCCAGGCACTAAACCCTAGAAATGAAAGCAAAGGGCAAGGCAGACATAAGCAGGTAAATCTAAACAGCATACATAAGGATGTTTTGTAAACTAAATGCATATCTAGACCTATCAAAAACTACAGCTGCTAACAAAAGAGATACTTCATGTTCCAAGGCATCCAATCCAGAAAGCAACCAACACTGCCTACATCTTCATCAGACAGTCCCGTCCTTACAGGAGGTGACAGAAACCTCACTGTGAACTTCTGACATGGCCTGGAAAACACAACTGGAAAGTATTAATAGGACGTAAGGGTGTTCCTGTTCTCAATTTCAGCAACTAGTTATTGCATTAACTAATCATTTTAGAACAAAGGACTGCTCCTATCTGCTGTATCTACACCACGAGATGACTTGGATCAGAAAAACTACTCTATTCCACATTGGGCCTAAGACCAATTGGATTGGGATTGGGAAAGGGGAAGGTAGGTAGGGAAAAGGGAGATGGGTCTAGAAACAAAACAGCGTCAACAATCTGAGGAGGAAAGCTAATTTACTAAATAAGGTATTGGAAAGCAGAATAACACAATATAATACAATGTAATCGGAATCAAAGTAATAAATCAAATAAAATGAGCAAGAGAGAGTGCCCGATAAACCAAAGGCCTTACACTAAACACTAAAGGCAAGACTGCAGCGAGCACCCACTGCTGGGTTGATACCCAAAGGAGAGAGAGTGTCTTGTGACACACAGCAGTTTTTATCTTTCCCTCTGAGTGGAAAAACCACGACACACCCTCATGTGCAGAATTCCCAGACTGCGTGTAGGAGAAATGAGGCAGGTCTGAAGTGACACAGAGGCACACAGGTTGCATCAGAACAGTTTAGTAGAAGCACAATGTGTAAAAACCATGAATGCTATCTTTCTACCTCTTTTGAAACAGGCTCTGAAGCTTCTTGTTCACTTCTTGTGTAAACTGAAAAACTTCAGAAGAACTTCCTATCACATCAATATGAGTATCGTAAGGAACAACCAGAACTTTATGGTAGCAGGATTTTACACTTTCACACACCAATCTGTATTTCTTCTTATCTCTGGTGCACCCCTCAAGGTAGATCCTTTCTTTACGTAAACTGTTAAGAAGTTTCATAGACTGGTTTTCAATTTTCTCCTTGACTCTTAATACTTGTCCAGCATCAGGCCTGCTTCTGGCTTTCTGAAGATGTAGTGTAGTTATATCACCATCAGTGACATCAGAAATTACAACATCAGTATTCGTGAGGAGTTCCTTGGAAAAGAAGTGCTTCATATAGTGATATATATCCGTGTCAAGAATAACCACTTGCTTTTCCCCTTCTGCACCATGAACAAACTTATTCGTCTCTCTGGTGAGTCTGTGTTTCTGCTGCCTCTTCTTTGGACTTTGATTGGATTTACTTTCTTCATTTTTGTCCTCTGAGAGGGATTTTGCTTTTAGTAACAGAAAGTCTCTTAGCAATTTGATAGCTGGAAATGACCCTTGAACAGAAATATGCCCGTTGGATTGCAAAGGACCAAAGGTCAAAGCTGTGTTCTCCTTTTTAAGTTCTTCTATTAGATCCTCTAAAACAAATTTATCTTTGAAAACAGACATATCGAGGACAGATGAGACAGAGCTGAAGACCTAGAATTGTGAATTGCAGAAGTTAGGTAATGATTAGCACAGCAAAGGAAGCACAACTAGATAAACAAAGGATGAACTTACATTTTCACAGTAAGGGGTTACTTTCAAAGGATAGTATCTGGGCAGCCTCCTGTCTTCTAGTTGATGCTCATTCTTTTGTAGAACTCTGTCTACAACTAATGAGAAAGCCAGATTCAGTATAAGTTTGTTTCTAGAAACAAACAAAAGTTTGCACAAAGTCTCTTCAGAGTCATTACTTCACTGAACAGAAACAAAATCCTAAAACTGACTGACTGAAAGAGAGGTGTTGGGTTTCCCAGACACATAAAGTCCTAATACCAGTAAGCAATATGATCACTGGTTTTAGAGTAAAAGTTCTAAGGCCAACTCTTGGGAGAACTTTTCCTACAGTGTATCAGTGTGAATACCTTCTTGATCTTCAAAAGTTACATATGCAACTCCTTTTTCCGTAGTTGGATACTTCACTTCTTCCACATCTCCCCCATTATTCTTTATCCTTTGGAAATGAATCACCAGTATGTCACTCATGACATCATCATTCAGAACACCATCTGGAACACCAGAGATGACAACGGTCCTTGCTGATCTAGCAGCTTGTCCCATGTCCTGTGAAGAGAGAAATGGCATGCTGTAAAACACAAGCAGTACCACAAAACCACATAGAGGTTACCCAGAGCCATCATGGCTGCTGAAATGGCTCCCCTCTATTCAGACAACACGCTCCTTTCACAGCTGACTAAGTCTGCTTCACAAGATTCTGATTTCAGTGAATGCCAGATTCCCTCAGGCACTTTCACATTACCGTGCAGTAAAAAAAGTGTCACTTACATACTCTTGGTACCCTCTTTTGTTAAAGCAGTAAAAACTAGAACTAAATTTAACAGCTTCCCAAATGAAAGGCCCACTGTTATGCTGGTAAGATTGTTTTCTCTAATATTCAGCATCTGAAGGAAATGGAAAATGTTAATTGCATGTACTGTTCAACAAGGACTCTCTTTTCAGAGTGTCAAGGTCAGCTTCAGACAGTCTTTACTTGTTAAATTCACGAGAGCTGGGACCGAGGGTTATGCTCTGACTCAGCTCTCTCCATTTACTCGGAGGACAACCTTGTTAAATCGGGAGAACATAATCCCAGTCATCTGAGACCTGCAGTGCATAAAATAACCAGACACATGATTTTCATCAGAGCCAGACCTCCCAACGCTGCAAACATTAAACCATCCTTAACAGGATTTGCTTCTATGCCTTGTTAGGGAAAGCATCTTTTCTTTCCATTCCTGCTACACAAAAATAAACAGTATTCTTTCAGTGAAAATACAGCAAAAATAAATGAATAAATGAATGATGGGACACTGAGGAAACTCTGCAATGGCTTGTCGTCTTGGAATTAAGGAAAGGATGGAAGAAAACAATTCAGCACGCTTGTAGATCCAGCAGTTGGCAACCCTGCCTACAACAGAGGGGTTGCAAGTTGACAATCCTCAGGGTCCCTCTGAACCCAAGCCATTACGTGACTCTATTTGCATGGGAAGTGTATGGCAACGAGCTGTCACTAGCACTGGAGCAACCACACAAAGCCTGTCCTTCAGTCTGTGTTCTCCAGGCTTCTCTCCTGGCTTTACACCCTCTCGGTTTCTCTCATGGCCCCACACCCTGCAGACTCCTCTCACAAACGCTCTCCTGGCTGCGTGAAGCACCGGTGTCACCAGGCACTTCCCCAGGACGCGCACGTTCCGCCCGGACCCACGCAGAGCAGCGCTGCAGCGCTCCTGAGGGGAAAAACACACAGTCCCACGGGCCAGGCCTGCCTCCACCACCTACCCGAACAGAGCAGGGTGGACGGCACGACGAGACGGCTCCGAGGGGCCGCAGCGGCACAGCGCATCCGCCCCGCCCCGCGCCGCCATGCCGCGCTGCCCGCGCCCCCACACTCGCCATGGCGTCCCGCGGCCCCGTGGGGGGACGGCAGCTCCTGGAGCACCGCCTGCGTCACGAATCCGAGCGCTGGGAAACGAAAGCGAAAGGCGTGGGACGCCGGGAGCGGGTCCCGCGTGGCTGTAACTTGGAAACGCCGAGCTCAGCGCTGGGGAGGGCGGAACGTGGCGCGCGCCGTTCGCCTCGGCTGGGAGAGGCTGAGCCCCGCTCCTTCTCGTTCCTCCCACTCAGGGACACCCCGGATGGACGCCGTCCATCACCGCTCAGCAGCGAGGCGGGGCTGAAGCCGCTGACTGTCCGCTCCCAGCTCTGCCCCCTCTTTCCTTTCAAGGCGGCACATCCGACCCACGCCGTGGGACCGCCCCACGGAAAGCACGAAGCCCCGCTCCCCCCCCGGCCCCCAATGCTCCGTGCCGTTACACGCAGCGGCCGGAGAGCGGAGCTCCCGCCCCGCGGACCGCACCGCGCCTCTACCATCACCCAGTGCCTCTGTACCGGCATTGCCCGCTCATCCCCGTGCTCAGAGCCTGGCTTCTATCTGTAATGGGGTGGTGAGCACGACTAGGGGAGTCGTCCTGCCCCTGTACTCAGCGTTGGTGAGGCCTCACCTCGAGTACTGTGTTCAGTTTGGGTCACCTCGATACAGAAAGTACGCAGAGGTGCTGGAGCAGGTCCAAAGGAGGGCAACAAGGCTGGTGAAGGGCTTGGAGAAGGTGCCCTATAAGGGGGGACTGAAGGAACTAGGGCTGTTTGGTGTGGGGCAAAGGAGGCTGAGGGGAGATCTCATTGCTCTCTTCCTATATCTGAAAGGTGCTCACAGCAAGAGTGAGACTGGGCTCTGCTCACTGGTGACAGTGACAGGACGAGGGAAAATGGCCTTAAGTTGCACCAGGGTAAGTTTAGGCTGGATATCAGGAAGCACTTCTTTACAGAAAAGGTTGTTCAGCACTGGAATGTGCTTGGCAGGGAGGTGGTGCATTCACCATCCCTGGATGTGCTTAAACCCATTTGGATGTGGTGCTCAGGACTGTGATTTAGCAGAGGGTTGTTAGAGAGCACTATGGCTGGGTTGTGGTTGGACTCGATGATTTTTAAGGTCTTTTCCAAACTGAGTGATCCTATGATTCTATCTCCACCTTCTCGAGCGCCTCCAGCACCACACAAGTAAGCTCCTTTCAGTGTTACTGCTTTCATGTTGCAGATTGCTGTTGTTGATTGGCAATTAAATAGGATGACAGCAGAAAAAAAAGAGAAAAAAAATACAGCCACTTCTGGAGGAGAAATCCTCTGCTTTTGATGTACTTGTTTTATTTCGCTGTTCTTTTAGAGACAAAACTGGAAACAAAAAGGGAAGTTTAAATGCAGAAGAAAAATAACTTCCCCTAAAACCCTCTGTGCCTTTTTCCCCTCTGATGCATACCCTCACAGAGCTGGCAGCCTGGCCAGACCCATGCCACCCACTAAATACCTCAGGCACCATTGTGTTTCTCCAGCTCTGCTCCAATGCAACTTGTTTTAAACAGACATCTGTAAGATTTTACATTGGAAAAATAAAGAAAACAGAAATGCCAGTGTAGAAAAAAAAAAAAGGCATACCAAGCTATTAACTCATCAGAAGCTCAGTAGCATTTGGATCAGATCGTGGAGGAAGTGCCAAGGAAGCACCAGCATCTTGACAGCTAAAAGCACTATCACTGATGTGTCTTTTTTCACAAGTTTCAAGTTCATTAGGAAACATTTGGTATTTTTCACAACCAGCATGTATATGTTGGGTATAAATACATATCACTAGCATTGTAGTTTTATCACTATCCAGTAATGGGTATTGTATGCAATTATGTAATAGTTGCTTTCAAGTGTTTGAGTTATGTTGGCACACACCAGTAACCCCCTCGCCCCAGAACTGTGGATCTGTGAAGATGTTTTACAATGCAGTTATATGTCTTTTGTAACGAAAATTAAAGACGGAGTTGTTGTATACTCTAAAGTGGGATAAATCCACATAAAATTTAAAAGATACAAAATCTGTTAATGTGCAAGGAGCAATCTTAGATTAAGTTAGATGCGCAGATGAAGGCTTTTTTTTTTTTTTTTCATCAGGAACACCTGGAACACTAAGCATTAAGTTTTAATGAATTTCTGTTCCAAGCTTATGCCATTAAACAAATCAGAAGGGTAAGGCCCTCTTTTTCAGTTTCAGAAAATTAAAGCACAATTATACAAGAGCCAATGGCGTAACTTATCCCTCTGATGAAGCAAAAGCTCAGAACCTCTGAGAGATCTATGTGGCATTCTAAGCATCCTGCTCAAAACAAACCCACGTAGCTCCTTTCGACACATATTTGATACTCTCTGTTTCCCCACCACCGTTACTAGGTTTCTGAAAATGAATTTCAATCATATCCTGCACACTTTCCTCATCTTCTTCAGTCTCTATGATTCCTTTCAGTAGAATGGTCTTCTGAGAAACACCTGAAAAGAGCTGTTGAAAGAAAAATAAACTTGTATTACACAGCAGCTGTTGTACGTACACCTAAAGGAACTGACAGATACTGGAAATAAATATATTCTCACTCATCCACTGGGATCTTTGATTACATTTTATGTCTTTGGACAATGTGCTACGTACCTACAACTGAAAATAAAAGTTGTTTGAAACCTCATCACACACTGCATCTGCCAAGGATGCTGTATATCTCATAAATGCACACACTCTAGTCAATGCTTTCATTCTAAAGGCCTGATTATATACACAACACGGACTTGATTACAACCCATTCATACAAAGCAAAGGACAATTTCAGTGAGAATACCGTGAGCAAGCAGACTAGAGCTACAGGAAAACAAGTCACTATTTGGGTCAAACGACTGTATGGAGGAATGAATCAGCAGCTGTTTCACAGAAAAAGGCTCTCTGCTGAGATTATGAAGGCTGCCTCTCATCAGGGCTGAAGAGAACAGTGCTTTGTGCCATGGAAGCACATTGTTATGCTACTATTAACCTGTTTCACTAACTATTCTGTATCGGCCTCACACCCGGCGCAGATGTTACGGTATGTAACGATCTAATTTGGTCAATGTAAGATATGCTCACCATTTTAAAAGAAATGATGGCTTTCATAGTACAGAGTATAAGGCTACCAGCATACTGCAGTCACACCTCGGTATTCAGTTTGTGAAACTTAATATCCAAAACTTCAGCAGTCCTCAGAACTCACAGTTCTGCCCATTTCTCATGTTTCCTATAGATCTGTTCTACTTATCCTAATTTACCTGAAGCTTTTCCAAGTGTACGTCAGTGCTTGGGGACACAGAAAGTCTATGACACCTTCCATTTACATAGAAAGGGTACTTAGTAGATTTCACAATGCTAGCTGTTGCTGTAAGAGAGAACGAGAAAAAGAAGAACAGTAATATAACCTAAAATGCATTTTGTATGCATGTCAAAGAGCAGACTAACCTTTCTTACTTGGATTTAGAAATTACATACGATAGTGCATTTGCAGGCTCTTCATATGCAAATTTAAAAAATAAAAAGTTTATTTGTCATTTACAGAAAACAAAATGAGTAAATACCCACAGAAGCTTCTGAAATAAATCTAAAACAGCTGTTCTAAATAGATGTGGCTCTACTGATCTCTGTAGAATTTCATGCACTTAAACCAGAATGCCTACAGTTGGGCAATCTGAATGCTTCTCTCAGTTGTTATGGAACAAGAGCTAAAAATCAAACATGTTTTCTTAATTTTCACAAGATAAGTGTCCAGCAATCCAAAACAGAAAAGGATTTCCAACAAAGTTAACAAAGAAACAAAGCAGGCAAGCTGCATATCAAGTCATGTTTGATCAAAAAGGAATGTGATACAAGTACTGCTTTATTCACAGATGTGTGGGTGAACCTACATCTTTTCCTGATCTATTTAACTCTCCTCGGGGAAGAATTAGCTGCATTCACTGGTCAAGTTAACTCAGAACATAAGGGACTTGACAACATGGCTTGTATGTCCACTAACAAAACATTACATACAGTACCTCCAGGTCTAGTGAATGTAATAACAGCTGCTCTAGACCTCTTGTCATATTTTACATTTTCTACTTCTCCTCCTCCATGTTCGGATTTGTAGAAATTTAGCTCTAGTTTGTCTCTCATCCACTCATCAGGAATTGGTAGCTCAGGGATTTCCGAAACGTTGATCTTCTTTCCAGAAATTGTGACGTGGAGCTAAGAAAATAATTTTTGTGCATTTTGTGATTGAGAACACCCACAAAACTGAACCTAAAGTACTGCAAGTGTGTATCTTTATAGTTTCGTATTTCAGTTCAGTACTGTAAGTATGTATAATTTCATATTTCAGTTGATTACCTCAAATTTGACTCCCATTCCAACTGTTAAAGGCACCACTTTCAAATCTGCTGTTTTTCCATCCAGGTTCACAGTATGCTTACCCATTTGTGTCAGTCTGTGGGCAACTGAGTTAAAATGACAAGGTTACAGGTAAGAAAGGCCTTGCTTAATCACTATAACTTGACAATTTGTCAGTCTCTTAAGCAGAATCTCCTCTTACATTGTTAAAGGAGAAATAACTGACAGTTAGGCATCCATGTTGCACTGCCCACATCTACAGGCATGTCTGCTTCTGTTCAGTCTTACCAGCTATAGGCAACAGCTTAAACACCATACTATCTCCAGAACAAAAGATGCTGTCAAAAGATGCTCTCGCTGTATCAAATATTAATACTAGACTCCTGGTATTTTATTTCAGAAATCCACAGGTAAAAAACACATCACTGTCAGCAGTAGAGTGTGCCTGCTAAGACTATTAGATTTTAGGTGAAATAATGGATCAGACACTACCTTTGTATCTGCAATATGCATGCATAACGGAGTCAGCCATTATGGTAATGAAGAACTTCATCAGAGACATTAATTTTATACTTAAAGTATGCATCATACCTCCTTCATCTTCCAAAGTAAGCAGTGTTTGGTTTTGGTTCAGTTTGAATGGGATTCTTGTTGTTACAGTAAAAACGCAGTGAGTGTTCATATCCAGAAAGTCACTCTCTGTGTCTTCCATGTGAGTGAACTCCACTTTCATTTCTGCCACCTTTTTTTTAATCTAATATTTTAGAATCAAGATAAAGAGCAAACTTCATTTAATTTATTTCATAACAGGAAAATAAACAGTATAGTCTTGCCTTGAAGTGCCATTACATATATGTATAAATGTTTAAAGGTTAAGAGTCAAGCAGATTGAAGCCATAGCTGGTAACAGAGGTATAACTCTGCTAACTAAATTGACTTGCTGCAATTCTGCCATTTAATTAACTTTGAATTTGAACTCAGCCCTATAGGGGAAAAATTCAGTTGAAGTCTATCTGTAGAATCAGAATTGCTAAGTAAAATCTACAAGATGTAAGTATCAGAGTATTCATGGTATTTACTTGCATTACTGTTCTACAGCAATGGTGAATTGGTTAATAAATTGCCTTGCACATTACTGTTGCAGACATGAATAGCCAAGCATTCTATAATGAGGATAGGTTAAAGTACTCGTGAGAACATGGCTTAGGAAAACCTGCTTTAAAAGACATCAGGGAGTTTCAGATTCTCTCTTTCCCCTTTTGTAACTATTTCAAAACAAAACCCTGTGTAGAAGGAAAATACTGTTTGCATCCAAGACAAAACAGCCACAGCAGTACAAGCATTCCTGCCACCTATCTTCAAAACTAGCTTATCTAGGAGCTTGCTTTTGTTCTGTTCTCACTACTGCCAAAGGACACATTCTTTCTGTCATCCTCTCACCCAAGGAATATTAAATGTGAGCACTTGAAAATTAGCAATGCTATGTGCATTTCTTACTCCAGTGTCTTCCACTTAATTACTTTCTGCTCTTCTTCACTCTTTTCATGTCTTCAATGTCACACACTCATATTTGTTTACACATCCTTAGCCTTCTTCACATTATCTTGCCAAGTAAAATAGAACAACAAAGCATCAAGCTGTACTTTATACTGAAACCAACAGAGGTTCAAACGCTAAACAGCTGACCTCAACAGTCTGGAATTGACCAAAAATGCATCCTTCCAAAAGAATAGTGGTAAACTATTGCAAGCATTACCTTCCCATCCTGTGAAAGCGATGAACAACATTCTGCAAGGTCTTGTTTGAGCTTCTCAATCTCTCTCTTCAGCTCAGCATTCTCTTGGTTTAGCACAGAAAGTTCTGTCTACAGCCCAAAAAGTATTAAATGCAAAATTGAACACAGAAGATAAAAATACGTTTTGGCAAGATATGTAGATGCTAGGAAGTGTTTCAGCTTTTGAATATTATAAACGACAGCCACACGTGAGGTATTTTTCCATAACTTTAGCTATCTGCAAGGCAAATTCGCACACCAAGGAGCAGTTTCAATCAAAGTAAATTACAGTAAGGTTTTTGAAACAGAGCATTCGTGTTTCCAGGCATATACTGCATACCATAAATCACCCAGCGCATCCCATAGCTGTGGCAGTTCCAATCTCAGAACTTACACCAACACACAAACATTTCATCTTTCATACCACGTGATCTCAATAACTGTTATTCCCAGTTCTGGCAAGTTTACTGGGTGAAGACAGCTTAGGAGGTGAAGACACACTAAAGCCCTTCTAACTAAATCCAGCATTTCCCAGACAGGGAACAAAATATCAAGAGATGAAAACATCACAGAGGTAGTGAGTTCCATCCACACACAACTGGAAGATATTTCCCTTAATGTCATGAAGCTCCTGAGATATGCTAGTTCCCATCAGCTGAAGATGATGTAAAACAGAAGCCTGATGATGATAATGCCATCTTCTGTCTATAAAGTCCAAACACTTAGGATCGGAGAGGCAAAAGCAACTTTCAGACAGCAGTTGAAGGAAAAAGAGACTTCTCCATGAATCCAAACTAATTTGTGTGAAAGGCCCAGACTGATCATCAGGAGTGATGGAAGCAGCAACAACAGATGTATGAGCAGAACCAAAGCTGCTACAGAACTTTGTACACAAGGATGAAACAGTTGACTTTCATAGCTATGTAATCCTCTGTTTTTTATACTCTCTGCAAGTAAATATTTCCAGGTAAAATAAAGACAAGCCCTGCTCATTTTATTTTTTAACGCTTAACCTATTAACTATATTTTAATATGGAAGCTTAGCTTTCTCATCAGTGACAGTCAGGCTAAACAAAATGACACTGAAACCAGCTCCTTTATAGCCTGTGGAAACTTCTGTTGCTGTACTGACAACTACACAGCACTTTGAGGGAATGAACCGATTTGTTCTAGGAAGAAGAGCCATCTTCAGACAGGTTCTGGCCCTTCCCCTGCTCACTGTCACTTAAGAAATGCCAATCCCTTGGGTGCTGTAACCTCATCTAGGAGTTGCTGGGATCAGATGTAGCAATGGAAACAACCCATTCAATCCCATTCAATTCCATCTTCATCACACACAGCTGAAATATATCTGTTACAGGAGAGTCTTGGAAGTCTGTTTTTTGTCTTCATTTTCTACATAAGATCAGTCTCAGTTTCTCATTACTGTAAGACTTATTTTATTATACTGGTTCTTAATATGCCATTGGAAACCTGTGTTTAAAATAGTCTAGTCCTACAGTCTGCAAACTGCTAAAGTGATTTAAATGGGAATGGAAATATTACTTTTATCTTTTCTAACGAATGATTCCCTCACAGTTCCAGAAATACTGACAGCTGTGAGTAAGCCTTCTCCATACCTCATAGGTGGCTTTAGACATAAAACTTTCTTTATCAGGTTTTTCTTGAGCATCCTTCAGCTCTGTCAGCTCATGCTGTATTTTCACATATTCTTTGTCAGCAATTAATTTGCTAAGTTGAAGGTCAGCTTTTGTTTCTTCAGCTTTTACAAGTCTTTCCTGGATAGCAGAAAGAAAAAGGCTTTTAGACATTTTTTTCTCCGTAAGAACAAACAAAACTGTAGGTAAACCCTTTACACGTACTTAGTTTTAATGCTTTGGATAAATATTTATCTTAGACATGCAACTCTAATTCAGATTAACACAGGCATGTACCAGTAAAGAAGAGAGAGCATCTTAAACATCTGTACAATGAGGGGAGAGTGGGTTTAGATGTAGAAGGATGGACTCATGCCCTTCCAAGTATCTTTCATCTGATTTCCATGATTCCACACACTTTAGAGAACTTGCCTTCCATTTCTCCAGTTCTTTTTTAAGACTTTCCATCTCATCTTTTGATGTGTCAGAAGGGTCAGGAGTTGTCACACACTGTAGAGAAAAGGCACACTGAGTTTCATTTCCCAACTGGAGATTAATCGAGACACTTCATCATTAAAAGTTCCTACTATCTGCCTGCCAGAGGATAGCATATAGCATTATTATTATTTTTTTTTTTTTAATTCAAAAACTTAGTCCAAATCAATGAGCCACTTTAATGGCTAAACAGAACCAAAATCTAAGAACATGGAAAATGGTCAATACTCATTATTTGCTAACTATCCAGCTGAAAGTATTCACAGGCTAGTATGTTAAATCATAAAAGCAAATGGTCTCTGTGTTCTTCTGCTGAGAACTAAGCCCCCCAAACCCACACAGGTTTATCCGTAGGCTTTCTCAGCAGCTCCTCTGAAGAGAAAACTACAAAATGGGACATTTCCCAGCTCGGGGAGGTTAGATAAGGAATGGTAACATCAGGCGAGAGGAAGGCAATAAAAGAATTTCAGACTGTAAGTATTTCAGGGCAGAAGTTCACAAGCACAGGGAAATGGCAAATGGATAAAGCCCAAGAAGAGAGAAAATCTTCTCTGTTCTGTTTTGTTTCTATGACTGCGGTATTCTGCAAGAAAAAAAAAAAATCCAAAGAGACCTGCTGAAGCAATCCCTCCCTTTTACTTAAGATTACATAAAACTTGAATGCGAATCATGAACATCATCAGGCTTGGAAAAGGTCTGTTAGATTATCTAGTTGATCCTCTTGATAATTCTGGGTTTTTCCTAAAAACAATAACATATAATTCTTTTTTTTTTTTTTTTCCCAACTGCTTCATCCAGTTTCAAAGTCCTATTAAGTAACAGGGAGATCCCCATCTGCGTATAACTTAAAACCGGAAAACATTCCTTCACTCATGGGAGTGAGCGCAGGAAAGCAGAATGATGCACGTGCTGCAGCTGGAAGCTGATAAGAAAGGATGCCCATTTGGTATGGAAAATGCTCTAAGGCAACAGTTTTCAACCTGAAAGAAAAAACAAACAAACAGGGAAACACAAGCACTCCAAAGGAAAGTTTCATCCAAACTGCCTCCCACGCTGCAAGAACTGAAAGTGAAGTGAAAGGAAACCCCCCTAAGAAACCTCCATGGAAGGAGATGAGGCAGGATGAGGAAATTCTGACAGAATTGGTAATGCTGTTGGGATGGGGCTCTCCTATGGTGACAGAAGGCAGTCAGGGGCCAGGCCCTGCGTGGTGAGGGGATGTCATACTGGGAAACAGCACCTGGAAGTGAAGGTGTGATTAAAGGAGGTGGATAAGGAATGTCCCAAGTACTGAAGGAGATTAAACAGGAGTTTCAGAAGCACTGTCCCAGCAGTCCAAGCACAAATCTTGACCCAGAACTGTTCTCAAATGTGGATTTTTCCAGGTAGCCCATCAGGAAATACTTACAAAACTATCATCTATCAGAGAACACGGTGGGCTTGATAAATCCATTGGAACCTGTGGGAAGAGGAGAAAAAAAATTACAAAGTTATGTCTTTTTGTGGCAAATAGTCCAGACCAGAGCAGCATAAGATGACTCAACATTCACTAAAAAAAAAGATGCAAAAATGATATACACATCGCACCTGAAGCCTCCTTCCCCACTAAGGGTCCCTTCCAACTCGACACGTCCCACGGTCCGATGGTCCTACGCACAGAAGCAATAGACATGGAGAACTCCCATATCGCACGGCTGTACATTTCAGCCCTGAAACTCGGCTAGGAACCTTCCCTTCCGTGCCACTTAACACGCAGCCCCGGAGGTGCCCGAGCCCACGGTGCCGTCCAACCCGAGCCCCCCTTGCCCCGCCCGCGGTACCTTCGGAGCCGGCGGTCCCAGCTCCCCTCGGGATGCCCTCTCCCTCCCACCTCCGGCTTCTGCTTTCGCTTTCCTTCCCGCTGGAGGAGGAGCCCGCAGCTCCCGAGCTGCTGCGGCCCGCTGTGACACCGCTCCCCTTCCTCGAAATCACGTGAAGGAAGGTGGTGCCTTCCTCCTCCTCCTCCTCCTCCTCTTCCCGGTGGTGCGGCGTTTTGTGTTACAGGGGTCAGGTGGCAAAAAGGCATTAACATTCAGTGACAGAAATAACCAACTGCTCGTGGAAGTGCTGCATTATAAAAAAAAACTGGGAAGCACAGAACTCTGAAAATAGAGAGGCAGGCGATGGCCATGAGCCCGCACCTTGGGGCAGAGGCAGCCCAGCGTCTTGGGGACGGCTCGTCATGGTGGGGACAGCCTGCCTGCCATCTTGGAGGCAGTCTGTCATCTTGGGTCCAATGGATAGTGGAGGTGGCTGCCGTCTCTTATCAATCAGAAGAGCACAGTTGCTTTATGAACCCTTCACTCCATAAATGCTCCATGAGCCTAAGAGTGCTCAGTGACTGATGCATGTGGGACGAGGCAACAAAGATAGTCTATAACCAAGCCAGCGTCACAGGGACTGGACTCAATGGTCATCAGAGGTCCCTTCCAATCCCTGCAATTCTGCAGTAAAGTTTTTAAGGCCTCACTGGTCTTTATTTCAAGTCCTTTGTCTGGCTATAGTGTATGTTTGGTGACTCAGAGCACTAATCTGATGATTACCTCCATTTCCATCTCTCAAAAAAGCCCCCCCTGTGGCTAGATCAGGTCCCAGACCTGCAAGCACAGGTTGAATGTTAGGAACAATTCCTTCTCCAAAGGGCGGTCGGGCACTGGCAGAGCTGCCTGTGGAGTGGACAGTCATCATCTTTGGGGGTGTTTCAGAGCTGTGGATGTGGCACTGAGGGACGTGGGCATGGTGGGATGGCTTGGTCTTGGGGATCCTGGAGGTCTTTTCCAATCTTAACGATTCTGTGATTCTAACTGTACTTGCACAGCACAGGGATAGGGGAGGAGAGCTTCAGCATGCAAGGAAATAAGCTTAGAGAAGCCAGAAAATGTGGAGTGATGTGAATTATCTTTGCAGATGTTCACTGTCATAGCCAATGGGCACTCATTCTCTAAAGAGAAATCAGGGAAGAGCTTTTTAAGGTAAAAAGTAAGGGGCAAATTTCCATGATGATCAGTTAGAAGTGGAGAAAGCACTGTCTCTTCTTTCACAGGGAGTGTAGAAGACTGCTACCTGAGTGATCCTTGTTCACGTAGTATCTAAAGGAAAGAATCTCATACAGACCCTGGGAAAGGTGTATGACTCAATTCATTCTGCAGACCATGTCGGCAGGACAGGCTGAACTCATGGTAGGAGTTGCTGGATAGTAGGTGCAAAGAGCGTGTGCTTAAACGTGGAGAAGTAAAAGAAAAAAGAGGACCACAATTGTCTTTTATCAGCAGCTCTTGGATTCGGGAGCAGACTGTGTCCAAGACTGTAGCCAAGCACTCAGACAGCGGTGGAGCTCAGGACGGTTAATATCCGTTTAGATACACATAGCAGATGCGCTGCAGTCATGAACATGATTTGGGGAATGTCTATGTCCTAGGCCAAAAGAAAGTGGGAAAAAGCGTGTCAAGTTTCTTTCAAGGCTAAGCTGACTCACCTTGTGAATGTTACCCTCAAGAGTGCAACCAGACTTGTACTCATTGGCCAAAATATTTTGCATGGTTAGCAGTCAGTTGGCACTGCTAACTGAGTTGATTTTGAGTTTATTTGTTGGCACTGACTGCTGAAGTTAATTAATGCTCACAATTCCAACTGATGCCAAATAGATGGATAAAGAATTAGAGTCTGACACTGTCACTTAGCAGATGTGGGATTTTGCTTTCAGGGAGAAGTGAGAATGTCTGAAGAGCAGATTGAGAAATTGGCTGGCCTCTGTGCACACACTTGAGGAAGCCTGCAGATCTCAGAACTTTTGCTTTTATTGGCTGCTCAGTTGGCACTGAATTGCACTCTACTTGAGCAGTGGTCACCTTGTGCCACCACGTTCAGTGGGAGTTCTACCCATGGGGAAATTATTGTGACAATTTCAAATGTTCTTATCTGTTTGTTTAAGATCAGTGGATGAAACTATGACCCTGCATTAAAGACTTTTTTTTTTTTTGTTATAATTATTTTTCTGCCTTGACAATGGATAACAGTTTACTATTGCTTTGTAAACACAATGCTGGTTACTAATGAGATGAGTAAAAGGGAGAGGTTTAGCTGGAGTAGCCAGGGAGGAGGAGGAGGTGATTATGTTATGACCTAAGTACATCAGATTTCAGAATTAAATGTCAGGGTGGCAGGCTGTTCTCCAGTAACCATGGTCATGATGGGAAGTCACCACTGATCTGAAAGAGCCTCCTTTCTCTTAAGCTCCAGGGAATGCAGCAAAGCCAATCTGTTTACTTGGCCTGCTTTGGGATTTGAGCTGAACAATGTGTTTGTGCTTGTTTTGGGAAGGAGAGTTGTGGAAGATACTGAACTGGAGCAAGTCCCTTAACTCTGGAGTTGACTTTGAGTTTATTTGTTAACTGATTTTCTATGAATTCGGTATTAATCACATATGAATCAATCTAATGGGAAAAGCATTGATTTCGTAACTCCAAAGAATCTAGCTAAAGGGAAATATCAAGGAGTACAACCCAGCATAAAGTACAAGGAGCTTTAAAACTCACGATTTCTATGTGCAGTCTGCATTGATAACAAACTTTCTCCTTGGGAATCTGAAAGACTACAAATAGGCCTAGAAATACAGACTGGAAACTTCAAAAGAGAACCATGATCCTTCCAGCAGCACACCATTAGGACTCATCTATAGCAGGAAACACTCTGATTAAGCTAGAAGAGTGTTTACAGCTGCAAGCCCTTTTTTTTTAATTTGTACCTATGCAAGTTGGCCATGCCTCAGTATGATAAGAATCTGATGGCCTGATCTTCAGAAGGAGAGTATTTTGGTTCCTTTTAAGTTAGAATATATTGTAAGAAGGAAGTAAATAGAATTTAGGTGCTTAGTTCATGATTGTGATCATGAAAACTTTGCTCAGTGTCTGTCTGACCTTTGAGGTCTACTGGCATCTCAGTGCCAGCTGTTCTGGAATGCTTTAGCTTCATGTTAAGTGGGCATATTCAGACACTGAGGTGTTTGGTGGTGCTTTGATGAGTCTTTCATATTTTGATGGAATCATATTCCACAGCTATCCAGTGTGTTTGGTGCTTGCTTTCAAAACAAGCTAGCAAAGGCTTAGTGACTCCTTCCTTGCTTATCCTTAAGATTTACAGAGTCTGAGAAATGGTGCATGCTCTTGTAGACCACAAGTACCTGAAAAGAAAATACCAAATTGTGCCATGCCCACCATCCTCTGGGACACAGCCTTTCCCTACCCCACCTGACCCTTCCCTCACACAGCTCCGTGCCATTTCCTCTCTCTCTGTTGCTGTCACCAGAGAGCAGAGTTTGTGTGTTGGTTGTAGACCACCATGAATTGGATGTATGCTGCCATGAAGAGCTGTAGGGCCACCATGAGGAGGTGTAGGGCTGCCCTGAAGGACCTGTAGGGACATGAGGAGCTGTAGAGCCACTGTAAGGAGCTGTGTAGCTGCCATGAAGAGCTGTAGAGCTGCCATGAAGAGCTGTAGGGCTCCCATGAGGCCTTTCTTTTCTCTGGGGCAAACAAACCAAGGGTCTTCAACGGCTCCTCACACCCCCTGCCCTCAGACCTTCCCCATCTTTGTAGCCCTCTTTTGGAAACTAATAGCTTCATGTCCTTCTGGTATTGCAGAGCCCAAAACTGCACACAGTGCTCAAGGTGAGACCAGATTCCTGTAAGTGGGGTTCAGATATATGATGCCTCCTATCTATACTTCATCCAGTGCCAAGGCCTGGAGAGGAGCAGATATAAATCTTGTATATATTGCACTCTTGGTAGCTGTAGGTGATTTTTATGCAGTGTGCTGATAGTTCTAATCTCACTGCAGAAGTCTCACAGCCTGCAGCTTTTTCAGTGCTGGTGTCAAAGTGACAACATGGACCCAACGAGTGGTCATGTCTCAGAAGAAGCTGCCCCCTCTACACTTGCCATTCATTTTCCCCTGTCCTGACTGTTTTTGTGAACAGCTGACAATTTAGATTGGGAAATAAACCAGCTTAAAAACCCTGACAGAAGTTGTTTTTTAGCTGACTTTCATTCAGTTTATCTCGTGGACAAAAACCTGTGTGACATCCCAGAAGGGGGTGGCATGAAGCAGTCAGTAGGCTCAGTGGGGCTTATTGCAGTTGTACTGCCAGTGTGACATGGCTTAAAGAACTGAAAATACAGCATCATTCTCTGATGTGATGTACAGAGCCTTGGGACTATGAGGAGGTTCCAAATTTTGTTTCAGGACGCTTGTGTTTTGGGCATTACAAATACTGCTTTCTCTCAGTCTTTTTAACTAGCAAGGCAAGAGAGAGATATACCTGAAAACGAACATCCACAAACTTCATCTGTCAAATATCTTCCTCTTACAGAATAACAAGTCAGTATCAAACAGTGAGTTGGGAAATATATAGTTTATAGCAATCTACATCCTTTACACAAAAGATTCTGGTATGTGTCCAAACAGACTTGGGAATGTTTCAGCTTCTCTCAGATGTTTGTCCCAGAGCACAGTACTATGAGGCAATACAGTGGTTTAGAAAATAGTCCCAGCATGACTGCTTGAAGGCAAACAATGAAGAAGAAATCATCTAAGATGCACGTTGCTATGCTTGAATCACATGCCAGTTCTCCGGCTGTAAATCACTGCATGTGAATGAAATATTTCTTTCAGATAATGCTGTTAGCGTTTCAGTGGGGATTACTGGTTTATATAAGCAGAATAAATTCTATCATGCAAGCCATTTTATACTGAGAGTATGTAGAGAAGAGGGAAGGAAAAGAAGGGGGACAGGAAGATGTTCTTGTCAGCAGTGTTAGTCTCATCTTCTGTTGTCTGTGATAGATGGTTAGAAATGGATTGATTATATTCCTTAGGAATAAAAAACACTGCCTCTGTGATCCCAGGTGTGAGCAGGGATGGGCAGACCGATGGCCATAGCAGAGGCTGTACCCAAGGGCATGGTGTTTCTGGGGTGTGAATGACAGATTCTGAAACTGTCTGAATGAAGAAAAGACCTTTTTTGGTTTTTTTTGCCAGACTCTGTAGCCAGCAGGATTTCTTCATGCCTCCACTGAATGCTCTTTCTAGGAAATCTTCTGGGAGACGCTTACCTAAGTGTCTTAGTCTCTGGAAATGCTTTTTGAAGGAGATTGTGAGTTTTCTCCCTCCTTTCATTTCTGGAGAGTATGTAATATGTACTGTGAGTCATGAAAGAAGCACTGAGTGTAGAGCATGTAAGATTCTGACTTAAATAGAAAGCCATGGTACAGCTGGGCTGAATTAAGAAGTAGATATGTGTAAGTGAAAGCATGATGATGCCTTATCTAGAGGATATCTCAGGGAAGTAAGGTAGTGCCAGTTGGAGCTCAGTGCTGTGCAAGGTCTAACACGAATGGTTCTGTGGTGATACTACTGGAAAAGCTCAGAACTCAACGTGCTGAAGGAAGGTCACTTTGCCTGAAAAACTGCTAATGGGAACTGATGCTGATGTTTTGATCAGTTCATGTCAGTCCCTAGTGCAGACAAACCCTAGGATTTAGTAAATCGTGGGACAGTATTTGAGTAGTAGCTCCCAAGAGCTTTAACGAACCTAACCTGACTGGGAAAATCAAGTGAGTAAAAATGAAAAGCTCACGTTTTTAGAGAAAGCAGCTTGTCTTTACAACTTCTGCTCCATCCTGGAGCCTTTTGGCAGAGCCTGAGCTGCAGAATGCTGAATAGACTGCCTGCAGATATTTGCATGTAATTCATTTTCATCCCCCTTCTTCATTGAAAGGAGCGGTGTGAAGCCAAGCACTGACTAATGGTTGTCTCTTATTCTCCTGTGGAAATCCCTCTTACCTTCTCCACAAAGATATTTCCACAGGAAGGACCTCCAGGGAATATGTATAGAAAATTTCACGGGCATTTTTATTCTTCTTTTTTCCCTTTTTTTTCCTTTTAAATTACCCTCGGTTTAGTTGTTCTGGATGAACTTGTGTGGCCATTTCTTCCTGTGCTCGTGCACATAAAGAGATCTTTGGAAGATAAAGACACAACAGCTGCTAACCCAGCTCACTTCCAAACAGCATCACTAACTCTAAGAGCTCTATCTCGCCTTTGGACTTTTTTTTCCTTAGCACTGTTTTTTCTGCTGCTGATTCTGGCTGAAGATGTTTCATTTTGCCCAGCTTTTAAATAAATGGCACTTGTCCCCTGATACCCCTTTTCAGATCTGAGAAGTCATCACTGTTACGTGCTAGATCAACATTGACAATGTCCAGCGTGATGTTATGTGCAGCTGAAGGCAGCCTTAGAGTACAACGTATGAATGCGTATGTTGATGATTTGCCCACAGAAAACTCACTAGCCGTTGTAGGGAGGAGAAAACTGTTAACAGATACAGGCAAAAGACACTTGTGGAGAGTAAGAAAATATATGGAAGGAATCAAATGATTTGTTTCAACTCCGTCAAAATGGGATCGTTTTACTTTTCATTTCAGATGTTTTAGAAAACAGTCCTATTTTGTAATAAGGGCTTTGAAAGCCTGAAATGAAAATGCAATGCTTCCAACAGAATTATATTGATCCCAAATGAGTCTATTCTGCTAGAAAAAAAAAAAATCACTTTATTTTGACAAAACAGAAAAAAAACTATTTTTTTTTCTAACTTTTCTTCTTCGTCTTGGCCAGCAAATTGGACGTTTGTGCGTTTTACTGCTTTAGTTGGATCTCTGCACAAAGGCTTCTCAATAATTAGCTAAGCAGCACAAGTGCCGGCAATGAGAGGCTCACATCAAAGTGTAGGATATTCAGCATTCAGTAAAGTTTGGGTAAGATATGTGTCATTCTGGCTTTCTGGAAAGATGATTCATTCAAATGATTCTACAGATTCACTGCGGTTCTCTGTATTGATTTTTTATTCGATGCAGCTGTGAATATCCAGAGAGGACATTGCAGGCATTTTCTGGAACGACAGCCAGCCCTTCTCCTTCTGCTTACACTGCCTGCTGGGGAGCTCCTCACATATTCTGCTCTGCAAATAACTGACAATTTGAACATATGCCACCTGGAGGGAAGTACATACCTGGAAAAAAAGGCTTGAGTAACAAATATCCCCAAATTAGCCCAATTTCTATTAAGGAATTCCATGATGGAAATGCTGTCAAGGACACTGTTTACTTTTTTATTTTTTTTCTGCAGGCAGAGTGTGTAAAACATAAGGATCCCATGTTACAGACTGACAATTTCGTCTTGCTTTTGTCCCAGAGGCAGATCGATTTTGTCTCTTGAGTCAGCAACACTGGGTTTGTGATAACAAAAAGCTTCTGAAAACTGTGTACTCATGTACATCCATCCTGAAGTGCAGAAAGTTGTTTTTAAGGACCCCTTTCACTGGAGAAAGAAGTCTTGCAGACCACTTGCTCCTGAGACCAACAAGAATTCCCCTTCTACCTTTTCATCTTCAAGTGGCAAGATAATTTTGTGTTCCATTTGTATCCCCATTTTCATATTTGCTGCCTTGTCTAGGAGAACACTTAGTAATACTTAACTGTCAGTTAGCAAGGTAACAAACAAATGAATATCCATCACCTGCATTCTAAATAAACAGAAAACAGTAATTGTAATGCCACTGGTGCCTCTGACCAAAAATGTTCAACAGCAGTTAAGTGGTTTATACTTATTCAGTTTTGACACGTGTGTGATTTTGGTTTAAAGAAAAACTGTAGCTCATAAATGCGTTTGTACAATTGAGCTAATCCCTCTTGAAAAGGATAGCTTTGCCTGTTTGGATTGTTATTTAAAAGAGAGGCATTCTGATGGCAGGAATGATGGGCCAAAGCCGAAAGCTGGCAGAGTAAGAGAAGCACAGTGAGAGCTTGAAAAACAAGGAAAGATAAATACTATATAAACACAATCTGGTAAATCGCATTCTGCCAAGTCAAGGATTCTGCCAAAAGGGCACTTTCATAAACACGTAAGTGGGAAGAAGTTAAGACTACAGTCATGTAAAAATGACTCAATGGAAAAATGTTGGTGTGGGATGAGGGCCCACTTTCTCCCATAATGAGAAAGAGAGCGAAGAAATTGAACCTTCATAAAAATGAAAGGAGACTAATACCAACTCCGTAACACATACATCAAAATAACCCGGGAAGGAGACAGTGGTTCACAGCCAAGGGAAATAAACAAGGCAATAGTAGAACCACAGGATGATTGGAAGAGGAAAGTATGATGTTATCCACAGTAAAGAACTTAGTCAGTAGTATTGCACATCAGGCTGCAAAAGCTGGGGATTGCCAGTTGGGTAGGACTGGACTGCTAGTAGGCAGTTCTTGAATAGAGATGGTGGCAGTGGTTGCCAGTGACTACCTGGAGGAAAGCCTACAAACGTTGTAACTTCAGATGCAGTGGGACCAATGCTCACCATTATGTCACCATGTCTATACTTTATGACACCACTTGTGCAACTGGGCATTTCCAGGATTATGACACCCTACTAAGAATATCAGTTAGCATTTTGTAGAATGCTGTAATCATGGAATTCACAGAATCATAGAATCATTAAGGTTGGAAAGGATATTCAAGTCCAACCATCAATCCATCACCACTGTGCCCACTAAACCAAGCACTACATCTGTGCATTTCTGGAACACCTCCAGGAAGTTGCCTACATGAGAGACACTGGCTTGTTTGTCTCGAGCTCATGGAGTGTGAATTATGGTCCCATGTAATCAAATCCGTTGCCTAACTCGTTACAGAAAACTGGAAAATGCGTGACAGAGATCTAGTGCATGATACAAAATGGAAGAAAATGAGGCACAAAAAAAAGCTGATAAGGACATGGAGTGACCATGGAATTGGGAAAAGACATAAATTTTATTTCCTCCAAAGCTGAAACAGCAGGAGGGAGGAGGAGAGGATGAATGTGCAGTGTGGTAGGAAATGAGTATGATAGACATAAAGGGACATCTTAAGCAATGGCTACTGAGACTAATGCACTGAGTATGTTATCACTGTGCTCATCTCTTTGAGTTTCAGAAAGGAATTTCTGACAAGACTGCAAAGCAGATTAATGTTTGTGGGCACCTTTTAGGTGTTTGGAGGCACTGCCCTTGAGCTACAGGGGGTCTGAGGCTGAGGGAGGATTCTGCTGTACCATGCCAGTGTCTAGGATGGGGCCCTTAGCAAAGGATATTCTGCTGGAAGATGCCTGTATTCAGTTACAAACCTGACACAGCACACAAGATGAGGTGAGATGAGGAAGGGAAAAGTTTTTGAGGGAGAAATCAGGAGGAGTGAATAGAGGCTGAGAAGTCCTTGACCAAGCACAAGCACTGCCCTGTGACAACTGAACCGTGGGTGTGTTATCATGGTTTTTCTCCTAAATCCAAAGCACAGCCCCATATCAGCCGCTAGGAAGAAAATCCCAAACAAAACCAGGATATTGCTGGAGAGAAGAAAACGTATATAGAGCAGACCTCATCTTTTATATTGCAAAACAGGCTGCTGGCTTTTTGAATGTTAGCACAGTATGATCATTCCCCTCTTTAATCTACCTACCATGAATACTGATCAGAAACAAAGCATTAAGAGCACGGAGCAGGGGAGGTTTTGAAGACCACTTACAAGATCAGGTTTTCAAAGTATTTAGGAACCTGGCAACACTTTCACAAGCATTCCTGCCTTCACTCAAGGGAGAGTTTCTGAAAATTGACTACCTGCCTATGTGCAATTCATATAAGTTTGTCAGACACTACTCTATTCTTATGGATTGATTAACCAAAAAGAAGCACATATCCTTTTAAATAGAATCTTTGTGTGTTTGTGCATCTTTAAATTCCTCTCATGTCTAAGCTCAGCCTGGTGTCAGCCCAGCAAGAATGGTTTATTGATGGGGTGAAGCCTACATGTGACTTCAGCATCCCAGCTGCAGGAGCGGGGCACAGAAGCCCTCTGGTCTGTGCCAGGAGCTTCTCCAGATCTTCCTCTGCATGCAGCAGCAAGTTCTGCTTCCCAGTAGACATGAAAACATCTCTGTGACGGCACCATTGGTTGAGAAATGTGCGTTCCACATCTTCTTGTTTAGGATGCTTGAGGCTCCATAGCTGAGCTGTGAAGGGCTCATCAGCAGCTCGGTTACTCTGGGGTACCCTTCAGCATTCCCCCGCTTCAGCTGCAAAATGAAATACTTCTGTAGGCTGGGGATTGTTTTTTACTACACTATTTGATATTTAGTCTGGAAGTGCCTTAGCAGTGGTCCCATGGGACTTAATTCCATTCATCTGACTCCTTGACTCTGTGTCATTTTGCAGCTTGGTCTTCATATTTTCACGTGCACACATACAGGCACCCAGTGTATTGTTGCCATTTGCTTTACAGTGGTTGGAGTTGTGAGTTATTTTTTCTTTTAGGAGCTTGCTGACGGTCTTTGGAGTCTGTTTTTCTTGGAGTATCCCTGCCATAGTACCCATTTTTCAGTGTCATGTTCTAAAGACTCCGTCTACAACATGTTGTGAGGTTTTTATATATTTCTGCAGCTTTAAACATGGAGGAATATCCACGAGACACTTGTAAGTCTTATGTCTGTCTATATTTTTAGTTTTTATAGGTCCAACTTTTTTATTTAGAATCACTGTCATTGTAGGATTTCAACTAACAAATATTTTAACTTGGCCAACATTCAGATTTTTTAATAAGTGAATCCATTATGCTTTCCTAACATCTGCTCTTAATAATCCCAAATGTTTTTAGTTTCTTCTACTTTCACATGAAGATTTTGTTTGCTTTTTTTAATTTTCTTTCATTTTTTTAAGCTATGGCATCATTATGCACAATGGTTGATTCTCACTTCCTGGAAGTTTCTGATAGAATGGGCATTGATTTTGATGAGAATTAGACTAGGAAGCAAAGGAGAGTAAGCTTTAAAATATTTAGTTATGAGACAAAATACTCTCTATAAGATTAACCTAACACTGTGACAGTAAATAGTAAAACCATTGGCCAAATAGTTCTCATGTTATAAAATTCTCCCAAATTGCATCATCTGAAGCATGTAGAGGACAGGAAAAATTATGAAATTGGGTTTGAATTTCCTTTTGTCTTTCCTGCTAGTCCAGTAAATGTATGACAATTTGGAAAGCATGCTCTGTAAATTCACTGGAAAGTGAGTTTCTCAGTAATTCAAAACAAAAATGTAAGGCTTTCTTCAACGTTGTTCCACAACACGCCATTTCTGTAACACTTGGCAGCTTTTGCTAAAGCAGAAAGCATTCAGGAAAAAAGCATTCGGCATTGGTGAGGCCTCACCTCGAGTACTGTGTTCAGTTTGGGGCACCTCAGTACAGAAAGGACAGAGAGGTGCTGGAGCAGGTCCAAAGAAGGGCAACAAGGCTGGTGAAGGGCTTGGAGAATGTGCCCTATAAGGGGGGACTGAAGGAACTGGGGTTGTTCAGTCTGGGGCAAAGGAGGCTGAGGGAAGACCTCATTGCTCTCTTCCTATATCTGAAAGGAGCTCACAGCAAGAGTGAGATTGGGCTCTGCTCACTGGTGACAGTGACAGGATGAGGGGAAATGACCTTAAGTTGTGCCAGGATAAGTTTAGGCTGGATATCAGGAAGCACTTCTTTACAGAAAGGGTTGTTCAGCACTGGAATGTGCTTGGCAGGGAGGTGGTGCATTCACCATCCCTGGATGTGCTTAAACCCATTTGGATGTGGTGCTCAGGACTGTGATTTAGCGGAGGGTTGCTGGAGTGAAGGCACTATGGTTGAGCTGTGGTTGGACTCAATGATCTGAAAGGTCTTTTCCAACCTGAGTGATTCTAAAAGAAGACTGGAAAAATAACAGAGTGTATTCAGGTAGATGTACCAAATCCCATTGGGTTGTTCTCTTTTGAATTTGTTTTCACGCTTCAAGTATTTTATTGTAATAGGTATTCCGAATTAAGCACAACTTTGTCATTTAAAATCTGACTTATTATTTAAAACCTGGGTATTTTTAAATGAAATCTCACTGACAGCAAATGTCAGACTAGGATTCTGCACAAACCGAAATGTCATCTGGAAAATACATGGCTCAGTTCCTCACTGTGTGACTGCACAGAGTCTTTTGTTGGAGAACTATGTTTAGTTTTGGCGTGCCACTTCACAAAGGATGCAAGCCACCTGGAAAGGGCAGAGAGAAATGGGAATGGCTGAGTGTCTGGGTGGTATGGCTCCAGGAAAGATGAAAAGTGCAGCCTGTTTATTTGTAAGGAAGTGAGATGTGATAACAGACATAACATAACTTTCCTGCTGCGGAGAGGCGGTAAAGGGCCTGTTACTTTTGTCTGCTGAAGCAAAAAGAAGTAATAGGCTACAACTGCAGCAGGAAAGGCTTTTGTTAGCAGAAGATGTTTTAGTTAAGGAAGACATATGGAGGGGTAAGCAGCAGAGGGCTGTGGAATTGCCACGGCTGGAGGCTCTGAAGAACAGATGCACAAGTATCTGTCAGCAATAGTTGAGGTGGTTGTCTCTGCTGTGCTCAGACACTTGGGATCTGATGACTCTTTACGGTCTCCATGGAGCTTCTTGAGGGTGTGATAACCAGAGAATCACAAAATCACAGAACTGTAGTGGCTGGAAGGGACCTCTAGAGATCATCGAGTCCAACCCCCCTGCCAAAGCAGCTCCCTAGACCAGGTTGCACAGGTAGGCCCTTCAACTTGTGCCTTCACGGCTCAGCTCATTCAGAAAAAAAAAGAGTTTTAAAAAGGATTTTAAAATATGTATTAAATGAGATACGAACAAGATAGAACTGGAAGAGGGCTTCCTTCAAAGGGCATAAGCTCCAAGGGCTCGAGCGTCATCTCAGAATAAATTAGGTGCTTATTCTGCACAGATAGTTTGATCATTCTAACAGTTGTCTGCTTGTATGGTTCAAATCTGAATTTTGCCTTTTAGCTTACGTTTAAGCTATCACAAGGGATGGTGTTGACGTTGGGCCCACCTTTTCCTTTCTAAAGGTTAAATAGCTCTTCTTCCATGATCAGGTTTCCCACCATATAAATTCGGTCAGTGGTGTCATACTTCTTCTCCCTTTCACACCAGCTCCTCTAGTTTTTTCTTCTAAGGAAAGCTTAACTTTAATTTTTCACTGTCTTTATCCCTACACTCCTTTTTCCTGTGCATTCCACCAAGTAATTTTTTTTCCCATCGAGATTCTGGTTCCTCCCACAGAAGACCTCCCACCTAACAGGCCCTTACTGCATGCCTTTTCCATTTAAGCATAGCATTCACAATGTCATTCTCAAACCTCTGAACAATTTAATGGCAATATATTCTATACTACAGTTAGATCATAGAGAATAAAAGCTCCAAATATTTTCACTGTTTTCATTAATTTATAAAACAGGAGACATATGAAGAAGTTCAGATGCTTAATATTTAAATGAGCATAAAGGAGATTTGGGATCCACATACACCACTGTTTCTTTGCTTTATAAATTCCTCCATCCCCAGTGGTTCCTCCATGAAGCCACAGCATTGTTTTTTCTCCATTTCACTGCAACCAGCTTCATATCACACTGGGTTTCAGACCACAGCTTGGTAACTACCAAGTTAGATCTTCACTTCATATGCCAAGGAAAAACTATAGAACAACTTTTGACCAGCATTTCTTCACATACATATGTGTGGAAAGAGTTAAGGAAAGTCCCGTCCCCTCTAGATTTATATAAGATTTGTCTGGGATATATTTAAATGTGGAAAACTTGGAAGAAAGCTTAAGAAAACAGTCAGATGAATGTCTCAAAGTGCCCACGTACAGCTGTGGAATATCTTCTTGTTGGTGAGAGGGTCTGCTAGGATTTGCAGATGAAAACTTTCCTTTGCAGCTCACTTGGGAGCCAGATGTATAGGACTGGATGTGTTACTTTATTGACACCATGAGGTGTGCAGACTTCTGCATGGGCTGAATCTGAAGTGTGTGTTTAATATTAACACAACACGATGGCAAACTTTAGGTTGTTTGCTCAGGTACAAAATATTCCCTGTACCCAATTACTCATCACTATGAAGCATGTACTGAATCCTGCAAAGCTTTTGTTATCTTCTAAAACCAATGTAGCTTATACATTTGAGGATGTTGCAGTGTACATCTGAACTCTGACCTTGAGACTCCTGGCTTCTCATGGTGCCTTGACATCCTAATGCTGTGATCCCATGATTTGTAAGCCACTGTATTGCATTGGACTCATTAGCAGATAGCCTGGTTCCTCCAGGGAGGTGCGCTCATTCAAACATTAGACCCTGTATCAATCAGAAAAGATGCTTCAGGCAATCTCACTGCCAGAACTGTTTGTCACTTTATGTCCTTTAATTTCCAAGTTGTTTTTTGTAACCTTTCACCATTAACAGTTAACTTGCGTAAAAAATATATATATTTTTTTTGTTTATTATTGCGTGAGTGTCTTCATCAAGGATTTCACCATGCTTGTCTATTGCAAATCATCTCCAAGTTGGTATGTATCCCTTGCTCTTATGAGTTAGTCACTACTAACAGATTGCTGTGGTCTTGTGGGATTGGCACCCGCTGGCCGGAACAGAGCTGCCTGCAGCGTAGACATCTGGCTCTGATAAGGGGTCATTAAGCTATCAGCTCACACTGCAGCATCATCCAGAGGAATTTGAATGGGATGGCAGAGAGAGAAGGAGGCCAGTGCAGGAAAAGACATCCACATCATATTTCTTCCAGAAGGAGAAATCCTAGCATCGGTCTAAGGGTTCTCTTTATCTGATTCAGTCATTTGTTTAGATTAGCAATGTGTGACATTGCTGTTGAATTCTCGTTTTCCTTTGGTTTCTTTTCCTTCCATTATGCCTCTTTATTGTTTTCATGTCCCCAGTAGATACCAGGAATACAAGCTGCAAACAAACAAAGACTCAGTGCCAGCCTCCTTTGGTTAATGAGAAATGGATACTCCAGAGCAACATGCTCAACACTGTCTCCTCCACTCACCAGCACCCATGAGAAACCTGTTCCAATGCCTGACAGCTATTTTTATGAGGAGAGCTTGTTTGCTCTCATCAGCGTTGAAGAGTGACAAATCTAGACACTCGTGTTATGGTGGAATTAAGGCTTTCCCTCAGATCCCCTTCCCCACAGCTCTCTTGAGCATCTGCCAGGGCTGTAGGTGGGAGGAATATATGTGTGTGCCTGTGCATTCAGTACAGATGAGTATGCATTACTTTATATTAAGATCAGAGTGATGAAGAATATCTTCCTCTTTGGTGTAACAGTCATCTATGTAAAATATTGCTGAGCAGGCACAGAGTCCTCCACCCTTTCCTTCTGATTTCTGTTTTTCATTTATTTTAACTTGATTGTGTTCATGGCCATGAGCACATCCTTTTCTACTGCTCCTGACTCCAAAGTAATGAGTTTTACCAGATCTGGAGAGCGTAGTCCTCCAATGGCTGCTCAGGGCTGTGGGGCACCAGACCATTTTCCACACACTTATCTTTCCCCCTTTCTGCTCTCCCACTCATCCACCAGGAGCAGCTGCACTATTCATGTCTCGCCAGAAGGGAACACAGGCAGACGGCTGTCAGGCTATGAATCAGTTTTTAAACCACGGTTTGAAGGGGAAGATTTTAGTTTTATTTCCCACTTGCAGAACAAAGAGCATCTGTTTTTGACGCTTATAGTTTTATGCTGATCTGGGAGTTTAACTTGCAATTACAGATTCCACGTGGGGGGGATTGAATTCAAAATATACAATAAAAAATATTCTCCTGATATTTTTTAATTGATCGGGGCACTGTGAAATGAAATCTGTATTATGTATGCAAAAAAAAAAAAAAAGGTTTACATGAGGATTGATATGTGTAATTCTCTTCAGTCCTATAAATGGTGTGACTGCAAACACTGGGAGCAGATAAAATAGTTATTAGTTTTATTGTTCTACGGAATTTGAAGACTGAGTGCTGAAGAATGAACAGACTTTGGCTTGAAAAGCATTCATGTGTGCTGCAGTAGTTAGGGGTAGAATGGTTTCTTGGACACACAGGGAATGAGGAGAGCCAAAAGTGAGTCACATGGATGACTGCAGACATCACATTTAATTGTGCAATAATACTACAGCAAGCACAATTGGAGCAGGCTTGCTGACCTCACAGCTGAAAGCACTATTTAAGATCTGGCTACCAGATGTTCCAATAGGATCTAGCCAGCTGCTAGCGGAGGTTACCCTGAGTGTTTTAACAGGGAGTATTTACAGCCTAACAGTTCGGAAGAGATGATTGCACTAATTTTCTTTTCTGCCCTGCTGTGGGGCGAGGCTCAAGCATGGGGATTCAAGGATGGAGTGCTGCATAACTCTATTTGGCTAGGTAAGAAATAATTTAATCATGAATGTTTTACTGCCAGAGTCCCTGTGTTTGTGGAACAGTATAAAAATAAACACTTAGCAGTAGAAAAGTGAGCCAGGCATTCATGTAAGCAAAATCCTGCATAGAAATCGGTCTTTGTGTTAAACGAGTAACAACTGTAAGTTTTGCACTTAAGAGCTTGCTGGTTTTATTGTTGCTCTGAAATGCAGGAAGCAATAGTTATGGAATACTTCATCTGAATGTGTTTTCCTGGAGCACAAGGTGAAGCGAAAAAAAAGTGTTAAATAGCAGTTGCTTCTAATGAAGGAAAATGTGTCTGAAAAGAAACTCATGTCAAAGGAATGAATGATTTTCTGCATGAACATATTTCAAATGCCTGGGGTTCTCCATATGAAACTAAATGGTCTGGAAATAATATCAATATATTTCCTAGGCTTCTAGGGAAGTGGAGAAATGTATATGTTTTGGCCATTGGTCTGTTCACATCATTAAACAGTGCAGAGGAGATTCCAAAAGGACCATAGAAAATGCCGTGGGAAGTTTCTTATATCTCAAGTGAGTTTAAATGGCTCTCAGAATTTTTTTTTATAGGTTTCATAAGTATTTAGTACAATAGAAAAACATATTCAAAAGCACAGTCCGATAACATATGCCAAAACAAATACGTGCACCGAGCGCTCCGCCTGATAGACAGATATCTACAAACTCTTTCATCCTGTCTAGGATGCTGAATATTGCTTTAAGGATTTAAGGAATTCCTGCAGGCAGTCCTTGCTTCTGTACGCTCGGATGTTTCACATGGGACTGAGCTGCATCCATAGCTGGTGCAGAACCACGTGGCTTCACTCTGTTCTCAGAGAGCCATGTAAACTAAAGGGAACATGAAGGAGAAGCCATCTATACTGCTCTCCATATAGCTGCACATTTTTAATGATTCCTCCCTCCTTCTGAACTTGAAACGTGCCCACTGTGCCCCAGAGGTGCTCAGGTGGGTGAAGAAAGCTCAGCAGCTTACAGAGGAGCTGCTTTTCCAATAAGCTCTGACAGAGGAGAGCTCTGTGGGAGAAGCAAAGCTTGCATCCTAGACTGGAAGAGTTCAGCACACACCATGCCACTTGCAACCATGGCCACAGAGTCCTGGCTGTTTTGTTTGCAAATCCTGGCAAATCTACATGACTGCTGCAACCAGTGCCATCCTGGGTGTGGATGGTAGGAGCTTCTGCAACGTGAATTGGTGATAACAGCCATCAGCTAAGTAGATTTATTGATAGGAATTGAAGTCAATCGGAAGAAAGCGTGTTCTAAGTCTTTAAAATGAAGGAATAGAGAGTTATCAGGAATGAATACTATGACATTGTCTTGCTACACCTTAGCATTTACAATGAGAGTAAATAAAAATAAAGGGTAAGAGTAAACTGATGACTTGCTCTAAAGAAACTGACAAAATCTGGAAGCAGAGTGTGCCCTTTGAAATAACGCTTCGCTATCTGTTCTGTGTTCCACTGAATCTCATTTTAAAACACATTATCTGTTCTGGTTACTGTAATAAAAATACTCAGATAAAACCCAAAATGCAGTTAAATAATTTACCAATGGAATTCTGCAAAATTAAGTTGAAGTGAAGAAAAAATGGGCAAATTCACCATTTTTCTTTAAAAAAAGAAGTAATTTGAACAAGATGAGTAACCTCAATCTCATACTACCTATGGACAAACATTACAGCAAGAACCTCCTGCTACTAAAACTTAGGAGTGTGCATCTGAGCCTTGCTTATCTCCTTTTCTGATAAAGCACGATTGAGACCAGAGTGAAAATGAAGGAGTTTCCCATTTCACCTTTCCTCAGCAAACCAGAAACACAGATGTCAAATCCTCTGCAAAGGTTACTCTAGAAATGCTCACGTGTTGTACCTTTTTTTTCCTGTGTGTTACAAAAGATCTTTTGTTTTCTCAGTAAGTCCTTCTGGAGCTGATTGCATTGCCATCCTGCTAATGTCTTTCTTGTGTGCATGGAATTTCACTGTTGCTCATTTTTGAAACAAACATGTTACAGCCAAAATTTACTGTAAACTGATGAGAGGATTGGAGTAGCTGATGGCTCATGCTCTCATTCAAGTAGGTTTCCAAGGGCGGCTCCTCCTTTCCCCATATCCACAATTTTACCCCACTCAGTGTGTTGAGGAGGCTCATGGGCCATACCTGCCCCGTTCTTCGGGGTGCTCTGCGTGTGACCTGGTGCCACTGCCTCCACTTAAATATTTTGTTTTCATCTTAGCAGTTTCATGCATATTGAGGGCACTTCGTTATGCCAAGTCCTGTACTTGCTGTGTTTGTGCAGAAGAGGTTGGCTGTGGTTTATTCTTACCAACCACTGTGGGTGAGCAGAGGGTCACTGTCCTTGCCAAACCCTGCTGCTTCTGGACCTCAAGGAGAGAAGCTAAGTTAGAGGAGTTAGAAGAAACATGTCCCATCAGCTGTGTAACCTGTAATCTTCTGTGTAAGAAGCAAAGAAGAAACATGAGTGGATAGAATAGTCCCAATAAACAGGTCTTCAGGTAAATAAAGAGTGAGACTAGCTGGAAATTCTCAGTGTCGTGCAGGAAGAGATTTCAGACAAGTCACATAAGGAGAGCATCCTTCAGGAAGAATCAGATGATCACAGGATGTTGGAAAAGACCTCTATGGGATCCCCACCCCCACCGTGCCCACTGCCCACATCCCTTAGTGCCCCATCCTCACAGCTCTGGGACACCCCCAGCGATGATGACCCCAACTCCCTGGGCAGCTGTGCCAGTGCCCGACCACTCTTTGGAGAAGAAAAGTTTCCCAATATCCTACAGAATCCCCACCCACTGGGGAGATGCCCAGCTGAGGCCGAGGCACGCCACTATAGGAACAGTGCACATTTAGGGTAGGTTCATGCTTGTGTGTTTATCTGCACAAGCATGAGACTAAAAATAGTTTGTGTGTGTGTATATTCAGATCTGCCTTTGTGTAGATATGTATATGCATATCATGTACAATGTACATACATTTAATTAGTGTTCTAATAGTGTTAATAAGGACAGTGCTTTGACCCAGGTGTGGTTTTGCTGATGTAGCTTATCTTTCTGCACATTCCCTAATATAATCAACAGAGAGGAAAAAATGCCTGAGAGATCTGAGCGGTTAATTAGGATATACTATTAGTTAATACTGTAAGATCAAACCATGACACGCTGAGCCAGCAGCAGCTGTCAAGGTTTGGTGGAGTACACGTGTGTGGTCCATGTTTCCAAAGCCTACTATTGTCTTCTTCCTAAGGAGGAGCAAAGAGATGGGTGAATGCTCCCAGCAGGATCCCACCACCCACCCAGGCACTCTGGGTGCTGCTCTATTGCAGAAACAGTGAGGAGCACATCTGAAAAGCAGGATGCCTGTCCGTACTGATGTTTTAGCAGCAATAAATGGAGGTAGATGTCTTTTGAAGGATTAGCATTGAAAATACAAGCTGCAGCAATCAGTTGCCTCCTTTCCAGGTTGTCCCTGGAGAGTGCAGCGGAGCTGAGGGCCACACTGCTTTCTGCAGTACTCAAATTTCCAGTTCATATGTGCCGTAAAGAAAGAGTACCTGGGCTTATCAGATTAGACATGACAGCCTACGAGTGAATGAAAAATGAAACCTCCTGCTAATATTTTTTTTAATATAAATAAGATTATTATTATTTTTATGACAAGTAACGTGCTGTTATCCTCTGGCTGTTAAGTACTGTGACTCTTCCTTGCGCTGGGACTGGCTTCTTAGAAAGATTTCTCCCCAGAACGTGTCATCCCGTGTCCACAGCAGCAATGCTCCAGCGATGCTGCAGGAAGCAGCTCAGCCTGCCGAGCCTCCTGTCAGCAGCAGCCGACTTCCCCAGGCACCAGGCCAGGGACTGCTGCATGCCAAGCATCACTCTGCCTCTGCGAAGGGGATCTCACCCTTGCTAACCACAATTCAGTGGTGACCGTGTTCCTTTTTAAAGATACCCGACCCTAGCCAAAACTGCAGCGTGTCACTAGGAGAGACATTCTTTTTTTCCCACGGCACCAGTAACTACTGTGAAAATGCTTCTTGTTTTGCTTCTTTTTACATCCGCGTTGAGTAGCGATAGCTACCGACAGCCATTTTTCTCACATGGAACTAAATATATATATATAAAAAGAAGAATCTAAACTGCTCAGATTAAATATGCGTGTTGGTTCTGAGGCAGATCTCTATACATATGGCATCAGGTGAGGAAACGAGAAACAATTACAAAACCTGCCATAGCTCTGACAAGTTCTAAGCTTCCCTGGAAAGCTGCTTTACGTTGAACCTCCAAAGAAAGAAAGGATGAAGAAAGTGAATTCATTTTCTGTGCAGCAGAAATGTCAGCCAGACATTGTTCTGGTGCTGCCCTTTGTGACACAAGCTCAGATATTTTTATTTCCCATTTTCATTCCCTTTAATTTCTGCCTCTCTTCTATCCAAGTAGCTCTGATTTCGCTTCTCTGGAGACTGAAAACAAAGCTCTGATTCATCTTAGAAAAGCAACGAAGTTATATCCAAAAGTGAGAGCAGCCCAGAACGATAGGACGCGGGGAGTGGCGATGCCGACACCAGCCCATCGTTCCCATAGCTACTGCTGGCTGAGCCGTCCTGTGGGACTCCTTCCCTGCATTTGCTGACTTTCCCTTCTTCAGAACCTTGCCAGGCTCTGACTAGCTCTATTGTTCATGACTTCTGAACAAAACCAAGCTCCTATGAAGATAGGCTGAGGGAGCTGGGCCGGTTCAGCCTGGAGAAGGGACGGCTCCAGGGAGACCTCACCGTGGCCTGCCAGCAATCAATGGGAGCTGATGAGCAGGATCAGATAGTGATAGGACAAGGGCGAACAGTTTTGAACTAAAGGAGGGAAGATATAGGTTGGATGGTAGGGGAAATCCTTTACCCAGAGGTGGTGAGGCCCTGGCAGTGCCCCAAGCTGTGGTACCCCATCCATGGAAGAGCCCGAGGCTGTGGATGGGCCCTGGGAAGCCTGAGCTGGGGAGACAGCCAGCCCATGGCAGGGGTGTCCCTTCCAACCCAACCGCTCTAGGGTTCTGTGATCTTTAAGGACCCTTCCAACCCAACTACTCTAGGGTTCTATTATCTTTAAAGACCCTTCCAACCCAACCCAAGCCATGCTGTGATTCTGTGCTTCTATGAAACCACTGGATCAGGAGAGGTGCATTTCCCCAGCACACCGCAAACAATGCAGCTTCTAGATCAACGTGTTTCTCTTCTCCACCAGCCACCATCCAGACGTGCGTGTCCTGGGGAGACTCTGGGTGATGGGAAAGCATCCCACAGCATGGGCAGCTGGGACATGGTGCTGAAATGCTTTGTTGTTGTTGTTGGTCCCACAGAACGAGCAGCTGGGGTGTACCACCGGGAGTCACGCTCTGGGAAGTACCAGCTCACCTACGCAGAAGCAAAAGCAGTCTGCGAATATGAGGGAGGACACCTAGCCACCTACCAGCAGCTGGAGGCAGCGAGGAAAATAGGTTTGAAACCAATCACAGCTGTTTGCTTTTCACATCACTCGTTCGCAATGTCTTCGCTTTCCGTGAATGTTATGAACTCTGGGACTGAGAGACCTGTGAACTCCCTGCGGGTTTGCCCGAGCTGTATGCGATTTCCCCTCTCTGTAACTGAGTGTGCCACTTACAGAGCTGTTGGGGAGCACCTGCACACAATGCTGTGCATCCCTGAGCTCGGGGTGCAGCACAGCCCTGAGTGCCACGGGGCTGCATGGGATGAGATGTGCTGTTTCCCTATCAGCAGCTCAGCTGTGCATCCCAGCTCTGAGAAGGAGTCACTGGTGTGCTCAGGGAGAACCACGCTGCTCTTTGATTCTTGATGAGGAATAATAATTCATTCTGAGAATTAGGAAAACAATGGAAAATATCCTCTGTGCTAGAAATGTGCAGGCTACGCCGCTGAGTCAGAAGCTGGCTCTCAGCACCAGCACACATGTAGAAAGGGTACTTTTGTCCCTTCTGAGCAGCTCAGAGTCTGAGGACACCACAAATATGTTCCAGTTTGTCTCAGTGAAAACACAGAATTGGTCCCTGCCAGGCAGTGAATAACACTGCAATCTTTGGCTGTTGTATTTAAGTTCTCAGCCACAAAGTGCATTAACAGCATCTCAGTTGTTTAGCAATAAATACTTGAGGCATTTTAGGTATTTAAAGTATTTGAAGTACATACTTTGCTTCCTTAGCTATCTTCCATGTGTTGTATTTTATTCACTCTCAGATCTTAATACTGCAAATTGCTTCTTGAGATATGATTTAGTAAATTTGCATGACTTCAAAAGGCAAACAAAGAACACGGTTTATTCACTTACATAACTCATCCTGTATGTAACTTGATTACAAGTGCTGGTACAGCACTTCAATCACGCTACCCCGGAGACTGCATTGTCCATCTGTATTTGATTTTTCTTTTCAAATGAAAAACCATGATCGTACTGTGGACAAAACGAAGCAATTTCACATTCTGTGCTTAAAATTACCAACTCAAAATACTATTCTTTCCTGTAGTTCAATTTATATTAGGCCAGTTACATCTAAGTCATAGATCGCCTCGAGTAAGACTTGAATAAAAAGCAGTTTCTTGCCTGGGGTTGATTTATCCCACTGATGCCACTTTTCCTCCCTGCTGCAGGTTTCCACGTGTGTGCCGCTGGCTGGATGGCCAAGGGCAGAGTTGGTTACCCCATAGTAAAAGCTGGAGCCAACTGTGGTTTTGGAAGAACCGGGATTGTGGATTACGGGTTTCGCCTCAACAGAAGCGAGAGATGGGATGCCTACTGCTACAACCCGAACGGTGCGTTCAGAAACGGCTCCTTGCTCCTCAGGTCCAAGGTTGTGAGTGCTATGGGGCAGTGTGAAGGCTCTGAATGAGTTACTTTCCATACCAATCATACTCCGTCCTCGAACGGAGGGCACACTGATCCAGGTTCATTTGGAACCTGGCACCGAGCCCCTCTGCTGTCCCCAGCAGCTGACATGGCTCGCTCAGAGCACAGCAACTCTGCACTGTGCTGTGGGCAACTGGGCCTGGCCAAAGCCCCTCCAGAAACAGAGTGTAATGATGCACTCTTGTTGATTAGCAAGGTAAGTAATATTCCTAACGCGATCTTTCTTTGCGTAAGAGCATTGACATTTACCCTACAATTTCATACACATATCTAATCTTAGGTGCTTAGCTGTTGACCTAATTGGTCATAATAGTAGATTATGCAAAAAATATAACTCCTGTACTGCAGGCACGTTTTCTTACTTCAGCCACAAGATGGTAACTTAGAAAACTAAGATCAATCTCAACGGTTGTTGCTCTTTATTTCCCTTTTGCATTATTCCAACTTTGGGCATAAGGAATCAATACTGCTTTCAAAGTGCTCAGTCTTCCTGCTGCAATCACTGCTGCTAAAAATTAGGAAGCTGACAGGAGTGTTCAGAAAATTAAATCTGGAGAAATCCTTCTGGTTATCTTGAGTTTGTTAAAGCTTTTATTCTAAAAAAAAAAAAAAAAAAAAAAAGGAAAATTCACAAAAATCAAACAGACAATCAAAAAACTCCCCGGGTGGAAAAAAAC